>CM065385.1:46965000-47507500 GCA_033060915.1 Euryodendron excelsum | reverse complement strand
TCCTTTTCTTTGAAAAATTCATCAGGAGAAAACAAATGATGAAACTAGTTCCGAACAAATTAAAAGAGCTGGAACTCTCTCTCTCTCTCTCTCTCTCTGCTGATAAGTTCAAAGAGCTGGAACTTTCTCATGAGTGATTCTGGTATCAATGACAGAGGAGATTGTGTGGACAACGTAATATTAAATATATATAGTTAATTAACTAAAGTCATGACTCCGGAGTGAATAATATCCTCTTCAAAGTCCTGAGCATGCATGGCAGCATGAGCAACCTAAATGCCGAATTGTTTTGGGGAAGTTCATTGTTTGATGAAGAAGAATGAAAACAATGTCAATATCATGCATGGCAATGATTGTAACCACAAAAAATTAGCTCTATTAGCTTCAAGAATGTTGTTATGTCTTAGATGCCCAAAGCAGAATAGAAAAGAAAAGGGAAAAAATAAAAAAAAGGAACAAGAATGTCATGGAAAAAGAATTTTCGAATAGATAAACGGAACTCCATCATTTGTAGGGAAGTGAACGACATAGCAAGCCAATGTGTCCTATTGTATTAGAACATCTCTTTGATATGGGGGTTAGTAAGAGGTGAACAGTAAAGCATTCTCTGCTTCAAAACGCTAGCTGGAGTTTGCTCAGAAATTAGAATTGGAGGTCTTCCCATGGTTACAAGATTTTTCATTTTTTTTTTTAAAGACGTATCCTTCATATTTTAGTGAATCTATTTGTTTTAAAATATTCCTCAACTATAATAATTCTCGTGAATTATTGAAGTTCCAGATTTATTCATTGTTAATTGACAACTAATTATATTTTTAAATTATTGTCTATATTGTCAAAATAATTCTTAAATTACTAATTATCTGTATTTTGAAATAGATTTTTTAGCTGTTATTTTCTCAAAAGAGAAATTCAGTAGGTTAGTAAAACCCATGTCATATAAATGGTACTACATTTATCATTTTTTTTTTTTTTTGTTTTAGTAAAAGAGTGTTAAGGCCTTTAATTAACTATTAACTCAAATTAATGTAGAGTTATTATTCACATAAATCATATAAATTTTATATATTTATAATATTTACAATCATATGCTACTTTAAAAGTAATATTATACAATTAAAAAATTTATGATATTCACTTTATAACTAAATGCTATGAGATAGTTATTATTAAATACAAAAAGTCCTATTGCTATATCATGGTAATGGTAATGGCAGTTCCCTTAAATACATGTGACATGCCCCACGTCTTTTCCTTTAGCACGTGCCTCTCTACTCTAAGTCCTAAGTCTCACATTTAGGCCTTCTTTAATAATTTTATTGATACTTAAAATTGAATAAATTAAGTAAAAATAAAATAAATTAACTTAATAACTCAAAGTATGAGAGGAATATTTTAAGTAACAATGTTAGTGTGAGCCCAGGCGTACTACGCTCCCCGCTGTAAACAGAGCGTGGTTTGGGGTTGGGGGGATGGAGACGACGGCAACGGCAATGGCGACGAATGAAAGAGAAACAACGGTAGAGTTCGAGGCGTCGGATATAGAGTACGTGAGCTATGGGGGTGAACATCACCTACCCCTTATTATGCGCCTTGTCGATGAAGAACTCAGCGAACCCTACTCCATCTTCACCTATCGATATTTCGTCTATCTCTGGCCTCAACTCTCTTTCATGGTATTACAATCCTCTCTCTCTCTCTCTCTCTCTCTCTCTCTCTCTCTCTCTCTTCTCTGAATTTGATTGAACTTTGCTATGGTGCATCTTCTGTAGAATTTAATTATTTGTGAGTGCCGATAGGTGTGTGGACTTCTATTTTCATTATCCTCATATATAAATATGTGTGATTTTCAGGCCTTCCATAAAGGCAAGTGTGTTGGAACTGTCGTTTGCAAAATGGGAGAGCATCGCAATACTTTCAGAGGTTATATAGCAATGCTCGTCGTCCTCAAGCCTTATAGAGGCCGTGGCATTGGTATCTCTCTCTCGCGATTTTCGTTTCATACATTGCGTTGAGACATGTTGTGTGTTCAATTATTTGGGGGTAGATAGCAAGCTAGAACAATATTGAGTTTGTTGTGAGGCCTTAAAAGATTAGTTAATTTACATCATCATTTTAGTACCTAATTGGGGCATAATGATTATTGATTAATGATACCTCTTGTGGTATTTACTTTTGTATTTGAACGTTTTTTCCTCATAAGAGTTGATAATCTAATCTATGCTGAAAAGGCGATCTAGCTCTATGTTTAATTTGATTGTACCGATGGATATAATCCTGAATGCTAATGTATCGCCAAACCTAGGAACAGGAAATAATAATGCATCTGCCAGTGCCAAACCTCCCATTTTGACTCGAGTTCTTAACAAATAACATTGCAAATAACCAACCATAAGAAAGATGACACAAATGATCAGCAATATTTGTAATATCAAGCTGGTTGAGATGGGCCTTTGTGTTTCAATGGTGAGATAATCTTGTACTTCTTAGATAGCTATCTTGTCAGCATATTACTTTGTAGTGGAATGCCTTCAACATTATCTGGGTTATAACTAGTTATTGTACTTAAAAGGCAGGTTGCAACTTGCAATCTCTCGCATAATGGTAAGGTTGCTTACTTGCTCCATTGCAACCTGAGCATCAGATGTTAGAAATACTGAAACAGCCACTTCACGTGCAAGGTAAGGCTGCATACATTTGACCCTATCTAAATGCTGCAGTGGCAGGAGCCTTGTGCATTGGGCTGGTTGTTAATTATTGTACTTGTGTGTAACATACACATGTTTCTATGCATAATCTGAGTTCAAAGTTGAGGAACTATGTGTAGAAATGATCTATGTTCGTTAAATAAAAAGTAGGACCACTCCTGTCTAAGCTAGTATGTCACCTAAATTTCATTTTCTTCTCCCCTTTTGTTAAATGTTAGTTCAACAGTATTGAAGTCAATTTCCTCATTTGCAGCTACAGAACTTGTCACCAGATCTATTAAAGTGATGATGGAATCAGGTTGTGAAGAGGTATGTTGGTAGTACAGGGGTTTTACACGATGGATTTTTACTGACAACTAAGCCTTCTTTGCTTCCTTGTCTCTTTATCCCTTACACTGAAACTGAATGCCCTTTTTCAAAAAATTTCAAAGAATTGAAAAAAAAAAAAAAAAAATCTATAACAGGAGCTAAAAGAAAAACTTGGAAATCGTAAACTTTATGACGTTTGAATGTTGGTGTTAAGTGTGACTCCACAGTTCCCTCGTTCTTTTGCATTGCTCTTACGGATCAAAACCCTAGCACTGGCCTGTTGCTAGATGTTTTGCGGCTGTCGTAACATAGATTTGTAATGAGGAAATAAAGTTTTGCAAACAATAGAGAGTAGAGACTAATTTAAAAACTTCAAATGGAATATTTTGATAATTTTCTTTTTCTTTTCTTTTATTTATATATACATATATATTTAAATATATATTATGTTGGGGTGAGAGGGGGTGTTGGGATTATTACAGTAGAGAATGTATTTGTAATGGGCCTGTATGTGGACTTCAAAACAATTTGGTACTTAGAGAGGTGAAATGGCAAAACAGAAAAGATATTGGCTGTGGTTATGAGAAAAGGCATGTTCAACTATAGTTAGAAAAGTGTGGCCCAATATTCATCAAAATGGCCAAACAAAAAGGATGGTCAGTCAGATTGGAACATCTGCTTTGTGGAATATGAGTCTACTACTAATAAAGCTTCTTAAAGAGTCTTTTTCTTTTGCTTAAAGCCTCCTCAATTTGATTAAAAGCATGCCTACATCATGTCCATTCAGTGCAATGTTGTGATTCGGATGTCAGATTGTCTGGATTACTAATGATTAGGAATGGAAGAGTAAAGTGAGCTCATGATTTTGAGTTATTCTCTGAAGGTAACCTTGGAAGCAGAAGTTACAAACAAGGGCGCTCTTGCATTATACGGCCGGCTCGGGTTTATTAGGGCAAAAAGGCTTTTTCGATACTACTTGAATGGAGTTGATGCTTTTCGACTGAAGCTATTATTTCCCCGCCCAGAGTTTCAGTCCTCCCTGCACATGATGGCAACCACGAATGACAATGATGGGCAAAATGATAACATACCACCTGAAGAAAGGTCTTTGCTCCAAGAAAGCTTGTAACTTAATTTTCTTGCTCATAGAAATGTTAAACAACCCACTTTCTTTCCTCCAGGGAGAAAAAAAATCACATTCTTTCGTTGTATTGGTAGAATTATGAAACAGATCTTGTAACATTCTTTGTGACATAACTTAGTTATTTGAGTTGCATTTCATAGCCAGCATATTTGAGTTTGTTGAAATTGACTTTTCTGACCACTCAACCTTGGAGCACTGATTAACTTTTGTTTTTTTATTCCCCGCTCAGCCTTGCATTTAAGTGTTGGGATGCTTGACCAGGAGCCTTCTCTTGTTTCAGCAAGCAATTTGTTGATGCATTTAGCCGGAAGTGGGAAGACAAGGTGGAAATTGGAAATCTACAGTAGTCACTCTAACCCCAACTTCACAAAAGGTAGTGTAATATGTTCGTTTCACATTCACCCGAAGCACAACGGGCTGTGCGTTGATGCGAGAAAGAGATTCACATCGCTACCCAAAGGTAAATCTATAGAAAATCTCAAAACTGATATCAAATTGATGACTTTCTTGTTATTTGCCAAATGAGATTAGGATTTCCCTAGCTCAATCGTGTTTGAAGTAAGCAGATATCAACAACAAATGTCTATGTTAAAGAATAATATGGCACAAATAAATCAGGGGATATGCTATCGCTGGTAAGTACACTTCTTCCACAACAGTTAGTTTGGTCTTTGTTTCATGTGAAAAAAAGTTTAGTGGTTGGGTAGTACTCACTACTCGGTAATAATTCTTATCAAATGATAACACGTAGTGTATGAATACATTAGTTACCTGAATTTATGGTGTAGTAGAGAGACATTTAAGGAAAAAAATACAACGTGACAAAATATGATATGATATTTTCTTAAAAATCACTCCACTATATTATAAATTCAGGTTGCTGATGTATTTACTCATCATGTGTTATCTTTTGATAATAATTACCTCCAACGTTCAGTACTACCTAACCACTGGACTATTTTTCCATTTCATGACATGCCAATTACACTAAAAAGTATCAAATTAGTCAAATGACAGTGTCATATTGGAGAAAACCAAATTGAACACATTTCGAATTTGCCAGCTTTATTGTGCATAAGTGATACTTGTTTGTATTCAGCATTAATTGTCTAAATCACAAGTTGATTTAGATGAAGCTCTCAACCATTTTCATTTTTCTTTTTACTTGTAAGTTCGAATTTCAACCAGTTTCACCCATTACTCCCTCGTTTTGTGTGTGTCAAAACTTGTTAGCCACCACCTTACTTTCTCTTTCTCAAAAAGACTATTTTTGCAACTCGCTGTAATCCATCATTATCATCTCCATCATGACCCACCATTTTCTGTAGTTTTAGTATGTTATATGTGAGAGTATGTATAAGTAGAGAGAGGAAGATAAAGTGACAAAGAGGAGAGGTTAGAGTTGTACAAAGAGAGAAGATAAAGAGAGAAGGAAATGAAGGAGGCGATGGATGCGGCAGTGGTGGCAACAATGGCGTGTGTTGGAATAGGAATGTTATGCTTGTGGGTGGTTTTGCAAGGTGGGTTTGATTAGAAGAGAGAGGAAAAGAAATGTAAGAAGACAAAGATCGGAAGAAGACGAAGAAGAAGAAGACTACTATGACCATGTCATTTCCTTTACTGTGCAATTGGGCCTAACAAGTAGCAACATTAGAGTCACAGGTTTACATGAGAATCCATCAAACTGTTTATATTCTCAAATAGGTGAAGTTGAAGGGCAGTGAAAAAGCATATATATACAAACTATTCTAACAGCTTTGGTCCGTTCAGAGCCTCCCTCTCAATTGCGCATTACCAGTTAGTTGTAGCTGCTCCAGTAAGAGAGCTGGCACCAAGATGCTCACCTCCCAGACCACTGTTTCCTGAGGTCATTTTTTGATGAGGGCACGAGAAGGACAGCTGATTTGGGTCCTGAGATGCTCCGGCTGTCCAGTAAGCAGCTGCTTTTGTTAAGGATGGCAAATGAGTTGGTCCATAGGAAGGTGCCAGGGGCTGGTATGCCACTTGTTCGTGTGCTTGCACTGCACCATTGGTGGTCGCAGCAAGAATTATATTACGGTTGTAGTAATCATTTGTGGTGCCTGCATGTGGAACAAAGTCCTTCGCACCATTCCCTGGCACAGCAGTGTAACATGGAGCTGCTGATCCAGCTCCTGTTAAAGAGATGGAAACACTCTCCGCTTCCAGACCAGTGCTTGCCGATTGTTGCCATTGGTAAGGACCAGAATATACCTGACTTGGGGCTACAGCTGTCCAATAGCCAGCTGTTGAGGATGAGGATGAGGATGGGAAATGCACAGATCCAGGTAAAGGCACTTGGAACTGCAATGGCATGGCTGCATGTGCTTGTAGAAGTGCATTAGCAGCAGCAGGTGCTGGATTGTGGAAGTATTCATTTGCGGAACCTGGCTGCAGGAGGATTTCCCAGTCTCTATTCTCTGGCACAGTAGGCTGAGTTAAAGCGGCTCCTGCAGAAGTGACAGGCTCTCCCAGACCAGTACTTCCTGATGGTATACTTTGACAAGGAGTAGGATACACCTGTTTTGGGCCCTCAGTAGCCACTGGAGTCCAATAAGCAGCTGTTAGGGATGATGAAGGCAAATACGCATGTCCATGTAATGGGGTTGAGAACTGTGATGGCACAACGGCATGTGCTAATTGCGATATAACATTTGTGGTCGCAAGTACTTCACCATCCCTTGGCACAGCAACATACCTGTGAAAGTCAAACTACGTGGATAATTGAAAACAAGTGCACCTCTGGCATAGGAGCAACCAAATCATGGAGCAAAATTTTCAAATGTATAGCTGGCAAGCCAACCTGCTCCAGTAAACAGAAAGATATCAATCGGCGAAGCAAAATCAAATTCCACAAGGGAAACCCAATCGAATACCCCTAGCCAATGGTCCACAAAAGTGAGTTGGACTTGGGACATGAAATCATATTAGAAATTGACTGGCTCTGATACCACTTGTCACAAGCCGGGTATTTGTCATCCAATTCAAAAGCCTAAACTATTAAGTGGTGCTGCCTACCCCCTTAAAGACCTCCCACTTTCTATCTAACGTGGGATCATGACGTAAACATGTGCCCTAGCAAGACCCATACTTAAATATGATTATTTTGTGCGTGAATGTGTTTGTTGTTGTATTTTTTTTTTTGGGTGGGGGGTGAGGTACAGGCGACGACTCAAAAGCAAAACGAAGCATATGATTACTCAAAATCTAAAATGGCTAAAATGAATGAACATCCCAATAAAAACCGAAAGTTCATATTCTCTCTGATCACAATTGGCCTCTTTACATTTTTGTCCATCATAAAATTCAAGATGTGACATTGCCTTGTTTTACGACTGTCACCTTGCCCTGGTTTCAATATTAAGATGTGAGTTTGGCACAACAAGGGGTAAATTTGAAAACTATCCATAAAGGTCAGTATCATGGGATGAACGTAGCAAAATATGAGGTAAGAAAAAGGTCATACTGTTCTTTATCCAATATAGAACATGTTAGCAGAGTCCAAAACTTGATATTGACAATATTACGAAGGAAATACTCTAGTAACATCAACATCACCTACTGCAGTTGGCAAGTGACCTAGAGAAATTTTACCCAAAAAATCATAACATCTTACCTGCTGTATGGGTCCTGTGCAGCTCGATTTTCAGGATAATACACTCGATAAGCTTCTGCTGGATAATACATTTCAGACAGGGGTTGTGCACCTACTGGCTGAAGATGCATGGACTGTACTTTTGCCGCAGGTACATGCAAAAAAGGTGTCGCTGTTGGTTGAACATATTGACAATGGTACTTTGGTCCTGCTTGAATAACGTGCAGTCCAGCTAAATATTGATCATATGAAGCAGAAAGCTCGGCGGCTGGTCTGGACCATACCTCAATGCCTGGAGGTTCAATTTTTGCTGGTGGGACAGCAGATGACATCAAAGAGACAACAGCTGGTTGTGGAGACATGGCCATTGGACGAAATAATGAAATAAGACTTGTAACCTGCAGCACATTTTGATTGCATGGGACTCAGCTAACTTTCAATGAAAATTACATTGTATAAATTGAAGAAAAATGTATTATACAACTTTACCTGTTTATCACTCAGCTCTTGTCTAAATTTGAAACCTCCATGGTAGTTCTCTTTGATAACGTGTTTAAAAGCACTCTCAGGCAGAGGTAAGCAATCCTTGAAAATCTCAAACCTCACCTAAACGTAATAACAAGTCAAATAAACATGGTCTGAGCAGTTAAGGAGAATAACCTGTACAGATAGTCGTAGGCCTTCAATATTTGCTAGATTGAGGAAAGGGAAAAGAGGAAAAAAGAATGAAATATATAAAAATATTGTCACTTTCTCTATGTATAGGTCCTTTGCTTTTCAGGAATTTTGAAAGATGAGGCATCGTTGCCCTTGAGTTATACGGAACTCAATAATAACAAGTTCTCAAAATACAACACTAGCAAATTCGTATTCACTAATCCATGAGTTGTTGAACCGCTTTAACCCTCGACAATAGACTACACCTACTGGTCACTGCTTTGTCTGACCAAAATGAACTTCCCAATGGACCACTTGTGACTTCTATGCTGACGATAAATGATCTTATCGACCCTTCCTACGGATTCACCTTTGAGAAAATCTTGTCTACCCTTCTTGTCAGTCCACATTTGGAAGAAAACAATTTACAAGTCTTCAACATTAGTGGTTGCTCCATATTTCTGGACAACATTCTATAACAATTACAAGTTTCCCAAAAAGAAAAGAACCAGCTCCTAAGAACTTGATAAAGATTATCTCACTTTTTTCAATTCCCTCGCCTGAACACACGTTAATACATTATAGACAACTTTTTGGCAATTGGGAACAACAATCTGTATTGTCTACTAAAAAGTGGTCAACATGAGGATCTGGGATTCATCTATGTACTTAAGCAGATTGTAATAGGCAGCATACAAGCATGCGCAAAGTTGGCAACTGTGCAGGGAAACTTGCCTGGGCAGAAAATTTCCCTCCAAAAGCAGTTGGCTCTATTGCCAATTTGCCGTTTGAAGCTGCTAAGTAGGTCCCATATAGAAGTTTTAAGTCGAAGTCAAACAAGAATAACTTCATTTGCGGCTTGATTTTCTCCACAATTTCCATTCTAGCTGCAGGAAGCCCAAAAACTCTGTACTTAAAACAATCTGCTTTGGTTTTTCCATTGCACATGAATATATATCCAGAAAGTTGATCTCCGCAAACCATATTTTCTCCTTGGGCAGCACCCCAACTGCAACTAGCACGAAGGGTAACAGATGGAACAGCAGGGACATTTGAATAAGCAGGTGCAAAAGCAAAAGTTGGAGCAATAGCAGGAACTGAAGGTGAATTTAAATTAATCCTTGAAGCCTGTTGCTTTTTTTCCTTTCTAGCCCTTTTCTCAATCCCCCAGCTGCTAGATTGAGGGTTAGAAGAACCCTTATCTCTGGTCTTCTTGCCTTTTCTTTTTCCCATACTATAGGAATGAAAACATTGAATGCATCACATAAGCATATCCAGGAAAGAGACCAATAAAAAATTAGAAGAAATCAAGAAAAAATAATACAATGAAAAGCCAAAAACAAGGGGACACAGAGACGGACACTTGGAAATATATTAGAAGTTTTGCAACTTCTGTTCCTGGATATGTAAAATAAGCCACAGTTAGAAGACTGCCATTGACAAACCGCAACCTTAACCAACAAATTGAAAATCTAAAATACATGTATGCATGTGCTCGATTTCACACACACAAGTGTGAAGAAAAGGTTGCTGCATGGCAGCTTGTGCGTGTGGAGCAGGAGACAGAGTGGTAAAATCAACATCTTCTTGCAATAACTATATGTTTGGTGTGTGGACATGTAAGCATAGGGTGGAGGCATGGGGGCTTGTGAATGGAATAAGAGAGAGAGTGAAAAAAATCAACATTAAACGATGATGGTTGGCTACTAACCCATAGTTATACATATGGTGAAGCAAGATGACCCTCTCCTCATATATTCTCACGGTGGTGTAGCCTTACCAACTGATAGGGAGCCTGATGGGACAAGGAGTTGTAACATGATAACATATTTATAGGGCTGATGTTTGATTAGAGAAATGCAAAAAGTTGTTGAAACTCTTTGAATGAACTCAAAATGACTCGTTAAATTCTAGTCTAAAACATGCATGGGTTTCTTCATGATTTGATGGAAATCAATAGACCGGTCCAACCAAGAACTTGGATCACTATCATAAAACTGCGATAGAGTCTGCAACTAGTAGGAGCAATTCAGAAATGTAGAGATGGAGAAAAAGGCACTAGTAAGTCACTATATATATGTCACTCAGTGGAGCCAATCTATTATATGACACAGTGTGGTAACTAATGGTTGAGACTTGAGAGCATGTAAGAAAAGGAATGGCCAATCTATTCATGTTTAACACTTAAACAGAGAAAATCACAGCCCAAAAGGATTAGCAAATCAAAAAATAAGAACAATCTGATGGGAGATAATGGGGTCACAACAAAAACCATTCCCTTCTCTTTGCAAATTGAACATTGATGCTTTAAGTAACAGCAAACTAATTCAATATGTTCAAAGAAATTAGAAACACAAATTGCAGACTTAAATGTTGCGAGCAATGTTTAACTAAAGATTTAATAACTTAAGAACCACATCTTCTAAGGATTTTTTGATTTTGTCTCGATGTAAATAAATCCTAAATATGTTTACAGGAGAACCTCAAACAACAATAATCAAGCAGTCACTGATATGTATATGTAAACTGCCCTGGCACCAGCCCTTTCAGGCCTGATAATTAGGGCCTCCACCAGCATATCTATATATATATATACAGATACTTTTACATATATGTCTGTACTATGTACATACGGTATAAAAAAATAATTTCAAAAAATATTATAATCAAGAGATCATTGAGCAAAGCCGGATGGTGAAAACAAAGAACAGACGCAACCCTCATACACATTATTTTATTATATTACGCCTAATCCTGTAGCAGAAAAATATAACATAACCATGGATCACCCTTGAGTCACGACATATAATACATTTAAATACTTTTTTTTAAAGGAACAAATAATGTGTATCTTCTGTAAATTAAGCACCAAACCCTAACCTGTTCGGACTACTTCTTCTTCTACTGCTTAGAGAATAAATGACTGATGATGAAATTTTTTTACCAGGGAGATCGAAATATAATTTCAGAGTGCTGTGACAGTCACGGAGACGATTTCAAACCCAACTAAAACGAATCGAGAACTGACTTTGAATCCAAGCGGAGGAGGAGGAGGAGGAGGTTGGGGTGGGAATGGTGATCGTATAGTAGTATATCAGTAGTAGACTCAGCACCGCGTGATTCGATATGCGATACTAACGATACCATGGGAATGCCATGGGCCCACTTAGAATCTTCGGAGGAGCCCGAAGAGGTTAAGGGCAACGGATCCGGGTTGGTTAGGCCCACTTCTCTACAGTCTATACCACATCCACAGGAGAACATGTACTAGTCCATCGTCACTCTTTGTAGGACCGACTTGGTTCTGGGTCTGTCATGGAATCATTTTTCTTCTTTAAAAAAATAAAATAAAAACCTCCCCCCACTCTTTGATGGGCCAAAATTGACCTCCAAGTCAAGAACAAGGTTGGACTGGGCTCGTCGTTTGGGATGCTCTAGGCTCTGCCAATAGGGTCACCATCTTTCTCTGGTATTCTTTTTAACCCTTTTCCTTAGATGTGGAATGCCTAGAGAGTAATGAAATGAAACGTTTAAAGTTGCTTAAACAATGTTATGATATGTCTCAAGAAACATGAACAAATATAGAATGAATCAACTTTGATGACCTTTATTTCTTAAAAGTACTAATGTTGCTTTGGCCTGGCTTGTTTCTTTAATTTTTTTTAATAAATAATTAACTATCTTATTGTGCATCGTTGAAAGCTTTTAAGACATATGACTCTATTATTTTAGTAGCACCCAGATTGTCTTAAATTCTCTAACAATTCACCATCTAATAATTTATTAGGAGTGGTTAAATCGAAATTGAATTTTCAAATTAGCTATTTCAACTTGTTGAATCAACAAGATTATGAACTACAATAAGGTTGGAACACAAGTAGATGTGAATGATTGTTAGTTGTTTTGTTGTGATATTAATTAAGTGATGCACGTGAGCGGAAATCAGTGTTGCTAAACTATCACAGCGTTCGTGAAATATGTGTGACAGACGAGTAGTTTGTGCACATAGAGGGTCAAAGCATTAGAGTAGAGAGTGTGAGTTGAACTCATGGCTTATGACATATGTGAAGATCTACTACGACTAGACTAAATTGTGATAGATTTTTATAGAATAAGAAACAATGACGTAAGTGTTTTTAAAATTAAGCTTCGTAGAATTATTATACTTTATTTTTATTTTTATTTTTTTGTATGAAAGCGGCCAACTGGCCAAGAAAGGAAATAGAAAAAAGAAAAGGAAAGAACAAAGAAACCTAAACACAAACACGTCGCGGGTAACCCCACTCAGAGGTGTAAATGGCCAATAAAGGCCTCATCAGCAGTGGCGGATCCTTGAATATCTGAAGCTTTGTAGATTCTTGGAGTGCATTCTTGGCTAGCCAATTTGCGCAATCATTCGCTTGCCGACATATATTAAATGATACAAAACTAATTCTTTCACAACATAATAATGATTCAAAGGATAATGTTATAATCTGGATGTTAAGGATCTGGCTCTCGAAGAAGGTTAACTGCCTCCTAAGAGTCAGTTTCTAGGATGATCACACGAAAGTCACAATCCCAAGCTATCTACGTGCCATAATTCCATCTTGATTGGAGCTGTTCCGCTCATCCGTTGCATGAAAGATGTAACCATTTGCCTGCATTATTCCTGAGAATTCCCCTAAATATTGCGCTCATGTTATCCCCAAACACAGTTCCATCCATATTAATCTTGATATTATGAATATTTGGAGGGTTCCATTTGATGAAACATTGCCGGATCTGTTATTGCTCCAACATTCTTTAAGCTAGTTTGAACTCTTGGACAGTGCCTTGAATGACCTGTAGCGAATCCTGTGAAAGAATAAAGTTTGTATTGTAAACTTGTTTGTTTTACCAGCACCAAACCATGTATATAGTGCACAAGAATGCCATTGTCCAATTTCTATCAGTATTAACTAGCTCATTCGTCTTTCCCATGTTCTTGTCAATCCAAGCAACCTGTGGAAGAGAGAAAAATTATTAATGTTCACTTGGAGGGATCAACTGGTTCCAAATTTCTTAAGGAGTTCACATTCTCAAATGGCATGAATTGTATACTCTGAATGTTAGCCACATAACCAACAATTGCCATCGGTAGATATACTTTTGAAGCTTCTGCAAGTTCATAAATAACCTGTCATGCCGGCAAATTCATACCAAATGTTCACACCTTTGAAGCCCTTTAGCTCTCCAAACATATTTACAAGCCTTTTTATCATTAGGGAGATTTTTATATAGCCATGATAGACTGATAAGTAGATTAAACAGAGAACTTACCATTGGGATTATGCTTCCATATCCTTCAATCCCAATTATCTTCTCGATCCACAACAATAACACTTCTTCAGGTATCTAAAATATGAGTTGGAAGGAAGGGGCGTAGCACTGCCCAGTTCCACCCTTGACTCCCCAACCAATACTCTACTACCAACTTCTCTTCATCTTAAGCAATGATCGAGTCACGAGCTAAATTAATTAAAGGGTCGTCGCCTAACCAATTGTCTTTCCATAATTTGACCATCAAGCCATTACCCACTATCCATCTACTCCCTTCATGTATAACTTTGTACCCTCTACATAAGCTACGCAAGAGATATGATGCATTCAGGGCGATGGGTCTCCTAACATCTTGTCTCTCGAAAGGTATTTACAGTGTAGAACTTGAGTTCATACTGTTGGGGACTGTAGAATTTTTCATGATTAGGCCATAGTGCATACGCATAATACCAAAATTTTTTATCTGATTAGCAGAAACTAATCTATGTAATTAGAATCGTACATTCGAGATCTCTCCAGTTTGATCTCGAATAACAATATATATGAATTTTGAAATTCTTTTGCTTTGATATCTAACAGTAAACAACAGTAATAAGCACGAATTAACTGCTCGAATTCAACTTTCAAACTTTTGTTGTATCCTTCTTACATGCCTTACTTCAAAAAGAGTGAGCTTAGAGCTATTAGGGTTTTCTTCCTCACAAAAATATGTATATCTTAATTATGAGTAAGTATAACCCTAACTACTTTTACAGTACGTATATATGGATATTACAATGTGAACCATAGGATTAGTGTCACGCCCCCAACCCAATTAGACATTAATTATGTCACATTAGGTGAGGCGTGATCGCACAGGTCACCATACTTGCGAACGACACCTCAACATATACTCGAAAATAAAATAACACAGTGGAATATAACAGATAAACAATACAATGAGGAGAACATAATAAACTCTCCAAAGGAAATACATTACCACTGGAAAATAATCAACATCCTTTCACAAAATTGTTTACCATTATACCAAGTTAAAATATAACACCAAAACCCGTCTCATATAAAATACAACCATGAAACTGAAAATAAGACAATGGAGCTCTCCTAAGCCTCGAGACTTGACATTCTAACATCGACATGATTGCCATTACGGCGAGGACCAAGACTGCAGTGAACCAAACTGTCATATCCAAGTTACCTGTCAAAACAGACTGTGTGGGTGTGAGCTAATTGTCAAGGTGCTCATGATAGATAATCAAACTCATAAATAATGATAATACGCACCCATAATGCACACAAGTAAAAATGGATCAATATATATATCATGGATGTCTCAATGCATTGAATGTATTACCCACACGTGCGCGCAATTTTAGATAACGTTGGCCCAATATATTGATGGTGCGTTATCAAGGAATGCCCACCATAGCACCCCTAGGCTAGTCCACCGTGACTAAGCTTTGGTTAACTCACCGTGGTTAACTCTCTCCAGTGCAATGCAAGACATACAAAATGAATGGTATGTAATGCCACCATATATATAAAATCATTAATGTCTCCACAAAACTTTCCATAGATATAAATGCCAATTTCACCTTATATATAAACACTTCCAACACCTCACATGCATTCACCACCACTATACATATACAAAACAAATAATGCATTCAACATGAATAAGATTATCACAAAATCCCATCTGTCACTGCACACACACTACGTCAAAGATTACTTCTGAGTTGACGTTGAAGGATCTTGCTCTCCGTCAGCTCCTATCACCACAACCGTATTAGTTTAGGAAATTCAATGTATACTCCAATAATCATAAATATAATGTGTATGTTGAGTCAAGGTTGATCCTTGTTGACTCAAGGTTAATTCCCATGTTGATTTTGATGATAACTAAACCTTGTGTTATGTTACTAATGAATCTACTTAGTATGCAGATTAACAAAGTTCATAGCTTAGACTTAAAGTTGAATCTTAAGTCTAATACATGTTAAAGAGTATGCACAATAAGTTCAAGAAGCAAGCAATGAATTCAAAGAGCTATGCAATGAACCAAACAGAGGATTGTCACCTATCTCTACTTCAAACATATGTTCCACATTCAAAGAGATTGAAGGTGTTCAATTAAAGCTTCTTTCAAGTATGCATAATTTCAATGAAGATTGATTTGCACCAGACTAAATACTTCATCAGAATATGCAAAAATCAGTCGAGGGGGTGCAATGCTCAGTTGAAAATAAATTGTTTGTTGAAGAGTTTGGAAAATGCTCAAGAGATGATTTCATCTGGTATGTTAAAAACCAATTCAAGACATGTGATTGAAGTTGCTGAGAAGATGGTTCACAATGAATATCTAATCTCTACATGGAATCCAAGTGAAGAATTCTTCTACAATATAAAGGATCAATAAAGATTAGATGTGTGAAGAGATTTCATCAAGTCTGCAATAGTCTTAGTGAAGTGATCTTTAATGAAGAATGAAGAATTGATATCAAAGAAAGCAAATCAGATTTGAAGCACTATAAAGCTTCACACAATTGAGAAAGATTGGCATTGAAGAAGATATTCTACAATGAAAGAAGAAAGCTTTGAAAGTGAAGAAGAAAATATTAACATTGATCTTATGAAGCTTTGATTGTTTGAGATTCAAGAAAAAGATCAATATCTAATGATTGATTCAATCCAAATTGAATAAAAGTTAACTCTGATGAGTTAGGAAGATTTGATTGATTATCATACTCCAAAGACACACTCCTTGAAGATCTTACATCTATGCTAAGATGATCTGAATCATTGGAAGATGAAAAACAGATTTTTGGGCAATGAGAGGACTCATGAAAGTAAAACGTCGCCTCTTGAACACAGAAGCAAAAAGGCCTGAAGATAAATTGGACAATGAGGGGACTCATGGAAATAATGTGTCGCCTCTTAAACACAGAAGCAAAAAGGCCTAAAGATAAATTGGATAATGAGGGGACTCATGAAAATGATGTGTCGCCTCTTGAACACAGAAGCAAAAAGCTTGGAAACCAAGTAGGTAATGAGTGGACACATTGTAACGAAGAGTTGCCTCATGGTGTCAGACGCAAAGGCTTGAAGACGACATGATTAATGAGTGGACACATGAAGGCGAAGTGTCGCCACCTGCCAACAAAAGTAAAAAAAAAATGCTTGAAGTTTAAATGATCAATGAGCGGACACCTGAAGCTGAAGTGTCGCCTCATGACAGCAGAAGCCTAAGATGAAGAAGACAGATGAACAAGGAGTCGCCTCATCAACTTGAAGAGAGGACTCATGAACTCAGTGAACATCGTTTGGTAAATGCAAAAGCAGGAAGTGTCGATTCCACAGACCTAGAGCCGACTCCCTCTGTTATAATGACTATTTTTCTTAACGTTATAACAGACTGGACGTGCATTTATGATACCCAACCACCTCCAACGGATGGAATCAATGCAAAGGTATATGTACTAGCCTCCAACTGCATTTATATATAAGAATCAAGAGGAAGAAATAACAAGAGACAAGAATCACTGATCTACCTAATATTCCTGAACATTCTTCCTGTTTTATTCTAATGAGCTTTGAATGTAAAATCTACTCTTAGTAGAGAGTGAGTTGTATACTTCTATACACTTGTAATTGAGAGTTTGAGAGTTCTCTTGTGTGAAACAAAACTCTTGTAAGTTTGAGTGGAGCTTGAACAAAACCACTTGGGAATTGAAGAGCTCGGTAAGGAGTTCTTTGTAGAGTGAGCTGAGCACTTTGTCAATCAGCAGCCCATCTTGTACTAGGTGATAGTGGAAGAAGACTTCAAGGAGGTCTTGGGGTGAGGACGTAGACCACGGTTTGTGGTTAAACCTCGATAAATCTGTGTCTCTCTTCTATTGCTTTGTTTTCTTTACTTCTATTGATAACATTGTTTTGCACATAGATTAACCACTGCTATATTGTTTAGATTAATCTTAATTAATCTTAACTTGTATTAATACTCGAAAGAAACCCAATTCACCCCTCCTCTTAGGTTGCCTTTTGGACTAACAGTATATACTCCAAACAAGTTATAACACTGAAATTATGCATTGGGACTACCGTATGCTAATCTTAATGACACTCCCAATGTAAAGCTAGAGCTGAAAAATATCAAAATACACCAAGTCCTTTAATCTGCCAAAATTGACACAGGTTTCATAATCTGGACATAATTTAGCGAGCTTATGCCCAAAATTCCTAAAACTTTAGAAATACAACATAGACATCTCAAAGAGTATTTAGACAAAATTTTACATTTTTTGAACATGCCTAAGTATTTATTTGGTATTTTCTACAACAGGGCAATGCTGCAAAAACTCGAATTCAGCAACAGATGATCTATATTTGATAAATTAATAACATAGGTAAATGACATCTAAATGACCTGAAATTTGATACAAATTATCAAAAACCTTGCTCCTAGATACAGTAAAAAATTCATAATTTTTGAGCTACTCTAACTTAGTCGAATGCTCTGTTAAACTAGAGATTACAAATCTGGGCATAAAAAATCTGCAGAGACAGTCCCATTTAAAAAATTTACCATAATTCAAAATTATAACATTTTAAAGTGAATCCAAAGCCCAAATGATCTTCCTAACTCTAACTTACATTGTTCAAAAATTTGGACATAAATAAAAATTTTAGCTAAGTCGAAATGTCTCCAAAAAGTAGCCTTTTTTTTATAGAGAACACTTTGTTATGGCTGCCATGAGTGATTCTAAATTTTTACCATGGAAGATCTCACCTCTATCATTCTCCTTCCATAGCATGACTTATACAATATGCAATCATTAGAGAAAACAAGATGAAACAATAATGATACTCACCTTAGATAAGGAAAACAAGTGCAAGAAAGCTTCCTTAGATTTTTTCCCTCTTTTTTTCTTCTTTCTCTTTTCCACTGATTGCTCCTTCTCTCTCCAAGCTTCTCTCTCTCTCCATAACTCTATATCTCTCTCTCTATCTCTATAATGACAGCTATCTTTCCTCTCTTCTCTCTCCTATCATGCTAGGCCACTTACCTCCCATTATACTTGTTTTTTTTCTTTATTTTCTTTCTTCATTTGCTTCCTTGTCCCCTCTTGTCATCATTTTTTTTTCCTTCACCGACATCCTCCCCTCCTCTCAATTCACTTCAATAGAGATACAATAATATATCTCACCCTCTTGGATATCTTATACACCCATTCACTAATGACTCACCATCTAACTTACCACTAATGAAATGACACAAGTGGCACACACAATTTATAATTAACCATGTAATAGATGTAAATTAAATTAAATAAACTAATTCAACTACGTTTAATATGTAATTCAACTAACCATGAAAATATGATGTTAGGGTTTCACAATTAGTATGACTACGACTTTCTATACAAATAAGGATTTTTAATCCAAACATGATTAATCTTTATTTATATAAATTATAATTTATACCACTAATGAATTATAATTGCACTCCCTGTTATACTATGAATTATATTTTAAGTTACATATTATTAAATACTTATTTATCTCTCCACGTTAAGGTTACAAATATTCGTTTATTAAATTGAATTAAATTACTGACAATTAAATTTAATAGACTTATTTAATTTATTTAGATCTTTCATTTAACTTATTTGATATGTCATATTAATAATTTACCTGTAGGGTTTGACATAATCAAAACTTATAAACTTTCGCAAGGGGTATCATCAATGCCTATACTGGGATGTAAATTTTATCAATAATTAATATTCACCATATATGTAATGTTATTGTCCATCTCATTGAGTTTATTGACTCACAAGTAACCTCACTATTATGTGAATAAAAACAATAAACATTAAATATACGTGTCAATTTATTATATTAGAATTAATAGTATAAGTACTCATAACAAGCACAATGTATTAATTGTTTTATATAATTAATATAAAAATAATTACCTCAATACGGTCCTATTTAATACACATAAAGTGTATTAGTGTAAAGAATTGAAACTATACCGTTCCTCATAGTTAAAACAGACCTATTAAAATTTTGTGTTATAGTTCTACTGATGGTATGTCAAGTTTCATCTAAGAGTATGAACAATAAACTTATATTACATAAGAACCAATGATCTGATCTTTCGTGTGCAAGTCGTACTTTACAAACTAAATCATCTATTATATAGAATAAGGACACATATGCATAAATATTAAATAAATAATGCAATGCAAACAATGTTTACACAGATTCTCATTAAAATGAAATAACTAATTTATTAATAAATACTAAAGTCATTATATAAAATATGTCTTTTACTACAAATTCCAAACACATACCACTTGTTTCTCTTGAATTAACCTCAACCTATTTTTAGCCAGAAAAGTTGATTCATTTCGTTCATCTTTCGGTTACCCAGACCCCCATCCTCCCTGGGATGATTATACTTGTGGATTTTGAAATGGGACATCGTAAAACATTACGCCGCTTGGAATGGGGAATCGTAAAACATTATGCAGCTTACATTGTTGTAGTCGGCGACACCAAACAAAGTGATGTATAGGACATAATTGTTAGATAGATCAATTTTCTTAAAAATCAAATGGAATGATTTTGAAAAAATATAAAATTCATAACGCATTCAAATATTAAGGGCTAGTTTGGTACAGTTTTTAAAATTTTTTTGTTAGTATATAAGTAAAAAATATGAAATTTTTAATTTTTTACTTTTAAAAAGATAAGACAAGCAGAAAAAATAAAATTAAAAATTTTAATATTTTTACTTATAAATAAAAAAATCAAACTAAAAAATTTAAAAAAAACCAAACCAGACGGACCCTAAAACATTTTGAATGTTCTTACATAAAATAATTAATTTTATTAGAAAAATAATATTTAGAGAACTCCAATTTAAGGTAACAACAAGATTCAAATGGTGATTCATCAATTTCATATAAAAAAATGATATTCTTATAAGAAATATATACAAAATTTACATACAAAATAACGTGATAATAATATTTTTATAATTAAAAATTATTATGATGAGTGTTTATTTTAAAGTAAAAGCGTTTAATTTTTTTTGATATAAGTCAAAGAGAGAAGGAGATGAAATCGGTAGAGTTTGAATCTTCACCAGATAAACAGGTCTTAGGGCTCAATCATCAAAGTAGACCTATTAAAGAGTTTTATTAAGGCACATTATTTTATATAATTTTTTTTATTTTTATAGTATTACCTTTGATATATTTGTCCAATGGCAATGATTTTCAATTTCAAATGGCAAAGAGGTAAAATATATGCCGGGGCGGTCAATTTAAAGTTGAGATTCCAATACACGTCTGCGCAAACACACGCTTTTGAATTAATAAACAAGTGATGAAAAAGCGCACTTGCTAGGTGGCCTCGACCTCAAGTTACATCGCGATATCCGGGACTGTACTGTACGCTGCAGAGATTAATGGGTGACGTACACAAAATTTGAATTTCGACCAATCATAAGTTGACACGCCTCCAGCTTACAAGACGTTGATCCCGTTGGATCCCCGTGCCTTGCACTCAGATTCTCACCCAGAGAAAAGCGAGCGGGAACGAGACAACAAAGCGCAATACGCGATTGAGAGATTAACCAGCGACAGCGAGTGCGTGTCGGTTCGGTCCCTTCACTAATCACTCCTCCTCGGTAGTGGAACTTTATAGTTTGACGCTCCTCCTCTCTCTCTGCATTTTACCGTTCGCTGTCATTTTCAGATGCACAGTGCTCACGGTGTCCCTCTGAAACCCTAATTTCAAATTCCACGAACCCCTCCTTTTATTTTTTCTCGGTATTCCATTTCCGCCATTTCTTTTATTTTTATATTCGTGAACAAAATGCTCTTACTTCAAATTTGATTATTGAGAGTTTCTTCTTTATTTTTTATCTTCTTCTGCAGATTCTTAGCTCTGCAGTAGTTCAAGAATGGTGGTTCCGCCACTTCACTGCGTAAATACATGTGAAAATCGTATTTGTACTAGTCCTAGTCTTGACAATGAGGTTTCAGTTGCTACTGATCACCACCATTTGGTTCCTGGCGTTTCGGTAAAATGCCAAGAAGTTAGCGGTAACAATTCGGAGAGCCCAGCGTTAGAGAGGAGGACCAGTGCTAGGATTCAAAAACTGAAGAGCGAAAATGCTCTTCGTGGCAGGGAAGACTCGATAAATCACATAGAAGAGAGGGTCGCTAGGAAGAAAGCTAGAGTGTACGAAAGAAGAAATGTGAATCCACCAGATGTGGGTCCTCTGGTTGTTGATGATGACGAGGACAATACTAATGCTGAGGGGGATCGGGGTCCCGTGATGAGTATGGGTTTGACAGAGGTTGCGGAGACCGGTATTGTGGTGGAGAAAAGTGCATATGCCCTAGTTACCGAGACTCTGAGGACTTTTAACAAGCATTACCTCCACTTTGTCCAGGTTTGTTCTCCGATACACACACAACACAACACATTGGATGCATATGCGTACAATTAGCATGGCTAGTTTGTTGTTCATCTGGCAAATTAATGTCTGACTACCTGTTAGACTGACGGAAAAGTGAAGATATGCAATCCCATATACACGTACCGAAATCCTCATTGATTTATGATTAGACGGAAAACACAACTATTATTTTTCCAGCTGCCGACTTGATAATATCTTTTGGTTGATCCTGGAAATTAGCTGGTGCCGCACTTCAATTTTTGAAGCCTCATTTACTTTATTGGTTTTTTTTTAATTTTTTTTATGAAGTTTGTATAATTTTGTTATTATCTATTCCAAGGTGCTAACAGTCGAAGCATGGTTCCCATGATTGTCAAACGAAGATGAATACAGTGTTAAAATTTTGCAACTTAAAGCTGATCTGGCTTTGTTACACAACCTAGACATTCAGGTAAATAGTAGAACTACAATCCAGCTAAAAAGAAAAAAAGTAGTAGAATTACAAGTGACGGGTAGGAAATGCGGGTTTAATTGAAGATTATTGTTGTTGTTTAGCTTTATTTGGTGATTAGTGTCTCGTGTGCATTGAGGTTTTAATTGTTGTGGTGGAGACAGAGCCTATGGTATGGTTATTTCAGTGTACTGTCCCTATTGGAGGATGTCATCATGTCTGGTGCCACACTTTAGACTTTTTATTTTTGTTTTTACGAGTACTGTACATTGAAAGAGGCATCAAATGGGGGATACTGCCCATATGCAAAAAGGAAGTATAACTAAGACTTTTGAATCAGCATGTTTAGCTTGCCTAAAGCATGGGTAAGTTAAATGATCTGCATATATCTTGTTAGATCACTCACTCCTTCCTTTGTTTTCATATTGTTGTGTGTTCAATGCTTCATTGGCAATGTATCTTCCACTTTTGCGGTGATAACACAACATCGTGTCTAGATCCTTTATTATCCCTTGCTTTCTATATTAACATATCCATGCATGTTTATATACATGATGTAAGTCTCCATGCCTGAGTTGTGCTGAGTTGTATTGAGTGGAGGTAGGTAGTGTTTACACATATATGACAAGTTTTGCTTGTGTTACTGATGAATTGAACCATAGTATGACAAAATGATTGTAAGAGGAAGATTTCGAAAATTATTTTACTGATTGAGTGATTTCATTACTTCTGTTTAACATTTTATACTTTTGTATCCGAATTTGGGAAGTTCATAATAAATCATACAATCTATTATTAACTGTGAATTTAAGTAAAATTTTATTTCTAATGATACATTGTTTTTTTTATCTATTTATTACAAATTATTGCGTGCTTTTGCTGCTATGTCATGGAAAAACAATAGTGCTTCGTCTATAGTGAAGCCGCTTGTTGCTGCCACTACTAGCATTATGTGAGTTTATGCTCAATGACAACACAAATGGGAAAAACCATAACAAGTACATCGCTAAGTGAATGTGGTCTCAAATGTTAAAATTGATATTCATGGCTGGCTTTGCGAGGGATATAGGAACTTTGAAGGAAAGGCTACGGAAAAATGGGAAGTCCTATGTTAGGACAACATTTTGTAGGAAAAAACGAATAGGTGACAAATAGTTTTAAGGAACTTAAGACAATGGAAGTGGTTTCATTTGGCATTGACATTATTGGTATACTTATGAAAGGTTTACTAGTTATCAATGATCTCAACTATATTGATAATACTTACCAATTCATACATGAAACGCACATTGATTACATAGTGGCAACATATGCATCGTATTTTTCTAGTATGCATGTGCTTGGCCCAATTATTCTAGAGATTTTATAAGTCTTTGTTAGGATTCTGGCTAAATGAGATTACATGTGCTCACTAAAGGAATAATTGTAGTTCAAACTATGTAATAGTTCTGGATAATTCTATCACAATTAAACTGAGTACTTTTCTGTTGTGTTATTTGCATTTTATTACTTTTGTTTCTCTTTATAGTTATGGAGGGCAATATGTGGTTTGGTTGACAGGCGTTCGTTCCTTGTAACCTTAATACATTTTCTTTTCATTTTTTTTAATCTTTATCTTTCTACTCCCTTTAATGGGGAATTCATGCAAAACATCTCCTTCCCACTAGTCTCTGTAACACGTACAAGCGCATTTTGTATGAGTCAGTATATTATAATTTTTTGTCTTGCTTTCCACTTGATGTTATGGGAGATATATTTGTGTTTATATTTCTTCTTTATGACTGACCACAGGAAGAGGAAAAGAGGTGTGGAAGAGTAGAAGTGGATCGAAAAACAACCAAAGGTCTAACTTCTAAGGTTAGGAACTACCTCTTTTCCTTTCGTTATTGGTGGGTGTTTATTTGGATGATGTGTTCTATGTTTCCAAGTAATTATATTTTTAGAATGTTTTTTTAATCCTTTTTATACCTTTTTCTCTTCTCATTTCCTTTAAACTTTTTTATTTTTATTTTTATGTTGACGTGATTGTTTTGGTCTAACTTGTTGTTTAGACCTTGCCACTTACTAAGTTATCTTACTGGATATGATTGATCTTTTTTAATTTTTGATCTCTCCTTCACTAAGAAGGTAAATTGAATGATTTAACTTTGTGATTGCTGTCATATCCTTTGGTATTCAATGAAGGAATAGGTCAGTAGCTTGAGATTTTTGGTATATTTGAAATAATGTGTTTTGCGAAAGCTTATAAGGCTAATTCCTTGTTCAGAACATTGTTTTAACTAAATATATTTCAAGTTGTTAAAGCTCCGACCTCAACTTTTGAGGGCCATGCTATTGTAGTTATGCTATTTGACATTGACAATGGATTTAATTTGTGTTAAAATTATGTGCTTTGTGTCACTACTCTCTTCATTGTCCACATCTTATTCCACCTTGTCATTCTTCATTGTTGGGTTTAATAGCCTTCTTTGCACCTTTTTTTGCTTTTCTATATTTTTTCCGTTCAATATACTTCTGTCCTAAATCATTGCCATCCCTAACTTCCTGTAAAATTATTTCATTTCAAATTGTCTTTTCTACTCTGTCCTTTCTCCTTGCCAACATACACAATTTAGCGGTGGTTAAAGCCTTGAACATGTCTTATGTGGTTAGTCTCTCTCTTTGAATATTCTTTTTTACTCATTCAGAGTTCCACTCTCCTGGTTTTAGAAAGTTCCTTAACTCATGTCTTTCCACTCTTTAAGAATATTGAATGTTGATGAATCTGACAATAGTAAAAGGATAATAACTTTTATTAGCATTACAAAGGATTAACCAAATTGTGTGTAAGCTATACATATTCTAAATGGTTGCATCTTGTGGGATTTCTCAAGTCAAGTGAATTCAAGTCAACACAACAAGACTTGACCCCAACTACTTGGCTTTGATTGTATAGATCTATTGCCTTCATTTGAGTCTTTGTAAAGCCACATCATTTGGTTAAATAACCAAGCAATAATGTCCATTCTTTATAGGCCTAACCTATGTTACCTGGATTCGAGTACGGGTGTCAGGTGCGGGTATGTGTTTAAGTGTCGGATTCATCTAATTCTCATGTACAAGGACACTCGAACACGGCTAGATTTCATATTTTTTAAATACTTTATTTATATTTTTAAGGTAAAATGGTATTCACGAACTAAAATATAGCATTTATGCATAAAACAAATATTTGACACGGGTATTTCACAAATTTAGAAGAGTCCAAGTAACATAGGGCCTAACTTTGAATTTACACCTATGCAAACATTTGTTATAGTATGTCTCTTGAATCTGCCTAGTAAGCTCATTTATACCTAGAGAAAAATTGTGAGGTCTTAATTTGATCCTTGATGTAAGCTTATTATTATTGAAAATTTGCTTATATCTTCTCACTTGTTGAGTATCGTTATTGAAAATTAAATTGTCTCAATGTGAAAAGTGACAAGTGAATTGCATTATTGTTCAGCACTCAGCAGTTGGTCATTAGGTTGCATTATTAGCACTTACATATAAAATGTACAGTCATTCTCTAATGTTTGTAAATTCCTTTAATGGGTTCGGTCTGAAAATGAGATCCACCTGCTCTCTTTTTCTCTTGTTTTAATTGTCTCGTTTTTTTCTAATTTTTTGTGTGTTATCATCAAACACCTTACCTACTCTCTGCAAGCTGTTCTATGCAATTGTCTGCTTTCAAATAATTTCATTTAGAGGAATAATGGAAAAGAAGATAAAGTACAGTGAATTTCAAAACAATTCCAAGGGTATGACATGCCTTCCTTGAAGTATTATTTGTTTTTTAAAGCTATCAAAGTCACCACTACCATCTAAGTCTATCGTGCTGGCATATGAGCTGTATAGTTGAGTAGAAACATGCACTGAGAATATCATCACCTGGAAACCTATTTGTTTAACTCAATCTTGCATGTTGTCAACATAATGGACAGTCAAATATGTTATGAGGAGCACATATGCTGAGAGTAGGGGGATCGTTTTTGCCATTTCTTATGTTGCCTGTGATTTTCGCCATTTCTTATGTTATGAGGGAACACATGCTATTCGTATGGTGAGTTCGGAGTAGGGTGGATGGTTTTTGGCGCTATATTGATGTGGGGAATGGTGAGATGGTTCAATTTTTGAGTCATATTATTATGATGATTATTATTTTTTTTGGGGGGTGGGGAGGGGGGAAACTGGAGGAGTCTTTTTCTTCTCTTGAAAGTATTGCGTTTAATACGGGAGGTATAGTGAGAGAGTACCTTAAATTTGAAGGTGACCAATTTTTTGTTGGATGTTGCCTTTTGTCGGGAGCTTAATGATTTGGGATGTGGAGAAGTTAATTAGTCTCTTGGTTACTTTCTATCATATCCTAATATTGGAGAAGGAGAGCATGTTTTAAGGTGGTCAGGATCTAGATTTGAAGGATGAGGTAAAATCTTTTTACAATGCATTGGTGAGTCATAGGGGGTCTTCCTTTTCTTGGAGAGGAGTGTGGATCTCTAATGCTCCTCACAAGGTTAGTTTTTTTGTTTTTTTGGATGGCAACTCTTGGAAAGATCCTTACCATTGATAACTTGATTAGGAGGAGACAAAGGCACCTCAAATGTTATTGTATGGTAAGCATGATGGATAATTAGTTAATCACCTTCTCGTCCATTGTGCAAGGGCACAAGATTTTTGGTTGTTGGCTTTTTCTACGTTTGACGTGGAATGGGTGTTTCCCTAGAGCATGAAGGATTTTATTCATTCATGGAGAGGTGCTAGAGTGGGAAAAAAAAGGAGGAAAGGGCTTGGATTTTGGTGTTGCAAGCCGTGAAGTGGACATTTTTGGGAGAACACAACAGTAGTAGGACTTTTGACTGGAGGATCCTTTGTTTAAATTGAAGAGTAGAATGTTATGCCTACTATATTGTTGGTTCTGAGAAAGAGTTACTCTGTCCTTGAAACAATTTTTCGTCTATGTAGAGTTTTGTGAGTAATGTGCACGTATACTTGGTACATGCTTTGCCTATTTTTTTTAGCATACTTGGGTGGCACCCCTTTGGTGCTTTTTTATATACATCTTTGCTTACAAACAACAATAAATGATGGAGTTTTGGAGTCTAGTCTTTTTTCCTTTGTTAGTATAGATGATATATGCAAGCCATGAGAAATAAAATAATTTACATTTCTCATTGATAAAAAAACAATGATGTATAAAAACTGAAACTTTATTAAAGTAGTTCCTAAATTTTTGGGAACCTAGGTTACATGATGGCAAAAACTTAGTTAGGCTCATCCCTAATAAGTCTAGAGACTGGAAATTTCATTAGAGCGTCGTTTAAATATTTCTGATTTTTTTTTGATAAGTAATCTTTCTGAAACTCAACTCAACATAGCTTTTTTGCAATAATTTGAGGTCAGCTAAATTAATCATATGTGGCCATACCCTTGGATATAAAGCCATAGTTTTCATTGGTGCTATTATTTGTCCTTCCTTGCTTTATTATGCATCCATCTCAACATTTGCATAATCACATACTGGCCACACACATTATGAACATGTAGTTTCTTAGTTGTCTAGCATAATAGCATTCTAAACCATAAGCTTGGTTGGTCTTATAGCCATCTTCTTGATTTTTCTTTTAAATTTCATAGGTATGCATCGGTCACACAATACACTGGGAGCATTGCTCTAGTTGGCCCATCCTTGCTTTACCTCTAGGAGTAACATAATAATCAATCTCTCTCATTCCATATGTGTAAGCATGCCTAGTTACTGAAATTGTTTACTCTTACGGTGTTTTTTGGCCTTAGATCATAACCAACCCACAACGCTCCCCCTCAAAAAAAAAAAAAAAAAAGAAAAGTATTTCGGGTTTTATGGAAGTTGTTTCTGGAATGCAGATTATTCTAATAGTCGTTTGTTCTATTTTGCCATGTCAACTTGCAGGCAAGTGAGAAACCAAATGAGATAGTGATTTCTTGTAATTAGTGCCTTTGTTGTTTGTACACTAACTTAATTTATAACATTGTGCAGAAAGGGAATACACCTGAAGATGATACAAAGCGTGGTTCGAAACGACCTGATCTGAAGGCAATAACTAAGGCAAGTCAATAGTTGATGGGCTGAATACAGTGCTGGTAGTATTCTGTTGGTGCTCCTTTCTTACTTCATGGTGCATTGTGCCATTTTCCATTGATCTTCTTACAGCTTGGTTATTTGTCCCTATTTCACGGTTTTCACTGTTCTTGATGCCTAAGCTTGAGTAATCCAGTCTACCGGATGTTAAGAATTCTTGTTTTTGCTATAGTCTAAATTATCTCTTTCTGCATTGGTAGTTACAGAATAGAATTTTATGGAATTTAGCATCCTCAGTTTATTTTCTTCACAACCACATTTCTCAGAAGTTGGGTATATGCGCATATATTTTTGAGCGAATTGACACTGTTATTACGTTCTTTTCCTTGTGAAAATAGTAAATGACTTTGGCTATGGATATTTTTAGAGGTTGATGATATCTATGCCTGTTTATGTATTTCTATGCTGTGAAGCGGGTAATTATTTTTCATTGAAAAAATTTTTGGCAGATGATGGAGACAAATGCCATATTGTATCCGAGTAAAAGATTTGGACCCATTCCAGGTTGGTTGCCTATACTTGTATTGTTTTCAGTCACATTTTGGATTAAGTTTTATTGGGCCTGGTCAACTTTAATATCCACTATTTTGAATCACTTTAGCTTTGGATAAGTTTTTGGTAATTTGAATTCAGGCATTGATGTTGAGCTTGCTTGTGTGATGGCAGGTGTTGATGTTGGGCATCAGTTCTTTTCACGGGCTGAGATGGTTGCTGTAGGTTTCCACAGCCACTGGCTGAATGGAATTGATTACATTGGGCAAAATGGTAGCAAGGTGATTTATCATGAAGAAGTGAATGAAACTACTATTTGGTCTTGATTTACTTATTTTCTTCTTAAATTTTTATGACCTATGGATCTCAGAATTTTGAACTTTGCATGAGTTTACTCTACAGTTTTCTGTGGGAACTGGGCATCATCTGTTATTAGTTCTCTTTGTCAAAATATGAGAATAGTTAGAGCTATATAACTGTAGATTATTCATAATAGGAGTTTGGGCAAGGATATGTGGATATTCATTTGATGCTTAACAAATGTCTTGGTTGGTTGAATAAATAACTGAAGATAATCCACAGAATCCTCTGAATTTGCAGTAATGTAATTTGACTTTCTTTAAAATAATTTGGTTTTGAATTACAAATTATCTGTGATGGAATGATTATTGTTTCTTGAAATTCTGACAAATCTATGTTCTAGCTATAGAAAACCATATTTTGGTTGTTATCAGGTTAAAATATAATATGTACAAAATCCCACTTGGCACTGCTGATATTATAAATGAATAACTTACAAATACAAGGCCATTACTTGACTGAGTTAATCTGTCTTTATCAGACTAATTATCATAAAATGAAAACCCATTTCAGTTTTCCAAATTTTTTCCCCCGGGCTTTTGCAGGATTACAGTGCCTACACGTTACCAGTTGCTGTTGCCATTGTTTTATCTGGACAGTATGAGGATGATCTGGATAACTGTGAAGATGTTGTGTACACGGGACAAGGTGGGAATAATTTACTTGGCAATAAACGTCAAATACAGGATCAAGTAATGAAACGTGGTAATTTGGCTTTGAAGGTTTGTATCCTTGAGTTCTCATTATTATTATTTTTGTTATTATTATTAGGTCAATATTCTTTGAGTTCTCTTCATTTGGACAATTTTCCATTTATGTTTTGTCATGTTATGAGTTAATCTGTTGTTATGCGCCCATATATGTTATTTGTTGTTTCTTCATGTAAATATGCAGTAAGCAGATTCTGTTTTCTTTTGTTCCTTTGTAAGTTGTCTTTAATTGTTTTAGAGATGTTGCACTCTTCTGAAATTCTGCAAGACAAACCTGGTGATGATAGTTTCCATTATGGAAATGAGTTCGTTTGGAATCCTCGCGATTGCTTTAAACTTTGAACCTTTACTTGAAAACTATTAGGACTTGTTAAAGAGAGATTTAGTTTCTTATAACTTGCCAATTAACCATACTTGGCCTAAACCTGATGGAAAGGAGGTGGTTTTGTCATATAGGAAATAACTTGCAGGGAATTCCTTCTTCAATCTTTAGGAACAACACGTTAAGGATGAGAGGAGAAAAAAAAATTAAGATGGTTGGTTGAGTGTGCAGTGAGAGTAGTAGCTGCACCACTGCGGTGCAATATTATCCACTCAAAAGCTTGTAAGAGGATGAGGTCAAGGCCGTAATGGATTTTGTATGGGTTAGTGAGAAAGACTAGGTGATCAATGGTTTAACAGCAATTATGGCTTTATTGGAGACAAAATTCAAGTAGATAGGCCAAGTTGCTTGGGCTTTTAAGTTATGCAAACTTTTAGAGGACACCCAATCACCCAGACATCGCTCCCAACATACACCTCTTCTCTATCTCTCTCTCTCTCTCCAAAACTTCCTCATCCTTCCATGGTAGTCAACTTCTTATCTCTCTCCCTCTTCTTCTCTTCTTCTCTCTATGCCAAAGCTACTATCACAGGTTCACAACCCACTATTGTGGCCACCATGGCCACCACCAACTACAACCAAGGTCCAAGCCACCTGCACCACCCCCATACCACTAGACAGAGGGTCTCCCTCTCCTGCAACACCACCATACCATTAGACAAAGCCTTTTATGGGGAAGGAAAGAGAAGAGGAAGAAAAAGGAAAAGGAGGAAGAGGAAAGGAGGAGAAAGGGAAGAACAGAAAGAGGGGGAAGTTAGATGGTGATCGGAGGAGCTATGTGGAACCGTGTGGCTTGGATGGAACCAACTTTGCGCTTCTCTCTCTCTCTCTCTCTCTCTCTCTGATTTGTATCTCAGTTTTGCTATATGATTTTAGGACTTTTTTTTGTCTCTATTTCTCTATCTATATATAGGATATATATTTAGAATACAAGAGCCGAACAAGGAGATATCTGGATTCTGGAAAAGTTGAAATGCATAATTCACTTTTTTTCTCTTTTCATTTTTTTAACCTTTTATGGTATTCCCTGTAGTAATTTTCAGTTCTGATCTGCCTTACGTATTAGTCATGGTTTCACACATACACGCACCCAAAAAGTTCAAAGTCAAACCTCTTTTCTTTGAAATTGGTTTGATACAGTGGGTACAAATTGATATTTCTTCCTCCGTGAAGATGTGGTTACCTGGTGTTTTCACAGCAAATAGAACAGCGCACAACCATTTTCAAAATTTTCAGGATTGAAGTTCATATCTAACTTACCCAATCACGCGAAGGTAAGGCAGTCCTTATATGGAGGTCTATATGATACAAATCTCTAAAATGAGAAAAATAATAAAACTTGTAATCTTTTTGGATTGTGGATTCAATTTATAACTTACCCATTCACACAAAGATCGGGTCAAGGCTGAGACAAAATCACTAACCTTGTCTCAACATTTATGTGACTAGATGGCAATAGTCTATTCACATAGCCTAGGCCTAGCCTATCGTGGCTCCTAATTCAACTATTGATGAGCAGTTAAATATTGCCCAAAAAAACAAGAAAAAAGAAAAACAAACTCACAGACAAATGGTAAGGATAGAGAAAATCAATAAATGGGGTGTGTTTGGTCAGTGAACAGTGTGGTTGGATTCAAACAGGCAACTTTGGTTTTATATTTTTATTGAAAAAGTAGAGAAGGGTAGAGGTATAGAGAGAGAAAAAAAGAGAAGATACAAGAGGCTGTGAGTGATGAAAATGAAAGAGAAAAGAAAAAGACCCAAGTAATAAATGAGTGGCCAGGTGTGAGACGAAAGAATAGAGAAACAATATCTTTTTGTTCAAGTTGGCAGAGCACTTGGTGGATGTTTGGTTTGTTATCATTTCACTAAAAGATGTGTTTTAATACCATAATAGTATACGTGAGAATATATTATTAGTTTAAATTAAAATTCAAGGATTTGGTCATTGGAGTTCGAGAGTTCAATAAAAAATTTGACTCTCAATTCAGGTGTTCAAGAATTAGAATGCATTTTGTTGTATGACTAGGGTTAGGGGTTAGGGGTTAGTGTACTTAACAATTCCTTTCTGCCTTATTTAGCCGCTTTCTCTATCTAGACTGAAGAGACCCACCACTGGCTACCATCAGAACCTAATGTGTTTGGCCGGTGCACTGCAATTGGAAACGTAGGATTGTAGTGAGTTTTCCACAGTTGGATGAAATTTTTTTTTAATGTTTTCTCCGGGAGTAGTGAATAATTTTTCAAGAAAGACTGATGGTTGGTGATCATATTAGGCCTACAACCAAGTGGATGTCATGCCACATGCTCATCATATTTTAAAGATAAATGAAAGAAAAACTCTAATGGTTTAAATTAATTCCTACTCCATGGATATTTTGTAATAGTTTTATGTATTGTGAAACATTTGGATAGAAATTTACAATCCCTATCACAAATGGTTTGTCCATAATTACTTTAAATTAATTTATATTCCATGGACTTCCACTTTACTTTTTGAAAAGATATGAAATTATTTAAACATTTTTTTTGTACCTTTTTCATTTTGGTCTCATTTTTGTAATAAAACCAAAAAAATATTTAAATTCATTTTTTCTTTTATTGTATTCTCTTTTATATTTGCTGCCCTCTCCAAATTCAAGATCCAAATATAATGTAGACAAAAAAAAAAAAAGGAGTATAAAACTTATATAGCGAGTGTTAGAACAGTTAGTTTTACCTTTAATTTATGATCATAGTGGATTTCTTACATTTGATTTTTCGCTTAAAATTGTTGAATTCAAATGAGACCTGCCACTCATTTTGTTGTGAGTGCCGTAGGCATGGGTCCTCGCTAGTATGAGCACAAGTTGTATCTACACCTTGTGTGCATGTTTGGTTATGAAATATTATTTTATGAAAAATTAGGGGGTGTGGTTTGGGCATTGCTGGGGTGCCCAGAGTATTGTTTGTTGCAGTTTCTACTTTAAAAGTATTAATCATGACTTTTGTATTCAACTGCAGAATTGTATGGAGCAAAGTGTTCCTGTTAGAGTTGTTCGTGGCCATCAATCTGCGAATAGTTATGTTGGGAAGGTTTACACATATGATGGCTTATACAAGGTAACTAATTGGAACATACTCACATTGTGCATCGAACTGGTAGGAGCCAGTTTAAACTGATATCAGCATTGGACACGTTTTATGTGGGTGTCTTTATCATCCTGACTCTCTACTCAGGCTATGGCTTTGGCTGGTTTGGTATTTTGTTGCTTTTGGAACTCTGTTATGAAGACATTTAGGGAGAAAGGAAGAAATGATTAAAGGAAAGGTAAGAAGGCAAGAAAAGAGGAAAAAGAACAATCAATTGGTGTCAATCGATATCCAATTCCTTGTTGCGGAACTCTATAAAGTAAGAAAGCAAAGGAAAGAGGGCTAAACAACTAAGAATTTCAAACTTTTTTTGTATGTTCTCTGGTGGAGAGCAAGGATGATGAGGATTGTAACATTTGGAGTATGAATTTTTCTTTAGCATTTTGAGTGAGAATTATAGGAGGTTGAACATGGATTTAAGTACCTTAATCATCTTGTTCTTATATTGGGCCTTTGATTGTTTGAAGATTATCTTTGGTAGATTGTCTATTTTTATATGCCATTCTTATTTTAGAGATAGTATTTCCTTTGTGGCGTTTTTTGTGCACATATGTCCCAGAACTGCAGGAATTGTGTTCCATTAATTTTGCAGGTTGTTAATTACTGGGCGGAGAAAGGAGTTTCTGGATTTACCGTTTATAAGTATAGACTGAAGCGGCTTGAGGGGCAGCCTCTATTGACCACTAATCAGGTTTCGTATGTTTTTCTACAAATCCTTAAAATCCAGTTCCTTTTTATGATATTGATGCAAGATCTTTGGATGGCGGAGCAATCAAATACTTTGTGTTAAATGTAAGTAGAAATACTAATTCTTGGATATTGAAAGCCAATATATATCTGTTTGTTTAAACGTAACTTGAACTATCAACTGCTATATTTTGAAAGGCTGAAAGCCATAAAGTTGGGCATTGCAACCACTAGTCAGTTTTCAATACACTTAGATGTGTATAGGTTTGCTTATTTTTTGGTCCAGAAATGAAAGGATATGGTAAGCTGACTCTGGGTTACCTAATTCTAAGCGATTACTGTTTCTAGTTTAAATAGCCCGTACTGAAAACTTCTAGTAGATTCTTTTTGTGGTGTTGCACTTCTGTTTTTTTGTGATCTAATTCATTTTTGCTTCTTAATTATACCTACCACTTATTGTTGTGTATCTCCAGCTCCTCGTAATCCCTCATCCACATTTCATGAATCCCTCTTATAATGTATGAAATTTTGCCTGCCTCTCTAATTGTAACTAACTTTGGAATCTTAGGTCCAAATATATGATTTCAACACAATAGTCTGTATTAATTGCTGGATTTTCTCGCTTAGTACGAAAGCTCAAAATAGGATGGATCCAGAGAATGATGGACTATTTTAACAATTTAAAATGATAAGTAATCTGTGTAATGAGATGAATTATGTTCCCTTTCCATAAATGGTCACATGAAGGTTTCTTGTTGAAACTTGTAAGGATGTCACTATATCTATTTGTTTGCCCCTTGTAGTTGATTATAATACTAGAATCTGCTGGGGGTGCATGAGAAACACATCAAAAAGTTTTGAGCATGCATGTATTGTGCATGTGAGAGATTGATAAATATTATGGGATTATGATCTTGGATTCAAGTCTCCTTGTACACATCATTTCTCTGTTATGTTCGCTTGTATGGACCCCATTCTTTGTGTATTTGTGCACCGTATTTTGCATATTAGTCTGTCTCTCTACCAGTGAGAGAGGAGTGATGGTCAATCTTAGTTAACATGTGGTGTATTGTTAGGTGAAGAGCAACATATCTTTTTTGGTAAGCCAATCTTAATGGTACACGCATTGTATTGCTCTGTGACAAGCAATGATATTGTTACATGAACAGAAATATATCATTGTTGTTAAATCAAGTGTAACTACCGATAAGTTTTGTATTGTTTGGCCCATTTACTACCTGCTTAAGCTTTTCACGCAATTGGTTTTTTAATAGGGTATCTGAGCTTTGGTTTTTGGATTTCTTAGCTTGTCTATCCATCTGTATTTGCTTTTAGGTTATGTTTGCAACCCTTCTTACTTGCTTGTCTCTCTGGTGTGCAAAAGGGGGGCACATTGTGGGAAGTGCTAGAGCACGAGGAGCTGTTTGGGTAATCCAAAAATTGTGCAAGGCCAGGTCCACTTCCATTAAATTATCTGGTTTTGGAAAAATACTCCCTTCTTTGTTTGGTTTAACCAACTTTTGTGCACTTCTGTCTAACTATGGTGAGCCCCACCTACTTTTGAAATGCATTTGCTAAACACTTCAAGGTTTAAAGCCAGTTAATTTTTGGCCCTTAGAACCGGTTTTAGTTTTTCCCAAACAGGCCGTGGTTTACATTGTCTGCTCCATTGCCTAACAGGTTATGTTTTTGGGCTAGTGGCCTCTTGATCTGTACATGAGGATTCTCTCATCTAATTCACTCTATCTTATGACTGTTTGAACTCATTATTTTGGGTTTTTCATATGGGAAAAGCTAATTTGGTGCTATACGGGATAACTCAATATATTAATCCCGTCAACTTTTATTTATTTATTTAATGAGATATGATTTGAGGGCATTCTAGAGCATGTTGAACTCGCTGGCATCCCTTGGTTTCATTCTCCCCTATCTCCAATTTTCTATCTGTCTTAGATGCCTTTTCGTGAGCATCTTTTCCTGGGTCATATTTATTGGACTTGTGGGAATATTTCTTTTCATAATTTTCTTTTTAATTGCTTTCATTCTTTAAACATATGTTAGATCCATTTAATTGTGGCAGGGTTATGTGATGAGTTAGAGAATTACATTCTGTGGATTCTTTCATCATTTTTTTTTTCAATTTTTATGACAGGTTCAATACACCCGAGGTCGTATCCCTAACTCAATTTCAGAAATACGAGGGTACAAAAAATTACTGTTCTATAACCAGAAGTTTTCGCTTTTTAGTTGGTTATCAATATGAATTGTGACTTTAAAGTTCCATTTTGATAAGGTTGGTATGTGAGGACATCAGTGGCGGCCAAGAGGATATTCCCATCCCTGCTACCAATTTGGTTGATGACCCACCTCTTGCACCCACAGGCAAGTTTGTTCACTGCAAATGTATCAGCGAAAAGAGTTTTCTGAGGTTATATGACTATCATATGTTTTTATCTTTGCTTGATGTGATGCATCTTCTCAGTTTGGTTTTGAACTAAGTTTTGGGATTTTTGGTGTTGTGATATTGTCTGCACTTCTCTTTTTCTTTACAATTCCCATCGAAATGGCCTTAATTGTTGTTGAGGCTTACATTGTAGCTTATTTTGCTAATGGTGTCCAAAGGTGGATTTGGTTTTGAAGTGTGGAATTTAGACATGATGGAGCTCAAATTGCTGCCAACTACTGATGTTTGATTGAAATTGGTACTTGGAGTATTTGAATACCTCAGTCTATTTTCCTCCCCTCTTTTCTGCACTACCTTTTTATCTACTAGGGAAGATTTGAGTGTAAGACCTATCCCAATTCAACCCGCCTTTTCATGACAGCCTCTCTGTTGCAAAAAAATTGTTAGGACAATAAGAAAAAAGATAAACATGGAAGCTGCGGAAGGATAAAATATTGGCAACTTAGTCAAAGAGGAATGACAATTCTTGTTAGAGTTTTAAGCTGGGGCAATATCCCATTATTAGAAGAAGACTTTGTTATTATGATAGCCGCAGCTTGTACTGATGAATTCAATAAAGAATAAGGTGGTTCATGTACCTCAAAACTTCATGAGAGTAAAAAATTGTCAGCAATGTAGGGACACTAATTAGATTTTTTAGTTGAATTTGGAGTGAGATAATTCTAATGAACAGATTTGATTTTAATTGCTCATTTAAATTCAAACAAGATGCATTGGTAGATGTGAGAGCTAATGAGTGGATTTGAAATGACAAGGTGAAAGAAGTTGCCGAGAAGGGTTCCAAATTGCATAACGATCCTAAATGTCACTGACCTACTTGATTCACGTACTTAGGTCTCCCAATGTAACTCCAATGCCGAGTCCCTTATATGTTTGTATCTTTAAGTTGCAAATCTCTTTATTTCAAATTCACCCGTCCAAACTCAACCTCGAGTTATTGTGATGTGTCCACTTTTTTAATTCTCATTATTGCAATGAAAAAAGATAAATTACAGCTTTATTGGATTGAGAGAGTGGCTGAAGCTTCTATCCCCTATTAATTCTAGAACTTACAATTAACTAACCGTTTTTGTTGGTTAGAAGTGAATTTGGATGGCTGATTTAGTGGGGTGCAGGCTTGAATTCGCAACTCTGTATCTCTCTTTCCCAGTCACATCCTGTGCTGTCTAAATCTTAAATCTCTTTTGGTGTTGAACTCTTAAAAATATCAGGTCTCGCATATTGCAAAAGTATTCAAGTGGCAGAAAGCGTGAAGCTACCCAGTAATGCCACTGGATGTAATTGCAAAGGTACATGTATAGATCCCAGGAGTTGTGCTTGTGCTAGACTCAATGGCTCGGACTTTCCATATGTGCATCGTGATGGTGGCAGGTAAGCATTACAATAAAAGTTTCAAAAGAATCTGCTAAAATATATTAATGTTGGAGAAAGGAATAGAAAATTTTCACTTAATTTATAGCTTTCATGTAATTTGGTGTTGGGTAATGTTGTACACTAGGAAGCACGGACACTCCGTTTAGGGTGCCATATCCGTGTCGGATACACATACTCTTCGGACACACCGGCACACGTATCGGACACGCCAATTGGCGTGTCCAATATTTTTATTAATATTTTTTCTAGTGGACACTTATCGGACACATTGAGGACACGTGTGTCCAATTATTGGACACATTTTGGGACACGTTGGAGTTAAAATGTTATTGTTAAAAGTATTAAATAAAGTCTAATTTATAAATATCAAAATTTTAAAACACTAAAACATAAAACATCCAAATTCAATTCTTCAAATCCTTAACTTGTTAGTAGATGTATTATAATTGTGAACTTATTTAGTTATTTTCATCTTATTTTTGGTGATTTATGAGTTTTATGTTCACATACATAATAAACAAAAAATGTATAAAAATATTTTTTTTGCCGTGTCCCTGCCGTATCCGTGTCCTCATTTTTTGAAAATGCTGTGTCCCGTGTCCGTATCTGTGTCCGTATCTGTACCCGTATTCGTATCCGTGCTTCTTAGGTTGTACATGTATCAAGAAAAGAAGCAAAATTGAGAATTTTCTATGGGGCTTGCTCTAGACCTTGCTAATTGGTTATTGGTGTTATTAGGGTCTTTATTTATATTTGCTTTTCGTTAAAACATTGCCGATGGGTTTAGGAACGAAGCATATTTTGGTCATTTTTAGATTTGCTAGATTGTTGTTGTATGGTCTACCGGCTGATGTCGAATAGTAATCAAAGAAGAAGAAGGAGAATAGGTAGAAAAGAAAGGGAAGGGGGAAATGAGAAAGATGAGAGAACACGAGAAAGTAAGACAGTAATCTATTTCCAATTCAATAATAATCTTCCTAGTATCTGAATCCAAACTCTATGTATAAATGAATGGAAACAAATCCTTCTTGATTCCCATTAATTCTCCTCGGTAGACAAGAGCTGTCCTCTAGAGAGTAATGATGATAGTATTACTCGAGAAGTGCAAGGTAAAGGCGGCGAAACTCATCTTCTGTAATTCAAGAAGCATCAGTGGCGGGACGATCGCCCCATCACACCAGATAGCGGCGATGACTGCCATGGGAAGAAGCAACGTCTTCCTTCTGAAGAACATTGACAATCTAATCCTCATGTGATGGTGAGAATGGCAGAAGATAAGGAATAGGTGCTGACAAAGCAGGAGGCTCAAATGTGTCATAATAAGGAAACAAATCCAACATTGAAAACATGACTAATAGTCATATCTGAACGCAAGTCAAGCAAATATGCATTGGGTCCAAGCTTACGAATGATACGAAAATGTCCAATGGCTCAAGCGTGAAGTTTTTTGAAAGAATGCTTAAGATAACGCTCAAGGCGCACACGAACCATAACATAGTCTCTATTATGTAAGTCATGAATATGCCGAGCAAAGGTGGTAGCAGATTCAGAAGGACGGGCCTTGATTTCATTGTAAAAATGCAATCCTAACCCTCTAAGTAGGTTTTGTTAAGCTTGAAGTATATATAGCTGTTTGTTTAGGTTTTATTTGGTATTGATAGCTTCTTGGCATTATTGCAGGTTTTCGAGGTATAAGTGAGGCAATAGTTTGAAGTTGTCAAAAGACCATCGTCAGGATACGGTTTTGGATTATCACGATGATCAGTGGAGGCAACAAATTCAAAAGACCTCATCATCAAGGTGCAGCTTTTGGGCGTCTTGACGTCCAGATTACAAGGGAAACGCAGATCTCAGTTATCGTCAGGATGCAGTGCTGAATCATCCTGACGCCTAGATACAAAATAAAGAAAAAATGAAAAGAAGAAATTACCTATTGTCAGGACGCTATTGTCTCGTCCTGACGAACGGTTGGGAGGATATTTGGCTTTGGTCTATTGTCAGGATGCAAAAATAACCGTCCTGATCATAGTTGTTAATATCGCACTAGTCGGTGCACCGTTTTTGTTATTGGTACGGTACGTATCGGCACTGGTATATTACCGGACACCGTATCGGATTTATCGCTATTAATATTTTATACATATAAAATTGTATATTTATTTACAATATATTATCTTTTAAAATGTCGGCATTGTTCACTAAATTATTTTTACACAATATAAACATGTAATCTAACCTAAGTAGGTATTTAAAAATATTTAAAAGACATATTACTTGTCTAGTATTTACCATTTATTACAATAATAGATATTTATAATAAAAAATATTAAAAACAAATTATTTTATAAAAAATTACACAAAAGCCAGTGTATACTGGTACCACCCGGTGTAGACCGGTATTGTCCGGTACAGCCGAGATGGACCGGTATTTGCCGGTATTGTCCGGAATTTTAATCGGTGTGGAACATACCCTTCTTTGCACCGTTTTATAGCCGGTGCGGTGCGATGCGAGATTCACAACTATGGTCCTGATGATCGAGCGCGAGATCTGATTCCAGATTTTGATTTCCTTATCAGCTGAGTGCCTATAAAAAGATGGCTTTTTAAGCTTGTTAGGGTTATGCATTGTAGAGTTTTTTTGGAGAGCTTTTGGAGAAAAGGACCTCGTTATTTTTGTTCTTGAATACAGTTCAATAATTGAATAATTTGGAGATCAACTTATAATTTTCAATACAAGTTTGGGAGTTTTTTTCCATCGAAAATTATGTCTTTAGTCGTTATGGGTAACTAATCATCTTGATGACGAACGAGAAGGCGACTAGGGTTTCGAATAGTCGTGAAGGTATTACATCAGGAACTTATTGTTATATTGGTTGATTCGAGGATCATCTCTCTTTTACTCTCTTATCTAGAAACTTAGTTTTTGTGATTTTATTTTGGTGGGTTCATGACTTGCTTTAGTGCATGGAGTCTGCTTGAATCCCTGATTCATCTATGGAATATAATGTTTCAAATATTGAATGAAGAGATAGAATCTTTGTTGGGTTTAAATGCAAAATCTTTTAATTCAAAGGTGTAAGTTGTCACCAATGAATTGAGTTCAATCAATACTTTGTGAGTTTATTGAATACTCAGTTGCTGGATTGTTTCGAGCCAAAATTGTCTTTACTTAGGTTTCAATATCAACTCTCTGCATTGGTTTAAATACAAGTAACCGTTTCACACAACCAATTCATTTTTACACTTTTCCTTTTGGAGTTGTTCTTGTTTTCCAAGTGCGATTGTTATGTTGATGAGAATTTTTCTTCTTATGCTTCATCTGCCTTCCTTGTAGATCGACCTCGGACTTGTTCGAGTATTACTACATCGCGGCTGTGTAATTACGGAGTAAGTTGCACTTTTTGAAAACGATCAGGCTTCAAAGGGTTGACGAGGGGAAAAACCATGAATAATCTCAAAAGCACTCTTAATAGTAGACCGATTGATAGAATTGTTATAAGCAAACTCTGCAGAAGTAGTTAATCGTAATTTGGGCCATTTGCTTAGATTTATTGTGGGTGACAAACCAGGTAATTGAGATTGAGAAAAACTTTGGAGTCGTCCCAAACAATTTCCAAAGTGTCTTCCAAAAATAACTTACAAATTTAACATCTCTATTAGACACGATGGAAGCAGGCAATTCATGCAGTTTAACAACTTCTTGAAAAAATAACTTAGTAAAATGTGAAGCATCAATGGTTTTACTACAAGGGATAAAATAGGCCACAACTATAATAGAATCATGTTGCTGAGTAGTTTTAGGCAACCTAAGGACAAAATCCATGCTAAGGTCTTTCCTCGGTGTATACAACTCAACGTTTTTTTTCTTAGCCTTAGCTAATTGACAAGTGCGACACTGAGAGACAATCCTAGCTACATCCCGCTTCAATGATGGCTAATAAAATCTATCCTCAACTAGGGCATTGGTTTTATGTCTACCAAAATGTTTGGATAATCCACCAGCATGTAATTCTCAAACTAAGAATGCAAAAGTTAAATCCCCGAAACAAGTAACTATCTTGAATAATGAAGTCAACACAATCAATATGGTCACCATTCCTAATTCCTTGAAAAATGATACTAAAAATCAGGAGAAGTAATGTACTCATCCCTTAACTTATCAAAATTTATTATATGAACACTGATAGACTATAAAAGCGCAACAACTCGACTGAGTGCATCAACAGGCTTGTTCTCTACACCTGCATTGTGATTAAGAGAAAAAGTGTACTCTTGGAGGAATTCAATGCATCTAGCATATTTAGAACCCAACTTCCTCTGAGGGTGGAGATACTTCAAAGCCTGATGGTTGGAGTATAGCACCAACTCATGAGGTAACAAATAATACCTCCAGTGATGCAATGCCTGTACTACAACATAAAACTTCTTATTATAAGTAGAGTATCTCTGTTTAACCTCATTGAGTTTCTCGCTGAAGTACACAATAGGATGATCCCCTTGACTCAAGACTCCACCTGTATCTACACTTAACGCATCACAGGTGACCTCAAAGACTTTAAAAAAGTCAAGGTGTCGCAAGATAGGGGCTTAAATAATTTTCTGCTTAATCTCCGCAGAGGCATTAGATGCAATGGTAGTCCAGTGAAACTCCCTTTTAATCATTAGTAGGAGACATAATGGAGCTCATACTCTTAATAAATTTCCTATGGACAGTGGCTAACCCATGGAAACTACGAATCTCAGAAATAGTTGTGGGGATAGCCATTCTTTAATAGATTTGACTTTATCAGGGTTGGCTGCAATACCTTGCGCAGAAATGATGAATCCTAAGAAGAGCATCTGGGTCTGTTGGAATGAACACTTTTTACGATTAGATTACAGCTTTTCAATACGAAGTGTCTCAAGAACCAAACGAATATGACCTAAGTGTTCACTTTTAGAGTGACTATATATTCAGATGTCATCAAAATAGACCACTAAAAATTTGTCTCTGAAAGGACGAAAAACTTGGTTCATGACTCTCGCAAAAGTACTATGAGCATTGGACAAATCAAAGGGCATGACTAACCACTCCTATAATTCATTCGAGGTCTTAAAGGCAGTTTTCCACTCATCACGAGGCCTAATACGGATCTAATGATATTCACTACGGAAGTCAATTTTGGAGAACTAGTGTGAGTCGGCCATTTGATCGAGCATTTCATCAAGCCGAGGTATAGGTAATCTATACTTGGTAGTAATTTTATTAATGGTACTACTATCAACACACATTCTCTAAGAGCCATTCTTCTTAGGAGTCAAGAGAGCAGGGACATCACTCGGGCTTAAACTATCTGTAATAAAGTTCTTCTTCAAAAGTCCTACTTGTTTATGTAATTCCACATGTTCCTTAGGATTCATACAGTAATATGGGATATTAGGCAACTTGAATCCTGGGATAAGATCTATGGCATTCTGAATATCTCTCATAGGTGGTAACTCATTTGGTAAATTTGTTAAGATACATCTTCAAACTCTTTTAACAACTTGTTAACCTCTGGGGGAAAGGTCACTCACATGATCAGATGTAGCCTTCAAAACTCGACTCTTAGCTAACTTTTTGAAACTCTCATTTGGTCAGGACGTGAAGGTTTTGATTATTAAGTACCTGAGATGACGGCTGATGATCTATTCTCTTAGTGTTTGTGGTAGGTTTTGCAGTCTTAACATGATAGTTTTACAACCCAACTTAAACACATAGGTATTCTCTTGGCCATGGTTAAGCACGACTTTATCATAAAGCCAAGGGCGACCTAATAATATGTGAGTAACATCTATAGGTAAGACATCACACCAAATACTCTCAGAATAGTCATCCATTTGCAGTGGGATTAGACACCTCTTTGTTACTGGTAGGGAGGTTTTGTTTACCCATGCAACTCTAAATGGATGAGGATGTGGTTTAGCTTGCAATTTGAACTTGGTAGCAATTGATTTTGATACGACATTCATAGTGGTCCCACCATCAATGGACGGGGATGTGGTTTAGCTTACAATTTGAACTTGGTAACAACTGATTTGGAAACGACATTCATAGTGCTCCTAACCATCAATAATGATTTTACACACTATGTCCCCTCATTTTACAAATGTGTGGAAAATGCTTGTATGTTTCCACTCATTGGCTCCTCTAGGAGTGGACATAGTGCACCTCATAACACTTATGTGGGTGTCTTCAAGATCTTCTTCTTCGTTGGACTCTAAAGGGTCCTTTAGAGGGTCAATCACTTGTTCGACATCATTGCCAACAATGTCCTCTAACTCTAGCTCAATGGACAGCGTGCGATGTGGATACAAGAAGCAATGTGTCCTTTTTCATGATAGTTATAACACACAATGGATGGGTTGGTTGGGCGGGAATTAGAGCATGAGGATTCCCTACCCCGGACCCAAGTAAAGCTCAGATTGGGGTTGTTCCTACCGTTGGACATAGCTGAAGCAACTGAACTTGCTTGAGTAAACCCATTTGAAATACCAAACTTGACAGACCTTGACTGCTAGGGCTCCCTAGCTGGGGACACCATGCATCTTGAAGTAGGAAACTTATGATACTTCTCTATTTCCAAAGCTTTCTGCTAAGCTTCCTCTAAGGTATCAAAAGAGTGTAAAGTGACCTCTTCTTTAATCTTGAGTCTTAGACCATTAATGAATTTAGTGACTGTCACCAAAGGTTCTTCTTTAACATCATACCTCATAACTTCTTCAAATTTATCTAGGTAGTCAGTCACACTTAGGGACAACTGCTTCAAGTTAAGCCATTGGTCAAGTAATTACCTCCTATAGTAGGTAGGGAGATACTTTTCTTTCAACTTCTGTTTCATCTCAGCCCATAAGGTAATAGACGGGTCCGCTAAATGCTCTAGGCTCGATTGCACTCCTTGTCAATATCGTTTGACAGAATCCTCGAGTTTCATTTTAGCAAAACGAACTTGATGCCTGTCGGATATTTCATACCAATCAAAATAGTCGTCTATAGTAGCAAGCCAATCCAAAAAATTGTTAGGATCTAACTTACCATCATAACTAGGGGCATTTATTTTAACCTTTCTAGTGATATCATCTAAATCCTCATAAAAATACCTGGGCTGAGCATGGTGATACCCATGTGGAGAACGCCAATGGCGTCTCTCATAAAGTCTATCTTGTGGGCGACGTGGTCCATGCATCTCTTCAAAATTAGCCTTAAAATCATGAAACTCCTCTACATAATCCCTACGGTCTCCTAACTGTGTGGGGTGTACAAAAGGAGGGGCTCGCCTACCGAAATCAGGGACTCGACCCTCCTTAACTGGGGTTTCCTTGCATCTTGGTCGCGAGGTCTCTCAAGAGTGGAAAGAAGCCATGCATTGAAGGTCCTACGAGGCCATTACCTTGATTAGGTAAAATTGGTTTACTATTTTCTTGCTCATCAATGTGACGTTTCGCCAAGGACTTAAACATTTGAGAGAATTACCTCTCTAAATCTACATGAAATCCCTCGCGGAATCGTTCCACCGGCTCTTTTAAATTGTTCATGTTGGTTTCTATAGTTTGGACTCTTTTGTCTAATACAAAAACATCATCTTGTAAGGTCATGGTTATGTAAGCAGAGATAATAAAACCGTATGACTTAATTACTTGGAAGTAATGCAATGCACATACAAAGTAAACTAAATGCAGTAAAAGAGCTATGAAAGATTCCTGTTCTAAATGGGTGGAACAAATGACAATGAAGAAAGGTGCAAAAGGATTTTTTTTTTTGAATGGCGAAATGCAATGAGAAGAATTAAAGAAGAACAAGCAGATGTTTCTGTCCTTTTTTTTTTTTTTTTTTGTCGATATAAGGAGCAAACAAAGTGGAGCAAGAGACTTAGTTGGACCAATTACAACTTTACTAACTCACAAACAGATATGGGATGAGTTAAGTTTTCAAGAGAGGATGTGCACCTTGTTGATGTCAAACTTAAGTTCCAAGATGACTTTATGCTCCAATGCAGTGGTGCACCAAATTTCTCAGATTTCGTTAAAGTACTGTTGTTGGATTTTTTTATTTTTATTTTTTGTGGCTGATTTGAGCTCGCTATTTCAAGTTGTACTAGCTGATTGGTGCTTGAGTTGGAGCTGGTTTCAGTAATTTGGGTTTGTTTGGTTAACAGTTGGGTTAAATTGGATTGGACTACTGAGCTGGTTTGTGGGTGTTTAAGTTGCTTTCTGGTTTTGGGTTTGGGTGAAAAAATGTTGGGGTTAGTTTGAAAAATGGGCCTGATATGTTAGGTTGGATGGTTGTTGGGTTGGAGATTGGGTTGGGTTTAGGGTTTATGTTTTATAGCTTTGCCAGCGAACGTTGTCTTCCTTGGCAACTCACACGATTGAAGCCCTAGGCAGCAGCACCTTAGTAGCGGCAAGGTTGGTCGACGTTGATTCCAGCGTGATTTTTCAAGAAATGCACGTCGGATTTGTGATTGAGAAGTGCAATTGAATATTGTCCTCTTTCACGACAGCCCAATTTTGTAGGCTAACTTGGTTTGCAATCGACGGCGATAGATGAAGAAATGCCGCGGCGATATTGTGGCTCTTGAATGATCTTCGGTCAATGATGGGTTCGATCCGTTGGGTATGACACTGGCTTGTTGCGTTGGTTTGTGATGGCTTATGACAATGGTTGCGATGGCGTGCTATGGCTGGTTGTTGACGATTGTTGACTGGTGTGACAACTTCAATGACCACTGGTTGTGGTGTTAGGCTCTGGTATGCACTACCAAGCAAAGATAATAGGTGGAAAAAAAGGAAAGGGGAAATGAGAGAGATGAGAGAACATGAGAGAGGAAGACAGTAATCTATTTCCAATTCAATAATATTCTCCCTAGTATCTGAATCCAAACTCTATATATAAACAGATGGAGGCGTTATTCAATCTAAACTTTAAAGTGCTAAACAAACTTAAACTACTAATAAGACAATAAATAAATTTAAAATTCTTATTTATGGTTGATTTTCTTTCGTCGCCTATACGTGCGGTGTCCTTCTTGATTCCCATCACCGGCCCTTTTCTGTAGTCAGGTCTTGTCAATGGATATTTGGTAGTTCTATGAAATTCTTTTCTGTATGTGTAAAATGGTGCTGAAAGAAACTTATCAAAAGAAAAAAAAAAAAAAAAAAGTGCGAAAAGGGAAAAAAGGACTTGACTCTAGTTGTGAGAAAGGACATGATTTCCTGGAGTTAACTGAGTAGGTAACTAGACATAGATTCCAGGATATAGCTTTACATATAGCCAAATGCAAGTGGTGGGATTAAGGGATGTTGAGTTCACCTATGGCTTAAATGAAGACTTGGATTACTTGCATTAGATAGCAACTAATCTGTTATTTAGTCAATTTACTTACCCGATGGTTGTGCTGACTTCTACTTCCAGATTAATTGAGCCCAAAGCTGTTGTATTCGAATGTGGTCCAAATTGTGGCTGTGGACCTGGATGTGTCAACCGGACATCTCAAAGAGGCTTGAGATATCGACTTGAGGTTCCATAACTATAACCAAACTGCATTGTTTATGGTTTGCATGTATGTGGATTTTAATATCCTATTTTTTACAGGTTTTCCGCACTCCAAAGAAAGGCTGGGGTGTGAGATCATGGGATTATATACCTTCAGGTGCACCAGTGTGTGAATACATAGGAGTCCTCATGAAGACAGATGAGATAGACACTGCCTATGAAAATAATTATATTTTTGACATTGATTGTTTACAAACAATGAAGGGGCTCGATGGAAGAGAGGTATGGATATGCAAGTCAAAAGACTACAGATTAATTTGTCTTCTTTGTTTCCTGTTCTATTGTTGGAAGTGTTGTCTCCGTTTAAAAGTTATAATGCTGTTTGATTATGTTTTGCTCAATCTTGAAATTGATGCAGTGGATATCATTTTAGTGTCTCTTTAATGTTGATTTCCTTGTCCTCTATTGTTCCAATTGTTTGAAATTTCTTGCTACTTGGCATTTGGTTGGGTTTATCGAAATGTGTAAAGGGGATATTAAACTTTCATGTTGATACCCGACAGAATATCTTGTAGTTTGTATCTGTTCCATCTTCGTAAGTGTGTATACTCAAGTTGTAGTTGATCTCACCATTGTCCTTAAAATCTGCAAGATGTAAATGTCCTCTGTCTGACAATTTTGCAATAGAAAGTTATGTTGGTAATGTGCTCTTATGTTCTAGAGTACTACCAGAAGGCTACCAATCCATCCCAAAACACATGAAAAGGCCAAGACTGACACCACTCTAATCACTATTGGCTGTAACAAGAACAGAATCCTTTGCATTTTTAAGTCCAGCAAACAGCCCTCGAACTTTATAACAAACATAATCATACTCTCGTAATTCTTTTCACGGAGAAGATGGTTCTCTTAAAGGTTGTATAAGGTTGAAGGCAATAGATTGGTAGGAAGGTACCTTCTATGCAGTAACTTTTAGAATGTTAAAGATGGAGATGTTACCTAATACGCTCTGGCCATATTTTTGGCCTTCTACATTTTGAGATGTCCCAAAATGGTTGTCCACTTTTAAATGTTAAGGTATACAAACCTTTCTAGATGAGTGTGAATGCACTTAACAATGTGAAATAAAGGGATAGTTTGGAACTTAATACACTATCATGTGGGCGTGAATGCAACAAATGCTTTTCTCCCTAAAAGTGATGTTCAGAGGTGGAAAGAAAAAAAAGTTTGGGATGGAGGAAGTAGTAACTTGAGGTCAGAAATTATTCAGCTGCAAATTGTATTTCTGTATGGTTGTGAGTGTCGGTGCAATTCACTTGGGTCAGTTGGGGTTACCGTGAAGCAAGAGTGAGTTATCACTCCACAGATTGTTTGTGATCCAAAACCGGTCTGATGGTGTTGTAGACACAATTATTGGTAGATCCTTGCACTGGCTTTGTATGTGGGATGCCACTTGAATCAATTGTCTTTGGCTTTATTCCTGCGGTCACTAACTTTTTTATGTTCATCTTAGAAAGAAATGATATTGAGTACCTTTGTTTCTTCTTTTTCACTCAATTTTGCTGCTGCAATTTCATAAAATAGATTTTATTTTCCTTTGATCCATTACATTTGTGTTAATTGGCCTTATTTTTTAACAGAGGCGATTGGGAGATGTATCTATACCCGCGTACTTGGACAAAAATGACGATCATAAATCTGAGAGTGTGCCAGAGTTCTGCCTCGATGCAGGTTCCACAGGGAACATTGCCAGATTCATCAACCACAGTTGCCAACCTAATCTTTTTGTTCAGTGTGTTCTGAGCTCGCACCATGACATCAAGCTCGCTAGGATAGTTCTATTTGCAGCAGACAACATACCTCCATTGAAGGTTGTTTACTGTCTCTCTATCTGTGTGTGTGTGTGTTTTGTGAATTTAATTTCCCAAAAATTTGTTGATTCCATGTTTCTGATATTAAAGTTGACTGTTTGCTGATATTGACCCGAATTGGTCTACCAAATCTAAAATTTTAACAATTGCTGGCGAATATCTGTTCTTTGTGAACCTCAACACAATCAACAAAAGATATGTGTTCCGTAAGTACAATGTTGAAATCCAGGCATGTCAACTCCTTGTGGAGTGTATGGAATAAGTCAACTGAACTGTCTTCTCCAATTTTTTAGCCACATGAAAGGACTATAAAATGCTTTCTTGACAAACAATTTGTGACCTTCAATCTAATGAATGATGTGGTCCTTGATATGGCTCGTACAGAAAAGAATTAATCTAGCCTACCCCAAGTAATGGCAGTCTAAGCCTCCTCTGAGGTTAGGATGATTCATGGGATTAAATGACATACCTATTCTTGTCATTGATGTGTATTCAAATTTTCTTGTTCGCATGAAGATGTCAGCAAAATTTGTCATTGTGGTCTGTTTAAGCCCTCATGTTGTGTTTAAGAGTTTGTTACTTAACAGCGTTCTTGTTCCCATTCCACATACCAAAAGAATTTGCCTTGAAGTGTTAGCCTTTTCTGTAGGAAAATTTCATCGACTGGGATATTCTCGAGTTTTCTGTTGAATGATGATCTTGTTCACCTTTTCTGCTGCATAGGCTTGAGAATTGTTGTTTTGAGCATAGTTGTCGGGAAACTCATTTGAAAGGGGAAGCGCTTTTTTGGAGAAACACTCCTCTAGTAGGGTTACGAAACTCGCTAGGAAATTTGAGAAAAACGTTTTGAAAACGCGTGAGAAACACGGGAAAAACAATTAGGATACGTTTGAGATACTTCATAGAAGCTCCTGGAAAGCTAATGAGAAATATTGCGGAAACTTGAAATATTAATTTTTATGTATTTTTTTCTCCTTGAGTTCCAACTAAGTCTATGAAATTATTCATATAGATTTTTACTAAGTTTTTAAAAAAATTTTGCTAAGTTTTCTAAAATTTTCTACCAAGTATTTTAAAGGTCTTCTTCAAGTTATGTGAAAGTTTTGAGATCTATTAAGTTTTCTAATTGTTTCTCGCTTCCCAGTTCCACCGTAGTTTTTGATTGTTTCTCGCTTCTATTTTCCATAACATTTTTTCTATAAGGTTTTCGGATTTCAATTCCCATTTGGGTAACAATGGTTTTGAGTCCGAAGTAACTTTCAAGAAAATATCTACTAGATTACTTGAATTATATTGACTGGATTATGAGATAACTAACTTATGCCCTATGTTTACCTGCAGGAGCTTACATATGATTATGGTTATGCCCTTGATAGTGTACTCGGTCCTGATGGCAAGATAAAACAAATGGCATGTTATTGTGGTGCAGCAGATTGTCGGAAACGCCTGTTGTAGAGGCTTTGGAGTTTGTCAATTTCTTTTGTTTATACTAGCACACGCTTTCCTCCCTCTGATCTCCCAGCCTAACGTATACGACTGATCACTGCTTATTTTGCACCAAATTATTGGGATTGAAGATGTGGCAAATAGTTTGGGGGCGGTATTTTCTTTCAACGCAATAACTTTCAATTTTTGTGAAGTTACGCTACAGTGCCACCCTTCCTCTCTGGGGGTTTTCCCATGTTGTAGACTTGAGCTGAAAAACCATTCCTACTAGATATATATATGCTTAATCTGCTGATATGTCTGAAGTAGTTTTGATATTTAATCAACAAGCTTTCCACAGATTTAAAAGAAAGTAAGAGCTCCCAGGAGGCCTACTCCAACCTGCTGCATAGAGTAGTAGGGCTGGCTGCTTGTGTTTAATTAATAGAAGGGAAACGTTTGTAAGTTTTGCAGTTAGGAAGTTCAATAAGAAAAAAGGCCCCTGGTGCCAGCCAGTTGACATGCTAATAACAATTGATACATCCTACCTGTAGCGATCATTATAATGCAAGCTGTCTGGGAAACGGACAATCTGATGCCCCCATTCTGCCATTTAGGGCGTAGGATGCAGACAATACCTGAACATTCTCTCTATGAAAGTGAACCCTGCTGGTGACGACCAAAGGAGAGGTAGAAAAGGAAGGCACTTTTGAAGAAGATAGAGACTAATTAGGAGGGAGAGACTATTCTTGGCAGAAGATGTAATCTGTTGCACCACGAAGTTATTTACCAAACTCTGTCAAGCACACTTCCACAGGGAAGAGAAGGGACGCCAATGGATACATATTTCCTGCACTTTCCAATGAAGCATCAGGCGATCCAAGAAACAACAGAAGAGTGAGGTACAGGAGCAGAAAGATGAAAACCAGAAGAAGAAAAGCCATCGTGGAATCAAGTAATTGGCTCATCCAACCCTATGTTGGCCTTTGTCCGGTACTTGCGATCTTGTCTCCGCAAGCTGCTATTTCTAGTTGCTACTTTTCCTGGCTCATCTTCCTCCATTGCACATACTTCACTTCCCCTGGCTTCCCCAGCTGCAATGCCAACGGGCCAACCTTTCCTGGGCATGAACTCTTTGCCAACATCTTCCTGGTTCTGTTGGAACTCATTGCCATTTTTAACCCCTGAAGCATTACCACTCTTCTTTTTTGGAGTGAATGTTATTGACTTCGGAAGATCAACAGAAGTGTCAACTAGCTGTAGTTCTGATCTGTTTGACCTCTTCAGCTGATTGAGAAAGTCTTCGTAGGCTTTCTGATTGGATTCTTCATCAACATCACTTGATGAATCAAAAGTATAACATGTATACTTTGAAGGATTTCGTATATAATCTGGAACACCGGAACACTCTTGGGGCAGAAACGATGCTTCTGATATTTTAGCTGCTTCTATTGAACAGTTATCCATCAACATATCTTTAGCTCCTTCAGCCTCTTCCTCATAATCATGTTTACATCCATGGTCAAACCGGACACGTTTTTGTGATTTCGGATCCCTCTGATTTTCCTTCCTCTTCAAAATCGATTTCAGGTTGACACCCTCTTCCAAAGTGTTCTTCTGAGCATTTGCAGCGTGTGGCCCATTATCAGAAACTCGCAAAGTGTCGAACTTTCCTGCTGCTTCTGCATCTTCTTTAAGCCTAAGTTTTGCAGCCAAATGATTTGCTCGTGGGTCTCTCGTGACATCCTTAAACGTATTAGGAAGCTCGCCGTAGAAATTTATATCAGTCCAATAGCCAGTTATATCCTTCATACACAAGTGATCATCAGCTTTTTCCCGGCCAATGGCCACTTTGTCACATTCGTCTTCCTCTTCCTGCATAGGAATTCAATGGACATAACAAAAATCAGATATTGAGAGTCGAGAGAGTAAGATGGATGAACCTTACTCTTGCATAATATAAGGAGAGCATTTAAACTCTTAAACACCACAAGAATTCTACTAATAAAAAAATACGCCGAAGGGGATCTACTAGCTTCAAGATAGTACAGATGAAATGTTTCTCCAAGACAAGAAGCCACCGCACCCAAAAAAAAAATAATAATAATAAAGAAAAAGAAGAAAAAAAATCTACCTCTACTTTTCCATTTTTCAAACTTTTTTGGAGATCATTTCTTGCAGCCAAATAACATGAATAATATGAAACACGAAGACACAAAAAGATCATTAAGTGAGCAAACATATATTAATAACAATTAGCATGTTTAATTCATGATTTGAACACTTAACGCATATGGAGAATGTATTTTACTTCATCCTCAATCAATTTTCACTAAATGGGAATAATCATGTCCATAAATCTCCAATTCATGACATGTAGTAATGATAGATTAATGTCCTGATTAAATACAATGTTCTGACAAATAAATCTGACCAATTAGGGTAAAAAAAATAAAAATAAAAAGTCCCCACAGACTCTTATGCCTTGTATTAATGGTTCCTGTTACCTTAGTTCTCTTTGTATTCAATGACCAAAAGAAGATATCATTACGGAAGAACACAACTAACTTCATAAAACCATAGGTGCAAGAAATAGAAAAAGATCCAATGGTTAGGTAGTATGAGTTTCTCGGTAGTCATACATAATAGATAGCCCTCTCCTAAGTTTTTTACAGGAATATTTTGAGGAAATGTGTGCAGTTGATAGCCCTCTCCTAAGTTTTAGAATATGTCCACCTTACAAAGTGCCATTAGGAAGTAATCCTTGTCTCTTGATGCTTAGTGCAATTTAAGAAAGTGTGTTCGAATGCCACAATTTGAACGCTTGTAAGCGAATAATATAAAGGTCGCTCCACAACCTGCAATTCTCCAAAGTAAAGCCGCCCCCAGCTTTTGAGGTCATGAGAGAAATTGGGGACATCAGAAGGACACATGCCTACATTCCCAGTCAAGAATTGGACCATCTATTCATACAATACCTCATAGGAAGCGTAAAATTAAGTTGCTAGTGTTCTATCAATTTCCTATAGGCTATAACATTCCATATCATCAGTGTCAAAGGTTAATACACAATTGTATAGATACCAATGTTCTCATGCACCGAAAAAAAAAAAGTCTACCGGCGAAATTACTAAACTACGTTAACAAACAACCATATACACAAACGTATAATGGTATTGTGTATATATATATATATAGAGAGAGAGAGAGAGAGAGAGAAGGGCGTAAGAAGAAGAAGAAGAAAATTGATAAATTGAAGTACCTCGCAGTCTAGTGTACAATCGAGACCAATGGAGGATCGAATTTCCCATTCTTCGTCATCTTGATCATCTGGTTTCACCAACTGACGCGACAACGAATCACGATGACACTGCTTCCCCTTATCATCATAAACATTATCGTTCCCGTCATCATCACGGTCGTTGATCACCTGAAGCTCGGCCTCGAGCTCTTTACGAAAATCAACGGATTCGCTTTGAGAGGAGAGCTTTCGCTGGATGGCGAAGAACCCGTCGAGGTTGGTAGGGTAGCGTTTGGGTTCGGTGTCGTCGGGGGTGTCCCTCTGTCGGTTCCATTCCCTTTTTTCGATCTCTTCGTCGGTGAGAGTCCAAAGAGAACTCAGAGACGACGACGACGTATTCAATGATGAAGAAGAAGCTAGTGAGCCAAAAACCTTGTCCACGCGAACTCTGAAACTGTCTTCCATGGGAGGATGATGTTCTTCTGGTGGAGGTGGTGCAGACATTGATTTTTAGGGTTTTAAGGTGTCCAGTTCAATATGTCAATGTCAGGTTTGACAAATCGGGAGGCGGCGGAAGATGATATTATTATCTTGGGCTTGGACAAGGAATGATAGTTTGTGGCCTAAAACTAAAACTTATCATACCGAAGCCACGTTGGACCTTTTGTTCATTAACATAGTCGTGGACCTTGTGGGTTTATTTGGGCTTAACGGTGTTCATACATGGAGCACCTTCGGCTTTTGATTTATTATTATTCGTATTTTTCATTTGGAATGTTAAGCGGCTATTAATTTTGTATACTTGTCACTTAGAGCAGAGGAAAGGAAACAAGCTAGCTAGTATCTTCCCTAAGAATAAAGGTGGTTGGCATGACAAGATTTAAGAACTTCCCATATGACACTCACTCTCTCACCTTAGATAATAAAGTATATGAAACCAATGTACTCTCTCTCTCTATCTCCATTGTCATTTGTTGTGGAGAGTGAGTGTAAACTTAAACTTAAACTTAAACTTTACTTGATGTTGCTTTCCCAGGTCTTGAAATGAGGAACAAAAATTTCAAAATACAGAAAATCATCCTAAGCCCAAGGGTGCCCTTTATTCTATTACTCTTACTAGTGGGAGGGAGTAACACTCAATATTTTGATTACACGCCACGCCATTCCACTCCACTCGAAGTGACAAATCGTAATTTCAAGATTTCAATTTGTCTATCCACAAAGAAGAATCTTAGTTAATCAGGCGATGATGATACTTGCGAACCATTTCACTAGACTGGACTAGTTTTGGAAAGTGATGGATGGAAACTCTCCTAAAATGCCTTCTAAGCTACAACAGCTGCTAAGCTCATGCAACTTGTATGCATTATTATGTATATTTCTTACCTAACAAACATAGGTTTGTCATAAGGCCCACGTCTATCGCGCGTGTCTTTCCAAATTCTAAAACCACTTTGTACTGGGTAGGCTGAGAAAATGAAAATATATTGTTTTTTTAATAATTATTTTCAACTCCTTTGTACTTCTCTTACTTGCTAAGCTCACCTCATGCGAGAAAGAGGATTTTTTTATTTTAATTTTTATGACATGAATCCGTTGTTCACAGCCCTTCAAATCCATCACTGATGAATAAATTACTATAAATCCATTACCGACGAAAAAATTCCTTCAAAAGTTAACAAACAGGCACAATTCACCAATCCTCTTACATTATAGAACTGCCACGAAGAAGAATTTATCCCAAAGATAGAGGAGGGCTGCGTGAGGGATGGAGCCCTCCGCTATAAATAAACCAAACTACGGCCCCCATATAGTCATTCGGACACTTCCCACCCAAACCAAGCCAAGCCAAACCAAACTAAACCAAATCAAACTCGTAAAAATTTCACTCTAAGTGGCAGAGTTTTCATTGAACTCCTGAATTCGTCTACTTTGAAGTGAACAACTAGCTGATCAATTCACCAGATTCACCACCACCGCAATGAATTGATTGAATATGGCAGTTTCAATTTCATGACTACTGTTACAAAGAGTAAGAAATACAGAGAAAAGAGAAGTATTATTGCTAAATCGTTTGTACAAGATAACTCAATACATATTTACAGATTCACAGAGAATTTATAGATAGAGTGAGGGAGAGAAATCAGCTATTGATCATGGCTTTAGCAGATGACGACTTTGACAGTGGAGAGCATGACAGGTGAAGACTTTTGACAATGAAGAGCAATGCATCTGAGGAGAAGCTTGACCAATCTTATTATTGACAATGGAGGCTGATCTTTGACGAAGCTGCTGCTGTGTTGACAATGTTTACATTAACAGCCCCCCGCAAACTCAAGGTGGTAACGTATAAACCAAATTGAGTTTGGAAACCAGATCATGGAACCGTCCAGGTGGATAAGACTTGGTGAAGATATCAGCAGTTTGGGCAGTAGAGGGCACATAGAGAAGATGAACGGTGCCACCCATGACATGTTGACGAATGAAATGACAGTCAATTTCAATGTGCTTAGTACGATCATGAAACACATCATTATGAGTAATCATGATCGTACTGCAATTATCACAATGAAGAACAGTAGCACCAGAATGAGAGACACCCATATCTTAAAGTAACCATCGAAGCCAAAGAAGTTCCTGAGTAGTATCAGCTAGAGCACGATACTTGGCCTCAGTGCTAGGGCGAGCAGTAAGAGTCTGTTTCTTACTACGCCAAGAAATGAGAGAATTGCCAAGAAAGAAGCAAAAATTTGTGGTAGAACGACGATCAGTAGGGTCACCAGCCCAATCAGCATCAGAATAAGCATTAAGCTGTAGAGAAGAGTGACAAGAGTAATGTAGACCATGGAAGAGGATGCCTTTAACATATCGCAAAATATGAAGAATTGCAGCATAGTGAGTGGAGCGAGGTGATGACAGAAACTGACTAACTAGATGGATAGCATGGGCAATGTCAGGACGAGTAATAGTAAGATAGACAAGACTGCCAACAAGTTGCCGATAGAGAGTAGGGTTAGATAGAAGTTCACCATCTAGAGGAGTAAGACGCACATTAGCTTCCAAAGGTGTGGAAGCAGTCTTACTATCAGTGAGACCAGCACGAGCAAGAAGATCTGAGGCATACTTGGCTTGAGAGAGAGAGAGAGTAACCAGTAGAAGCAGAAGATATCTCAATACCAAGAAAGTAACTAAGAGGACGAAGATCTTTCATCTCAAATTGTCTACTAAGAAAAACCTTGAGCTCAGAAATACCATGTACATCATCTCCAGTGAGAATCATATCATCCACATAGAGTAGTAAGAGAACAATGCCATGTTTAGTTTTGCGAACAAAGAGAGCAGAATCATAATCACTCGAAGAGAAGCCAAGCTCACGAATGGTGGAACTGAATTTAGCATACCAGGCACGAGGAGCTTGCTTAAGACCATATAGAGCACGACGAAGTTTGCAGACCTGATGTGAAGAGTGAGGAAAACCAGGAGGAGGCTGCATATAAATTTCCCTCGAGAGATCACCATTGAGAAATGTATTTTTGACATCCATCTGATAAAAGAACCACTGCCGGATAGCAGCAACAGCAATGAAACTTCGAACAGAAGTGAGACGAGCAACAGGAGCAAAGGTTTCCTCATAGTCAATGCCATATTCTTGAGTGAAACCTTTGGCAACTAGACGGGCCTTGTAACGTTCCACAGAACCATTAGAAAGGGTTTTGATCTTATAGACCCATCGACAGCCAATCACTAATTTACCAGGAGGAAGATCAACCAAGTCCCAAGTGTGAGTCTTGGCAAGAGCCTGTAATTTATCATCCATAGCTTGCTGCCAAAGAGGGTTAGAACTAGCCTCGCGATAGGAGCAAGGTTCATAATGAGCAAGAATGGTAGAGAAACAGTGATAATCATAAAGATGAGAAGGAATCTCCCTTACCCGGGTAGAATGCCTAAGAGTGGGCTTAGTGGATGAAGAGGGCAGAGTTGGATCAGCAGACGAGGACTCCTCTGGATAGGCAGTAACAAGTGGTACAGTAGGTATCGCAGCAGTAGGTATATCAGTATCATCAGGAAAGAGCTCAATAGTAGGATCGGTGAAATACAGAGTGGAAGAAGAGGAGGATAAATGAAAAGAGGATAAAGAGGAAAATGTCTTATGTTCCCAAAAGACAACATGACAAGAGATACGAGGGCGTTTAGATAGAGGATCCCAACAACGATAACCTTTATGCTCAATCCCGTAGCCTAAGAAGCAACAAAGACGAGCTCGAGGCTCTAATTTGGTACGCTCATGAGATTGAAGCAAAACAAAAAAAGCACAGCCAAAAACATGAAGAGAATGATAATCAGGAGGAGTACCATACAAACGCTCATAGGGAGTAAGGTTACCAAGAGGAGTCGAAGGGACACGGTTAATTGTGTAAGTAGCAGTAAGGGCAGCTTCACCCCAAAACTGTTCAGGACAAGCAGTAGAGATAAAAAGAGCATGGGTTGTATCAAGGAGATTGCGATGTTTTTGTTCAGCACGACCATTTTGTTATGAAGGACTAGGACAAGAGCGATGAGGAATGGTCTCATGCTCACGGAGAAATGCAAGAAAAGAGTTATCACAATATTCTTGAGCATTGTCAGACCGAAAGATCTTAATGTTACGAGAAAATTGTGTTTGGACCATGCGAGCAAAATCATAATAAGTTTGTTAAAATTGAGATCGATTTTGTAGGATATAAATCCAGGTATATCTAGAAAAATCATCAACAAATATAACAAAATACTTGGATCCTCCCATAGTAGGAGTGGGGGAAGGACCCCAAACATCAGAGTGGACTAAATTAAAAGGAGCTAAAGAAAGAGAAGTACTGTTATTAAAAGATAAAGCTGGTTGCTTGGCAAGTTGACAGGATTGACAATCAAGATGTTTATTGGGAACAGAGCCTAAAACACCCGGAGACAAAAGAAAGCGTAAACGTCCTGTAGAGACATGACCTAATCGTGAATGCCAGAGATCAAGAGAGAAGTTGGAAGCAGATAAAGCACTAGTAGAGGTGACAACAGCAGTCTGAGTAGGCAAATGAAGGTGAATGAGCTGAAATAGTCGACCACATTTACGGCCTATCCCAAGAGTCTGTCCCGTCTTTGGATCCTGCACAACACAACCAGTAAACGAGAAAATGACAGTAAGGCCAAGATCACATAATTGGCCGACAGAGATAAGGTTTAGTGTGAGTTTAGGAATATAATAAGTATGAGGAAGTGCAAGAGTGGAAGTGGAGACATGACCAATGTGGTCAATAGTCATAGGTGATCCATCAGCAATATAAATGACAGGAAGAGCAGACATAGAGGATTTGGAAGAAAAAGTAGACAAGTCAGAAGTCATATAATTGCTACACCCGGAATCAAAGAACCATGAAGAAGTACCTGAAGTGGCAGACAGAGCAGTAGGGGGTGGATTACCAAAGGTAGTCATGAACTGCTGAAGGAGTGCAGAGAGATCACTGACACTGATCATAGAGGAGGATGTGGGAACATCAGAATCTGTAGCAGCAGCAGCTGACTTAGGGCAAAGGTCTCGACGAGGATTCTTAGGACAGTCATTACGATAGTGACCAGGACCACGCCGATGACATTATTGACAAATTTGAATGGGACAGGTAAGCAAACGATGATTAGTAGCATGGCAGTGTTAGGAACTACAGAATTTCCCACGACCTAGCTATAGTGTATACGCATACTACCAAAAATTTTGATTTGATTAGCATAGCCTAATCTACGTGACTAGAATCGTGCTTTCGAGATCTCTCTAGATTGATCCTGAATAACAAAAATAAGCACTGAGCACGAAGTAATCGCTCGAACTCAACCTTCGAACTTCTGCTGTATTCCTCATACACGCCTTGCTCTATAGAAAGTGGGCTCGCCGCTGCTAGGGTTTCTCTTCCTCACAAAAAACGTGTATCTCTCAATTATGTGCAGAGTGTGTAACCCTAGCAGCTCTTAGAGTGCGTATATATATAGGCTACAACAGGGACCATAAGATTAGTATAACTAAGGCTTCCTACGCAAATAAGGACTTCTAATACAACTAGGATTAATCCTTGTTTACGTAAATTATAATTTATACCACTAACGAATTATAATTGCACTCCCTGTTATACTAGAAATTATATTTCGAGTTCCATATTATTAAATGCTTATTTATCTCCCCACGTTAAGATTACAGATACCCGTCTATTAAATTAAATTACTGACAATTAAATTTAATAGACTTATTTAATTCCCTAAGATCTTCCACTTAACTTATTTGATATGTTGGATTCATAATCCACCTGCAGGGTTTGACATAATCAAAATTTATAAGTTTCCTCAAGGGGATATCATCAATCGCTATATGGGGACATGGATTCCATCAATAATAAGTATTCACCATACACGTAATGTTATTGTCCAACCCATTGAGTTTATTGATCCACAAAGAATCTCACTCTTCTGTGAATCAAAACAATAAATACTACATTCACGTGTTTATTTATTATATGAGGATTAAGAGTATAAGCACTCATAATAATCATAAGGTATTAATTGTTTTATATAGTTAGTATAAAAACAATTGCCTCAATACGGTCCTGTTCAATACACACAAAGTGTACTAATGCAAAGAGTTGGAACTATACCGTTCCCCATAGTCAAGACAGACCTATTAAAACCTTGTACTACAGTCCTACTGATGGTGTGTCCATTTCCATCTCAGACTGTGAACAATAAACTTATATTCCATAAGAACCGATGATTTGATCTTCCGTGTGTAAGTCATACTCTACACACCAAATCATCTACTATATAGAATAAGAGACACATATGCATAATCATTAAATAAATAACGTAATGCAAACATTTCTCACACAGATTCTCATTAAAATGGAATAACTAATTTATTAATAAATATTAAAGCCATTACATAAAGCATGTCTTTTAGTATAAATTCCTAACAGGTAGAATGTACATTCATCATTGTGAGACGAAGAATTAAAAGATGAAGCCAAAGAATTACGAGAACCTCCAGAAGTGGATGAACCTTGATAACTAGTTGGAAAGCCTTTAGAGCGAGAGCTAGAGGTAGCAAGAACTGTGTCTGTAGGTGGTGATTGGGTGAGACCAAGACGAATCTCCTCAAAGAGAAGCTCAGAAATAGCCTGTTCCAATAAGGGAAGAGGAGAGCGATGTAGAAAAGAGGCTCGAACAGGCTCAAAGATATCAGTGAGAGCCATGAGAAACATAATCAGGCGTTGCTGATCTCGGTAGCGAGCAAACTGAGTAGCATCATTAGAGCAGATCCAAGTAGGTTCAGATGGAGTCAATTGATCCCATAGAATATACATTTGAGACATGAAGGTATTGATAGACTGGCCAGATTCCTGTTTCAAACGATGCAAAGAACTCAAAAGTTGGTACTGATGAGCAAGATCGGCAGTAATATAGCAGTGAGCGAGAAAGGCCCAGATGGAGGAAGCAGTGTCAAAGTATCCGAACTGAAGGCTTATGGAAGGAATAGACGTATTTCGGAACCAAGTGATGATCTGATGATTCTTGCTATCCCAATCCTCAAGTCGTTTAGTGTATTCTGTAGACAGTTTTGTGTCACTTTTAACTGGGGCTTAAATATCTCTAGTGACATAATTCCAAAGCTTTCGGCCTTTGAGAAAACTGGACATGACTTGAGACCAAGGAATGTAATTAGGACCTTCCAGAGTGACAGCAATAGGTCGAGATACCTCAGAACGTTCCATAGTGCAAGGACGAGGGATAATAGAATGAATAGGACAAGATTAATAGTGAAAATAGTTCCAATATAGTAGAAACAGTAGGAATGGAGCCAAATTAGGAAAATCTGATGGCATAATCAGATTTAGGAGGCCGAAAATAGGCCGCAATCGGTCTGAACCGGTCCAATAATAGTCAAATAAGACCCCAACCGGCCAAAAAGAGTATAAAACTGGTCTAAGCTGGTTCGAGTGGACCGGGGACAAGGAGCAGACCGGCGGCTTAGGGTTGACGTCAGCAACGCGTCACTAGGGCTGGCGTCAGCTGGCGTTAGCAGCAGACGCGTGCGCGTGGGATCGCGCCTGAGAGTGCGTGGGCGCGTGTCTAGGAGGCGACGGCGCGTGGTTATGAGGCTGCACGTGAATATTACGCGCGGAAGTTCAGGTGGCGCATGGGGGCGCGTGGAGAGGTTTCTGGGGACAATTTTTTTATAAATAGACTCGGGTGGAGGAGACGAATCTGATGGTGGTATCAGATTTTTGATTCAGTGATTTTAATTTTGATAGAGTGCCAAAAAATATAGAGTTCGTTGAGAAATTAGCAGATTTACTGGAGAAAAGATGTAGCAGCGGGAGAGAGAGGAAGAGAGAGGTTATTTGAGGTCATCAGGCCTTCAAAGCTCTGATACCATGTTACAAAGAACAAGAGATACAGAGAAAAGAGAAGTATTATTGCTAAATTATTTGTACAAGATAACTCAATAAAAATTTACAGATTCACAAAGAATTTATAGATAGAGTGAGGGAGAGAAATCAGCCATTAATCATTGCTTTGGCAGATGACGACTTTGACAATGGAGAGCATAACAGGTGAAGACTTTTGACAATAAAGAGCAGTGCATATGAGAAGAAGCTTGACCAATCTTATTATTGACAATGGAGGCTAATCTTTGATGAAGCTGCTGCTGTGTTGACAATGTTTACATTAACAACTACTTTGAACATTGTTCCCTTCTTGTTGAAAAGGCCTTGTACCAAAAAATGGCGATTATGTCTTTCTTTGCACTTCTTCTTATCGTGAGTCTGTTTAGTTGCGCAGCACAGTCCAAGTACATAGCTTACAATACTTCGCAGAGAATTGTTTCTGGAAAGCTTAATGTTCATTTGGTTCCACACACACACGAAGATGTCGGGTGGTTGAAGATTGTCGATCAGTTCTACGACGGTTCTAACAATTCAATCCAGGTCACACACATTCTCTTTCTCTTTCTCTTACTGTCTGTAGATGTAAGTAGCATAATCCCCCTTTTTCTTTTTGTTTGTTTGTTTGTTTGTTTGTATGATCTTTAACATGAATTTTAAACGTAGGGCGCATGTATGCAAAATGTACTGGATTCTCTAGTGCCTGCGCTCTTGGCTGACAAGAACCGGAAATTTGTGTATGTTGAACAGACAAGTTTATCTTTTATCTCTTTCTTGTTTCCATACTTCTAAATGATATGTTGTTGTACTACATACGAGAAGAGAACAGTTACTTGGGATGAACGGAGAAAATACAGAAATCCGATCTCCCCCTTTGTCATTTGTGACAGATCTTCAACTGATGGACATTCTTTAAATTTTTATGTACTGTTGGTATCCTTAGCACATGCCTAGGGTTTTACATTTGAGGTTATCAGGCTCCTTTGACTAGCACGGAGTTCTTTAACCAGCTACTGAGTATTTCAGTCCACTTCAAAATCTTATTTTCAATACGTAGCAGCACATTCTGGTATGGTGATTGGTAATTGCTGAAAGCGTTAGTTGTTAGGGTTTTGCATTTATATGGTTAAGGGCACAATTATTGAATTGGTATGATTTCTCCATATTGAATCCATGCACTTTGTAAGTATAAGTGTCTAACTCTCCTTCGTATAGGGACACTTAGACGACTCACCACTTCTCCATACCACTTCTCCTCTTATGCTTGGCTCCGTGTGACAGCCTACTGAGGCGATGTGTGCACCAAGACAGCTCACTCACCGAAGATAGCGTGAAGAGCGCCTCCTCCAAGATAAGACATCAAGGGTCCCTTGCCTACAAGTGACCTCAGGACACCTACTCCACGGCTTTCGCTTATGCCTTCGGGCTCGACATCTCCTGGCTCGGCTATGGAACCTCGCTGCCAAGCGCATTTCCATACTTAGCATAATTCTCCACATAAGTGTATCTCCATAACCTAGGTTGGGAGTAGGACCTATGGACCTCCTCGCGGGATCATCAGGAGACAAGTGAATTGGAGGTTAGAGTTGAGGGTTCGCCGAGAATTTTGCCCTTCAATTGTTCTTAGAGAGAGAGGGATCTCCGCAGCAAACGACAAAGTGCATTTAATGCCTGGGCAATCTGAATCACTGACATCACTGTCACCCACAGAGTTGCAGAGTTGATATTCAGAATGTCGGTTTTCGAAAAACCCTTAGACTGAGGAGCCAATTAGCAAGGGCCTCCACTCAGGTCTGAAGAGCCAATTACCGAAGACCTAGAAAGCTAAAGAACCATTCATGAAATACCTCCCTCACCTATATAAAGGGAATCTTCATTTTCCATGGACAAGACATTCACTACACATTGAATGCTCACCACCCACCTTTGAGAATCCCTTGAAGGCTCTCCAACTCTTTAGGACACTGCCACTCTTTCTTTTCCTAGGATCGCCTCAACTCTTTCTCCTCCACCTCTGGTGGTCCTCTGCCTAGGCAGTGCCTACCGTAACTTCCCAGAGGATCACCCTCACCATATTTGACCACTCACCCATCACACGACTCTACACACACACTTCAAATATCTCAAGTAAAGTATCATTTTATTATTTTAGCATTATTTAGGGCTTGTTTGGTACAACTTTTTTTTAGCTGTTTTAGTTTTGTTTTTTTTGGCTTATAAGCGAAAAAGCTAGAATTTTTTTTTTTTGTTTTGTTGCTTTTACAATCTAAAGATAAGTAAAAAAGCAAAAAAGCCAAAAAAAATTAATTTTTTTGCTTATAAGCTAAAAATAAAGGCTAAGCCGAAAAACCCTACTGAACGGGCCCTATTTAGTGCTCTTCTTTAGCCATTGTCTTATATTTGAATCTCTTGCTCTTTTGACTATACTCCAATGTTTGGCAAAACTTGGAAATTGTAATTCCTGAAAGGAAAATTTGAAGCTTCTGTTATTAGGTTTCATGCCATTGTCTCAGTTTCTGACTAATCACAGATTTAGTTCTGTATCACTAACATAAAGATTGGAATCACGTAATGGCCTGGTGATTGTTAGGGCAACACAGCTGTTGACTTGGCTCCCCTTGATTGAATCCTTCTAGTTAATTTTTTTTTTGGCTATTGGTTTCTCCTTTCTGTTGGTCTTCTATAATCCAAAACTTTAAGCTAGTCTTGAAGATGAATTCTGTCGCGATTACCTACCTTGCTTTTTTAGAAGTTTCACAAGAAAATGTTGGTTTTGAAATATTGAGACTATTGTTATTGTAACCGTGACTTGTGTCTTGAAGAATGACATGTAACTGTTCACTGACTAATCTCTTTTATTACTATCACGGGTACCACCGGATCAAAATTTCGTTTCGAGGGGTCATTTCGATTGGCTCGAAAATGGAAACGTTTTGAAAACATTGCAAAAGTAACAAATATTAAAATAGTAAAATATAAACTTTTGTATAAAAATTGCACACTTTTTATAAAAATTTTAAATTCGGGTTAATATAACTTATTGTTTAGGCATATAGCATTGTGTTTTGATACATTTTTCTATATTTTAGTGTGCTTTGATTATAATAATAGTGTTTCGTTATTCTACTAGCATTTCGTTTCGGTCCCTCAGGAAACGGAAACGTTTCGACCGTTTCGGTGGAAATAGATGAAAATTTTATTCCTTGTCCATAACATAATTGAATATACTAGTAGTAGGACTTTGGGCATTTCACTTTTAAAGAACTTTCTTGCCACATTAATGTCACCCAAAATGATATGGTATAAATGTTGACATTATTGGTTGGAAGAACCCTGGAAGAATGCCAATGCAACCTTTTGATGTGTAACTCTTGGTGAACTTCATTCTATGTTATATCTCCTTGGTCACTCATAGGTCATTACTTGATGCAATGGTAAAAGCTTGGTCAACCAAGCATAAAAATGCGAACAAGCATGAGTGTAGTCACTGCATGTACACTAAGCCAACACTTAGTTTTCAAGAACAACGATGCATTTTATATCTTCTCTCTTGGTATTAACCCCATCGCATATTCACTTCCTGTGAAGATTTATTCCATCCATTCCATTTGAATATTCAATTAATTTTGTTCTCAGATGATACTATTTGTAAATGTATGACCATAGCACTTGCTTGATTATTGCAGGCATTTTTCCAGCGCTGGTGGAGAGACCAGAGTGAAGCAGTTCAGAATACAGTCAAGCAGCTCGTTAGCTCGGGTCAACTAGAGTTAATGTAATAAAATGTCCAATTTTCATTATACACTTATTGCTGGCTTTTGTTGAACAGCTTTTATAAATGTGCTAACTGGCACATTTATGCTACATCTATTTCTTCAGATTCCATAGAATACATCAGTCTTAATCATCAATTGTCTTTTGTGTTTTCCCCTACTAATTTTATGGGATTTTTTTTTTATGTCAAATTTTTATTTGTATCTTCATCGTATATGGTTTTGTTGCAGAAATGGGGGTATGTGCATGCATGACGAGGCGGCACCACACTATATCGACATGATTGATCAGACAACTATGGGGCACTGGTTTATAAAGAAGGAGTTTGGTCTGACTCCAAGAATTGGTTGGCAAATTGACCCCTTTGGACATTCGGCTGTGCAAGCTTACTTGTTGGGAGCAGAAGTAAGCATCTCTCTATGTCTTTTAACTTTAAAAAGATCCTTTAATTATCTTCCTCCTTCAGAGGACATTGACGAACACTCTAGTATATGCAAGAGCAGTGATGTAGGACATAATTGACTGAAGCTATTCTACCAAAGAAACTTCTCGTCTTCTTTTGTGAACAATTGAACAATTCCTTCTATTTGTGTACGTTGGATTCGACTCTCTTTTCTTTGGCCGCATTGATTACCAAGACAGGACCAAGCGTAAAATTGATAAGAGTCTTGAAGTTGTTTGGCAGGGTTCTAAGAGCCTTGGTTCATCTGCACAAGTTACCATCTTAGACTGTTTGATTTTTCATTTTTTTGTTATTTTGTTCCATTTAGCATCTTAATTTTTGCTTAGACCTTGTTAGTTTGCCTCTAATTATCTCAGATTTTTGCTGGTGCTTTCCCTGAAAATTACGAGCCACCTCCTGGCTTCTACTTTGAAGTTAATGATGCTTCCCCTATTGTTCAGGTAATCCTGAGAAAAATTGTTTATTTGCTATCATTCCTTTGATTATCTGCTTGTTTAATTTTCTCTCCTGCTTCAAATGAAGGATAATATCAACTTATTTGATTACAATGTGCAAGACCGAGTAAATGCCTTTGTTGCTGCTGCAATGTCACAGGTAAGGTGGACCATCTTACATGGATTTTTCTTTCAGATAACATTGACTTTTCCTCTCTGAAAAGTGAAACAGAAATATATTTTGTTCGGAGGTCTTATTTATGTATGTCATTTTCTGTCTGGATAACAGTTTTTCAATTAACTCTAATGAACATTTCTGGTAAGTTTGCCCATTAATCATACAGAAAGGTTGGGTAGTGACATGGACTATAGTGAAGAAATTTTTTTCCATGTGTCACTCTCCTATGTATTAGTGAGAAAATGGGTAATCACCCCTTTGAAACAAATCATCGAATAATCAAACAAGAAAAAAAACTAAACCATGCTTCTATGTGGAAAGCTTCACTGTGGTTGATACTTGATAGAATTGTGACATAAACTTTGAGGAGATCATCAAGAAAATGGTTGAAATTTGAAGTTGATCAGGTTAGAAGTGGGATAAAACTTGTTAGTTTAATTCTTGTTATCTCATTTTCATAGGTAGTCCAGAATACCAAGGCTCCTCATGCATCTTTGATGCTTGAATATGGAGACACATCTTCCGACTTAGGACTTCTAAAAACCTTTAAAACAGCTATTCTTGGATTAAATATTAAGTACACGTGAAAAATCAAGTTCAATTATATTTGCAGTTGTATCAATTAAGGCTTACAGCATATTGCATTGCAGGCTAATATAACTCGGACAAATCACATAATGTGGACCATGGGAACAGATTTCAAGTATCAATATGCGCACACATGGTTCCGCCAGATGGACAAGCACATTCATTGTGTTAACATGGTATATATTCTTAAAATTAGCATATATTAATTTTTTTTTTAAATATCTGTCTGATTATCATCTTTCCATTTGTTCTGTTATTATACACACCTGAGGACAGCTACTTTGTGTCAATAATGCTGCAGGTTAGATCTGTAGCCACAGTTCAAACCCTCGGCACCCAGTAATGTCTGGACCAATATTTTTGTGTCTATAATTAATATGTCATAGGATAACTGTGATTGAGTAAAGTTGGAGCGTAGACCCATTCCACCTTCTAGAACCCCAGATAACTGGGGAGGATGCAGGGAATGTTTGTTACTATGATTGTGGCTGGTCAAATGACTTTCACAGTTGTAGAAATTTATTGATCACTAGTTGTTTGATTGTTTGTATTATAAGTAGGAATTAATCTGGTCAAGCTGCTCTTTCATACTTGAGCAAAAAGAAATTCAGGCTCACTACAACTTCTGAGTGCTGACCAAAGGCTGCAATTTGTCAAAGATGGTAAAACATTGGACTTGGGTTATGTTGATGAAGTATAGGTCTTCTTGTCACAAAATTCAAAAATTGATGTGGTAAGATCTGAAGCAAAAATCAATGTATAGATCTGAAGCAAAAATAAAAAGATTAGACACTTATCAGGAATGCTATTGATTGTGCTTTTTGTTCAAAAAGTTTGGTAGAGTAAGCATTAATTATGTACTAGGTGTCAACCCGTGCAATACATGAAAAATAAGACTTCTTAAAATTCACAATAAAAATGTTATAAGTGATTAATTCATAAAAATTAATATATTTTAAATCATACATCGTAGTTGACGCCCATCCATCAAAAAATCATGTCAATTAATAGATCAAATTTTGTGATATGTATAACTTTAGAGCTCTATGGGATTAAGTGGTTGAACTTTAATAATTTTTTAAAAGACTTTATGTAGTTGAATATTAGTGAATTATTCAATGGATAAAAACCAAATATATCTTATTAATTATGAAGTAGTTTAATAAAATTCAAAAACTCCTATCCATGATATCAATTATTATTTTAAATAAAAATTAAAAGAGATTTTAAGTATTCAATGAAAAATTATTTGGTGGGTCTGGATCCACTATTATTTTTAAATAAAAATTAAATACAATAGACAACTTAATCAGAAACTAAATAGTTTCTTTTTAAAATAGGAAACTTAATTAGAGTAGTATTAATAAATACAATACTCAAATAAGAAACTCATATTGTTATACATATATATACGTATAATCTCAAAAGAAACTCATACATATCTATACCTATAAAATAATTAATAAGGATATTCATTGCATATAATTCTTTTTAAAATAGAACTTGTGTAACAAATAAGAAACTTAATGGGATAAATATCTCCATTACCCCTATGACATGTCATTTTAAAAGTATAAGAACAAACAGAGTGCTACCTTGGAGAGAGGCAAAAATAACTTTATTACTTGTAAAAGAGGTAAAATCTTATCATATCTCTAAAAAGGTTAACAATTGTAGAATCTTATCATATCACTCTAGTTTTTGGCGGCTGTTATTTTTTTTTTTTGTAAATTGTAAAGCTGTAGGACACTTCAATTCATGTTTTGAAAATTTATATTTTGATTTCTTTGGTGGATACACTTGATCAAGAGGGAATAATAAAGAGTCTTTTAATGTTAGTTAGCTTTCAATGATAATTTAATATGTTTGGATTAATACATATTATATGAAATTAAGTGTTCTTTATCTTTGAATGATAGTATAATATCTTTGGATTTATAATATATTCAATAGTTATCTAACCAACTGCCCAAGTGATGTGGCATTTTAAAAGTATCATAGCATTTAGAGTGCCACGTAGAAGAGAGCTAAAATACAGGGACAAACACAACTTTTATATATATATATATATATATATGTATATGTATATGATTTCTGAGTGCAAAATGTCTGCCAGTATCATTTCAGTCATGCAACTTATTGGTGGTGTTGTGATTCGAGGTTTAATCTCATAAACTACATATTTTCGCATTTAATTTGTTTCAGTTCTTTTTGAGCAGATTATTTAGGTTTGAGTTCAGCATCAAACTAAGAAGAAACTTGCCTCTATCTGAGTTCAGGTTCTCAGGTGCTGAGTGATATTATTTAACATTTTGAAACAAAATAGTTGGAAGGAAGTACATTTTCCTTGGTGACTGTACATTCCTATCTGTATCTGATTTGACTTGCCGATGGTGGTTCTCAGCAATTAACAAATGGTTTTGTTTCCAATGCTTCTAGGATGGACGTGTCAATGCACTGTACTCGACTCCGTCCATATATACCGATGCAAAGCACGCGACTGATCAATCCTTTCCGTGAGTTAGAGTTATCATAATTTCCTGTTGTCTTTTGGGTACTACTTCCTCAGTTCAATTCTTATTGTTTAAAGCACGCACCTTCTCAGATATGCAGATCGTGCAAATGCTTGCTGGACAGGATATTTTACGAGTAGACCAGCTTTTAAACGATATGTCAGAATGATGAGTGGCTATTATTTGGTACAACTAATGCCATCATTTTAGTTTACATCGGGAATAATCTGTCAGACTTTGATTACACCGTGATAATATTTATGAACTTTTAATATATGATCAGGCAGCAAGGCAACTGGAGTTTTATAAAGGAAGGAGTAACACCGGTCCCAACACAGACACATTGGCCGATGCTTTAGCAATTGGGCAGCATCATGATGCAGTTACTGGAACAGAAAAGCAACACGTGGCTAATGATTATGCAAAAAGACTGTCAATGGGCTACATGGAGGTGTGTTCTAGCGATTCGTTCATTCCATTCTATTCTGAGCTGTTATCCACTCATTTGTGATCTGTGTGCAGGCTGAGGAGTTAGTTGCTTCCTCACTTGCTTGCTTGGCCGAGTCAAAGTTTTATACTGGATGTTGGAACTTGACAACAAAATTTCAACAGGTAAAAGACTATAAGCCCTAATCATAATGAGCTATTTGTGCTTCGACTGGCAGCTTCAGGCCCCCAATTTGACTGTTTTTAAGTCGCATTCAATTTTTTCTTTCAAAAGTGAACAGCGCTCTTTTTATTTCCTTCTTTTTTTGGCCCCACGGGTGGCCAGGTTTGGGGGGTGGGGGTAGGGTGAAGTGGCTAACTTCTTGCACTCTTTTGACTGATGGAGTCCATCCTTAAGACAAACTCTGTTTCTATAGACCTGTTTCCTTTAGACATTAATTTGTGGATTTCAAATGTAAATATCACAACTTTATGTAAGATCAAAACTACACATTTTGGTCAACAAAGTTCTGTGATACACTAATTTTTACAGTTTTTAATTTTTTCGATGCTGCAATTTAAGCAAAGATGGATTTTGTATGTGAATATTTTTTCAGTGTCCTCTTCTGAATATAAGCTACTGCCCTCCATCAGAAATTGATCTTTCGCATGGGAAAAAGTTGGTAAGAATCGTACTTTTGTTCACTTTGTGTTGTTCTACCAACCAAATATTAACAATTTCCCATTTTCTTCTTCAAATACATCATCTAATTGCACCTTGTCTACTGCAGATTGTTGTGGTCTATAATTCTCTTGGATGGAAGACAGACGATGTAATTCGAATTCCGGTGGGTAGTCCTAGTGCTCTAAGTCTCGTTCTTCGATACAATGCTTCGTTAATTGGAAAATAACATAGTGCTATATTTGTTTCTCTGTTCATTTTTAATTTATAGCAGATCGAATGTGTGGACCCATTGGTGTCTATCATAAATGTTGTTATCACTTAGCATCTTAGATGAATAACTTAGGGTTAACAAGGAAGAGTACAAAAAGGAAAAGAGAAAATCTTTATGTTCTCTATACCTGACGTCACTCTGTCTATTGCAAGCTGTGTCTTGTTGACATGCTTATGCATATTTGATATGCTTAAGTACATGTACTTTTGATGGTCTTGGAACTTCTAAGTTTTACTGGGAACACTTTTCCCATAAATAATGCTATCATGTTCCAGATTTTGATGGATGTTATAATTTAGCTTTGTGTTCCGTTTTCTACTAACAATATTAAACCTCGTGTAGGTTGTGAATGAAGATATTGCTGTTCATGATTCTGAGGGAAGAGAAATTGAATCCCAGCTTATTCCCCTAGTTGATGCCTATATGAACTTGAGGAATTACCATGTTGAGGCATGCTTGGGTCAAACCCCAAGGGCCACACCTAAGTATTGGCTTGTGTTTGCAGCATCTACACCACCTCTTGGATTCAGCACTTACACTATTTCAAGTCTCAAAAGGGCAGGTTTATTCATATGTTTGCTCTATCTTTTAGATATACTCTTGCAAAGTAGAAAAGATAATTCATTTCTCCTAGATTTTGTGAGAAATTTGTATATGCTGTTGTTCATTTTCAATTGCAGGTGCAAGTTCAACGAGATCACCTGTGTACACATTTCAAAGGGGTGAAAGATCTACAGTTGAAGTTGGTAAAGGAAACCTAAGGCTTACTTTCTCTACAGAAGAGGACAAACTTACTAAATATATTAATAGGAGGTCTTTGGTATGTAATCACTTGAGAGTTGCATGATTTTGTTGTATTGTTGCTTTTGTTTGCTTTCACTCCATGACTTCCATTTTTTATTTCCTTTTTTTCCCCCTTCTAATTGACATTGTTTTCCTGTCTATCGTTTAATTTAGGTTATTCTTGTTGTCTTGATGGACTGTTTTAAATACTTCATTTTCTTCCCCCATCTCCCTCCCCAAATAAACAACACTATTTTTTTACTTGGATTTTTTTTTTCCCGCTTGGGAAAATGAAAAAGACTAGTAATTATTCCTGTACTAATATTATTTGTGCTTTTGAAGGTCAAGGAAACTGTTGAACATTCATACAGCTTTTACACTGGATATAATGGAAGTGAGAAAGATCCTCAGGTTGGCGTCTGTTAAATTCAAGTTTCTGTTTCTTTGCATTTTTAATGGGCTTTGGTTTAATCTAATAATCCCTAGAATATCGCTCCCTGAGTTGTTTTCATAATAAATATTTGTTATTTGTTGTAGTCCTCTGGAGCATACGTCTTCCGTCCAAATGGTACATTTCTCATAAAGCCAGAAGAACAGGTGCAATGCCTCTTAAGATTTAGCTCAACAATACATTCAAATAATTATGGAAATTATCGACAGTATTTATGCCTTAAAGTTGCAGGTTCCTTTGACGGTTATGCGTGGACCAGTTATAGATGAATTACATCAACAGATCAATCCGTGGATATATCAGGTGCATTGCTTTTTCAACCGGTTGCTCTCTCTGCATTGTTTTCCTCCAACAACCCCCCCCCCCCCCAATGACACTCCCAAAAAAAAAAAATTTCCTCATCAGCCACTGCTCAACACTGGGAAGATAACTGTGACAAGGATGTTTTAAAGAAAGCACAGAAAAAGAAGTTAAAGAAAATGAGATGATGTTAGGGACAATGAGCTTTGATGGGTCAGTAAACCAATTAATGGTTATATTGTCAGTTATGGGATTAAATTGTGGTGATTGGACTAGAACAGACCTCAGAGCTACAAATTAGTCAAGGTCTTTAAGTTTTGAAAAATCTGCAAAGACTAATTTTATCATAAGCTAGGATTTTTATTTGGTTTCTTTACTTTTCTTTATGTGGTTGGGTGTGGTTATTGTTCAAGTTTGCAGTTGTAGGAAGCATATCAATTTCAAAAACCTCCTGTGAAGAGCTTCCATTGAGGCACATTTAGATGAATTGTGAGAACTGCAAATCTCCATTGTACAAAGCATTTGAATGAAAATCTATCATCAAGAATGAACCATTGTACACTTTTTTCCTTTTGAAAAGTGTAGCACTTTATGCTTGTGATTCATGAGACGCGGCAGGAACAATGAAATAGCAGAGAAAACTTTGTTTTATCCAACCCAATCATACATTTTTCGTATTCGAATGTAGACTTATCCTATTGATATACTTTGAACTTGTGGATAAAAAACTTGAACAAACTCACTAAGAATCCTCAATTGAGTGATATTCTCATTGTGGAATATATTGTTATTAGAATAATAAAATTACCTAGCTGTTGAAATTAGTACATACTAACTATGAAATTTCATGCCATTTTCGTTAGTATTATGTTAGCTACCTTGAACAATTCTGCAGATAACCCGACTCCAGAAAGGGAAGGAGCATGTCGAAGTCAAGTTTACCGTAAGCACACTCATTTCCATCTTGAATTATACCCTGATCATTTCAAGTGGTGATAAGGAGAAAAAATAGTTTTTCCAATTCTCTTCTTCTTTCCGCCACCCTGTTGGTGGCTGAGGTTTTAAATAAATTACATTTATTCCCTAGATCTCTTATGCCACTCGTTTCATCTTGGATCATTTGCATTGACTCTGTCCTTGACATCAGGTTGGGCCTATCCCTGTTGATGACGGAATTGGAAAAGAAGTTGTCGCTCAAATTACAACTAATATGGAAACCAATGGGACATTCTATACGGATTCTAATGGCCTTGACTTTATTAAAAGGGTATGCAGCCGTATTCTTTTGTAAGCCATATGTTAATTAATATAGTTATCGTTCTAGATTGGAGTGCATTCTAGTTCTCAAAGCATATTGCATATTGGAAAATTTACTTATGTGAATTGAGATTTGTTTGCATATTTTGATATCTATGATAAGAAAAGAACTATTTGATTTGCAGATTCGTAACTACGGAACAGATTGGGACTTGGAAGTGAACCAACCTGTCGCTGGAAATTATTACCCAGTATGTTGTTTTCTAAAGAAGCAGTTTTATATTGTTGTTTCAAATAGAATCATGATTTGAACATTTGATTTCAGAATACAAATCTTTTTGGGGGGATGTCTGCTATCCTCGTGAGTGTGTACAAATAAGTTATGCTATCTAACTACTGATTTACACGTGAATTATGCTAAATTTTGTTATGACTAATGGCTCAACAGTTTGTAATATATCAGTTACTTGAGACTTGTTTTCTGAAGTTAGTTTCTATATCGAGAACCGAGCTTCCAAGTACATAGCAGATATCCACTAATGGTTTTCCTCTTCTTTAGACAGGATTGAGAGTAATTTTGGCGGTATTAGACAATTAGTAGTTGTTTTGTTTCCAGTTTTCCTGTATCTTGGCCTTAATGCCTTAATTTTACATGTGTTAAAGGTTCTTAAAATTTATTACTGAATATGCTCCTTTATTTTAGCATACCCAAAATTTATATTCTCCTTTCAGATTAACCTTGGAATTTATTTGGGAGATAACAAGACAGAACTTTCCGTTTTGGTGGATCGATCTGTAGGAGGATCCAGTATTGTGGATGGACAAATAGAGCTGATGCTTCATAGGTGTGGTGTCATCTTCCTGCTAATTTACTCTGAACTATCTGTTTATGTGTCAAATTGGTAAGTTAACTTCGTGCTCTGCAAGTTATCAAAGTCGTAATTAGAATTCCTCGTCTAATAGGAGACTGTTACGTGATGATTCTAGAGGTGTTGCTGAGGCTCTAAATGAAACAGTCTGTATCCTTAATGAATGCAGAGGACTCACGGTAAGCACCGTTAACCAACTGGTTATACCAGATATGGAATATATGCCTCAAACACTGCATTGTGCTCTTTGATTATTTAAATCTACTTCCATTAAATTTTCTTGGTCATGAGACACATAAAAATTCAGTACTAGTCCTCAGTATGCCAGAAAAAAAGAGTGAAGGGGGGGTTGTGTGTGTGTGCGCGTGTTTTTTTTTTGTTTTTTTTGGGGGGGGGGGGGGGGGGGGGAGTTATTTTATAAAACTTCTTGTACTTATAACCCTGGAACACTAACTGAAAAGGCCTCCTTATATTGACACAAAATTATGTCTTTCAATCTGTAGGTTAGTAGGTTACAATAAATTTACTGTTGCATACTATTCATGCAATTGATGGTTGAAAGATCTTCAGGTATCGTATGTCTGCATTTTGCAATGGTCCACTGCATCCAATACATGGCATTTCTGCAAATGCCTCTTCATGCATTTTAGCTATTATCTCTTAGTCATGATAACTTGTTGCAGATTCAAGGAAAATATTATTTCAGAATTGATCCTCAGGGAGAGGGTGCTAAATGGCGTCGTTCAGTTGGCCAGGAGATGTATTCTCCAGTTCTATTGGCCTTTACTGAACAGGTAAAAAGAAAAATGATGTCAAAATACTGTTGGTATTGTCTTCTGGATTGGTAAGTTAAAGATAACTGATTCCCTTTTGCAGGATGAAGATAACTGGATAAGCTCTCGTGTTTCCTTGTTCTCAGGAATTGATTCCTCCTATAGTTTACCTGATAACGTTGCTATTATAACCCTTCAGGTATTCAGAGCTTCATCCTTGTGGAAGATTGTGTTTGCTCCTATTTGATTATTATTTTGTTTTATTGAAAAGAGATGAGAAATAAATTTGGAGACCTTTGGACCTCGATGGTCAGCTCTGTTTCGGACGAGGACATAAAACCATGTTTGTAAATGCTGCTAGTTATTTCCCTTGTCACTTTTCTTTATCTATGCCTTAGATAAACTTGCTCATGTCCTGAACTATGCAGGAGCTTGATGATGGAAGAGTTCTTCTTCGGTTAGCACATTTGTACGAGGTTAGAATTCCTCTTATATTTTGTACAGCAATAAGAAAGAACATTATCTTTAAGATTTGAATGCATCAACTGAAAGTTTTGGGTAACACCTTGGTACATTTACAAAATTCTCCTAGAAAAAATTATACTCAATTAGCATCTTTGATTATGGCAATCCTTTCCAAATAGCCGTCAATTTCCTCTGAAGCCTTAAGTTGAGTATGAGGGCCACCACTTCATGCCAATAAAGATAATGCCAATTGAGATCAGAGTGACTGAGGTGGACCAACACTAGACAATTGTCTCTTATGTGATACTTGCCAAGAAATCAAGGTGGAGGCAGCACATACATGATGGTTTGGAGCCAAAACTGTGATACTAGTATGACAAGAGAAACAAATCCTCCCACAGAAACCACTACTTGTGTAGTTGGTCATTTTTCTTTAATGTTTCCTCAGCTTGGCGAATATCCTTGATGTCTTTTATCTCATGCACTGAAGTGGCCAAAATCTTTTTCTTTTGTGCCTGCGTGCATGTGTTTTTTTGTTTGTTTGTTTGTTTTTTTTTTTTTTTTTTTTGGGGGGGGGGGGGGGGTTGTGTGGGTGGTGTTCTTTTCCTGATTCTTTTTTCTTTATACTCTTAATTGTTTCATCTGCTTGGCTTGTTGAAACCATACACGGGTTGGAGAGCACAAAAGTCTTTCTGTGAAGTCATACGTAGAACTGAAAAAGTTGTTCCCAGAGAAGAAGGTAAATCAATGGATTTAGGACAATAATAAGGAATCATCAATGCTAACCATTTAGTTTTATCTCGTGGTATTTGATTTCATTTCAGATCATCAAAGTGACCGAGATGAGCTTATTGTTCGGAATTTATACTAAAAGACTTGCTTTGTGTAATGGTTTTAGTATTTATTAATAAATTAGTTATTTCATTTTAATGAGAATCTGTGTGAGAAATGTTTGCATTGCGTTATTTATTTAATGATTATGCATGTGTGTCTCTTATTCTATATAGTAGATAATTTGGTGTATAGAGTACGACTTACACACGGAAGATCAGATCATCGGTTCTTATGGAATATAAGTTTATCGTTCACAGTCTTAGATGGAAATAGACACACCATCAGTAGGACTGTAGTACAAGGTTTTAATAGGTCTGTCTTTACTACGGGGAACGGTATAGTTCCAACTCCTTGCACTAGTACACTTTGTGTGTATTGAACAGGACCGTGTTGAGGTAATTGTTTTTATACTGACTATATAAAACAATTAATACCTCATAATTATTATGAGTGCTTATGCTCTTGATCCTAATATAATAAATAGACACGTGTATGTAGTGTTTATTGTTTTGATTCACAAAAGAGTGATATTCCTTGTAGGTTAATAAACTCAGTGAGTTAGACAATAACATTACGTGTATGGTGAATATTTATTATTGATAGAATCCACGTCCCCGTATAGGGATTGATGATACCCCATTGAGGAAACTTATAAGTTTTGATTATGTCAAACCCTGCAGGTGGATTATGAATCCGACATATCAAATAAGTTGAGTGGAAGGTCTCAAGGAATTAAATAAGTCTATTAAATTTAATTGTCAGTAATTTAATTTAATAGACGGGTATCTGTAATCTTAACGTGGGGAGATAAATAAACATTTAATAATATGGAGCTCGAAATATAATTTCTAGTATAACAATGAGTGCAATTATAATTCGTTAGTGGTATAAATTATAATTTATGTAAATAAGAATTAATCCTGGTTGGATTAGGAGTCCTTATTTGCGTAGGAAACCCTAGTTAAACTAATTCTATGGTCCCTGTTGTAGCTTATATATATATGCGATCTAAGAGCTGCTAGGGCTACACACTCTGCATATAATTGAGAGATACACGATTTTGTGAGGAAGAGAAACCCTAGTAGCAGCGAGCCCACTCTCTGTAGAGCAAGGCGTGTACGAGGAATACAACAGAAGTCCGAAGGTTGAGTTCGAGCTTGCTTATTCGTGTTTAGTGCTGATTCTTGTTGTTCGGAATCAAATCAGAGAGATCTCGAAAGTACGATTCTAATCACGTAGATTAAGTTATGCTAATCAGATCAAAATTTTTGATAGTATGCGTATACACTATAACCAGGTCGTGGAAAATTTCGCAGTCCCCAACACTTATCTGCCAGTCAAGAAAGGGCAAAGATGGAGAAAAAGAGATTGGTATGAAAAGTAGAAGGCCCTTCCAAAGAACCCAAGGTCTCGAGGGGGGTAACTGTTGACCCTACAAAGTTGGTAGTAGAACTTGCTCCCATGGAAATCCGCACTTTTATTATTGACTTCGATTATCTGTTCTTCCCCAAAGTGGTTGATGCCTCAAGGGGTAGCAGAATGCTGCATGGTATACTTGCAAATTTTGAAGTCATTGTGCATGTTGTTACTAAAGGCCTAGCTCCATCTTATTTGGAACTTCTGTTGTATAGTTCAAGAAATAACATTCTATGTGAAGGCAATCCTATTAGCCTTAATAGTTTGCTAACTCCCTATGTGATTGTTCCAATCTAAAGTTTCCCTATAAATGTCTGTTGTAACGGGATGATGGCTTGGGCTTTGTCTAAATATCATGATATTATAGGCCGTGTGCTAATGAAACTCGGCAAAATCCTATGTTTATTTTCGTTTTGTTCTCAATTTGTCCTTTTCTGCGTTCCCATCCCCATCCTTCTTCCCCCACCCCTCCTTCATTTTAAGGCCTGCCTGAAGTGCATTATATTTGAATAACTAGTTCCATTTAGTTTGCATATAGGGTTTTAGTTCTGTCTGAGAAACTTGAGAGAGAGAGAGAGAGAGAGAGAGAGAGAGTTGAAAATTCAAATTCGTCTTTCAAAGAAATTACAAAAGAAAATATAATGAAATTGCCTATTCTCTTGATGACATTATTCAAGATTGCGAGTTTTGATTTTATTTAATAGCATTTTAGCTTTCCAGCATAGGAGTTTGCTCCATAATATTTCCAACTTGTGTTTTAAAAAATTGAGATGATGATCAACAAGAACGCAGCCCTCTATTTTTCTCACAAAATTAATTGCAAGCCATCCTTACTGTTAATGACAAGGCTTATTTGACAAAAGTGAAAATGGAGCGTTTATCTACTTCAGTAGGAGGAGGTTAGCAGTATTTTGTTCTTATTTTATTTTCTCAAAATTTGTGATTCACAGTCATATCCTTACTTTCTTAATGAAGTGGGAGGGACCTTTTTGTTAGAAAGAAAAATAAGAATGGTGCTTAGTGAAAACTTTGGTTTAAACAACTCCAAAAGTTAAATTAAACGTAACGTCTGTTGAGCTCCATAAATCAATCCTATAAAATAGTTGCGTGTAAATAACTGAAAAGCGGAGGGCTATTTGGCAATTAAACAAAGACAGCGATATCCGGTCAGCGGAAACCCCGATGGCTTGAATCACGGGTGTTTGGCCCTTCGGGGGCAAGAAAACGAAGGTCCGATATTTATAGTAATGAAATATGAATCGGCAGCATTAAACAGCTCTGATTAACTTCTACTCTCAAATTCCTTCGGGAGATTTTCATGTCCATCTTGCCCTCCAAGAATTTAGGTTCATCGTCGTCGTCTTCGTCTCAGGCTTCCTCTCAAAACCCTAATTCCAACCATGGACTCAGCTTCCTTCCTCAACAAACACCACCACAACCACAGCTCTCTCAATCTCCTCCGATCTCTCCCTACCACGAAACTCAAACTCTTCACTCGCTTCGGATCTCAAACTCTATCGACATGTCCAAGGATAGTTCAGGTGATACTTTCCGTTTCTAGGGTTTGCGTAAGTTGAATTGTTTCTTTACATTACTTCTTGTTTGATATGTGAATTTGAAACCCTATACTTCTGCCCTGAACGTTTGAACTTAGTCGAGGCTTATTTCTTTAACTTCTTGCTTGAGGGACTAGAGATGGTTTACTGTGGTTTTTAATTGGAAAACTGATGTTCAAAGCCTTTTCATGTTCATTACCGTGTTGAACTACGCTATTTGAGTTCTTTTGTGGGGCTGTGATCTGCTTGCGGGTGTCTCAGAGTTTGTGCTACGCATTATTGCTACAGTGGAGATATACATATACTCACTTACGTGATTGTCTTCTTGCAGGAGCGGTTGCTCCGGCTGCAGAAGATTCTTGTGGATCCTCCAAAAAGGTACATTTGATGTTCATATTTGACTTTTCTTGTCACGAGGAATGTAGTGTTTGTATGCCCATTCTAAGAAAAACATCAGACTAGGAGGTAGAGACTGAACCCGACAGGTTGGTATATTTTCACAAGCTAGTTACTGAACCTTGACTAATGGGCTTTTACAATCTTATTATTCACCCCCTTCCTCCTGGAGGATAATGCGACTATGGTGTTGAAACCAATGGGCTAGATTCCATATGAAAATTTTCTTTTTTTCTGGTTATGGTTCTGAAGCTAATATTCTGGTTCATTTGCTTATATAGGATTGTCTTTGCACTTCATTTCACCATTTACTAAGCATCATGCTCCTTTCTCTAGGTGAATGAATCAGAGGGACCAAATGGTAAGAAATTCTTAGCCCACCAAAACAACGGTAGGTATTCTCACTGTGATACTGTTGCCCGGGGAGGGGTTAGATCTGCTCAACGCAGAGAGAAGCTGTCTGGAGCCATTGTTTCTCCCAAAAGTCGACAGACTTCTGGTTCCATCCATTACCAAGCAAGCGCTACGCATTCAGCAGAAAGAAAAACCCAGAAGGTGAATGGAAACCACTTGCTGAATTTTCATTATGACCCTATTTCTCGTCCACAGCTGAGGGATCCTCCTCCGAGAAGACATCAAAATAGGAAGCCTTACAACAGAGATTTATTCCTTCAAGCAAATTACAAATTCGTTGTGTTAGACTCTGGAAACTATGCCCCCGAGTTGTTGGATCCGGATAAAATGTTGAAGTGGGAGGATATCATATGTGTGAGGTTTTCAACTCCATTTCCTGTGCAGTGTCCTATATGTTTGGATGCTCCTCTTTGTCCACAGATAACCTCTTGCGGTCACATTTTTTGTTTCCCTTGTATTTTGAGGTACTTCTTAATAGGTGAAGATAATCATAAAGGTGAATGCTGGAAAAAATGCCCCTTGTGTTTTATGATGATATCTTCGAAGGATTTGTACACAATCTACATTGAGAATGTTAAGCAGCACTGCGTTGGTGACACTGCAGAGTTTATGCTTTTATCCCGTCAAAAAGACTCATTTACTTTATCCCTGAAAATAAACAAGGGATAGGTGCTAATGAGAAAGCTCCTGACTCCTTTTCGAAGTTTACTTTCACATCAGATGTGAACCTGTCAGTTAGAAAGGCTGTTTCGGATCTAGACAGTTGGTTAACCAGAGCAGATTCAGGACTTGTGGATGACTTGGAGAAACTTCCTTATGTTTGTGCTGCACTGGAACAGTTAGAGCAGAGGAGAAACTATTGGAATGAGCAGCAGGTTGATCATGGCAACAAGGCATATGCATCTATTGATTTTGAGATAGGACCACAAGGATCTCCGCCAACTTCATGTGATACCAATGCTGGTCATGGATCTTGTAAGTTTGTTTGGGGATCACTTTCTACCGGTGACAATGATAAATCAATTTGTGTGACTGACACAACTCCAGACAAGTTGGATAGTGAGGACTGTTTGGATCAAATTGTTAATGTGGTTGAACCATTGGAAGACCAAAAGGGTGCCTTATATTCTTCAAGTGACGATAGTAAGAGCATGCAAAGGAACTTTAATGGCTTTGGGGATAGAAAGGACAAGGATTCATACAATTTCTACCAGGTAATTGATGATCAGATAGTGGTTATTATAATTCAACTGTGAGATAAAGGGAATGTTATGAATTTATGTTTCATCAGTCAGATGAGTAACATATCCAAATGCTGGGTGATTGTATGCATGCCTAGATGATAGGAACAATTTTATCCATGTGCAATCTATTTTTAACTGTACGTTTTAACGTTTAATTTACTGAGATGGCTGCATCTTTATGCTAGATAGCAGTCCAATGAGTTTTTTTTTTTTAATAAGTTGCTGTCCAATGTGTTCTTCATACTTAGAAAAATGTGTTTTGCAAGCATGATCGCTTGATTCCTTGCGGGATTCAATCCGGTAAAGTAATTTAGTTTTGCAGTCAAATTTAAAATCGGAGCAGTCTTATATTTCGTGACTCCTCCAAGTGACTAACCCCAATGGGTAAATGAGATGGTCAAAAACATACCTCAAGAGGCAAAGGTCCTGAGTTCTAGTCATGCTACTTGGGCCAACCTTTGTGCCCTTACCATGTCAGTCATTTATTGGAAACAAGATGGTACAGCTATGAAAACAACATTTCTCATGAAACACAAATATTTTTCAGCTGTTGTAGACAATTCACTTCTTGGGAGAGACTCTTCTGCTTGTGAGGCAGTTAGGATGCATAAAATGTGTTTATAACTATGTGGCCCTATGTAAATTATATTAGCACGTAACACTTGCATGTTACATGAGTTACTTTAAACTTGTAGGTGTATATGCCGTGTCGTTGACTATCAGAAGAGCTATTGTGGCCTTTTGCCATACCCTATTCATGGTGATTTATGACTTCGTTATGGCACTATTTATAGGTGTGTTCATCTATTTCAGGCAGTTGATGGTCAGCACCTCATCCTTCATCCTTTAAACATGAAGTGTCTTCTATACCATTATGGAAGCTACGATATGCTTCCACACAGGTTTGTGAGAACTGAAGTTTATACACTACCAAATAGATACGTTATGTTTTTTTGGGTGAAAGAGAAGATTGAAACTTCTGTCTTGTACATTGTAGAATTCTATCATCTGGGATCTATTATGCAACTTTGTTAACCATAAATTTTATTTTTGATTTGTAATTTTTGCTGATATTGATTATATTTTCTGCAGATTTTGCATGTTGTATTCATTATTTACTGATTTCTGTCATTGCATAACACTTCGTGGCTTAGCAAGAGCATTGGTAACAGTGTCTGAATCCAGCATGGGTTATAGCTTTTAGACATGCTAATATCATAAGATGTGAGACATTTTAGATCAGCATGGCAGCTTGATTGGGTGGGGCTTTGCGTAGAGCAAGGCAAAGAACTGGCTTAGTGATCTTGATCTCCGCCACCATTGCATCAAGTCCGAATTGCTCTCTGTAATTAAGTACCAATAGATGCTGGTTATTCGGACAATTACAAAAGAGGGATATGTCAAAACATTGCAAGCATAAGGGATATATTCTATGTTTTCCTTTCTTTTTTGTATTTTGCTCGTGGCATTTGATTGTGAAAGGGCTTTTTAAATTGCATGTGTCAATGGAGATGTTTTGATCACAGTTAGAAGGTCTTTGAATGATGCAATCAAGGTTGTGAATCAAGATAACAGTATTATTTCAGTTGGTGAGAAGAAGATGTTCTTCTTAGAAACTTTGCACAAGGTGCATAATGTGAGGGGGGAGAGGAGAGAACAAGATTAGGCAGTTAGTATCCAAAACAGGGAGATTTAAGGTGAAGTCTTATCACAAGTGCTTAGTGAGGTTCAGTTTGGTGGAATTTCCGATGTGGCTTTCTTCGGTTGGGAGGCATGACGGATTGATTCTCATCATTGATAATCTTAGAGGAAAAAAAAATTACTATTAATGTTGCATGTGCAAGGAAACAGGGGATGGTGGACCACCACTTGATACATTGTTGGGTTGCTAGGGAGTTGTGGGCCTTGGTTTTGGAGCTGTGGTACCATAATACTCTACTACCCTAGCGAATTACGTTTTTGAAACGCCGTTCCCAAACATAGTACTCTAGCGTTTCAAAATGGTGAATTTAGCAATCTAAAGCGATCGCAAGCTTTTTTTTCTATTTATATCTTTAAAGGTCACCAATTCTGAGGAAAAAAATCAATTATAATAAACAAAAATATAGGAAGAATAGAATTTTTGCATAGCAATACGCAAAAAAAGGGTCATAATACACCTAGTGTGTATTTTCAGATGATTAATTTGAAAAAACATAAATTATGTTCTATTAAATGTCTAATTATTAAAGAAAATTCTTCTAGAAATAGCTTAAATTTAATAGTATACTTTATAGAAGTTTACTCTTAGCGTACCATATTTTAGAACATGTGGCGTACCACGTACCACGTTCCCGTTCCCGTTCCCGTTCCCGTTCCGGGTTTTAGGTAACATAGTTCTGTGGCTATCTGGAGTATCATGGGTGTTTCTAAGAATCGTGGTAGAAGTTATTAGTGGTGGAAAGGGTGATTTCTGTGTGTGTAAAGCTGGAAGACTTGGAATATTGCTCCTCATTGCTTGATGTGGTGTATATGGCGAGAAAGGAATAAATGCTCTTTGAAGGCGTAGAGGATTCTATGGTTGCTTTAGGGAGTATATTTCTCAAGTTTTTTGTTTGATTGGTTTAAAGAGAGGGTGGACCCAACACATATTCTTTCACACTGCTCACTTCCCACCCAAACTTGTAAAAATTCACACTGGAACCTCTTTAGACATCTATAATACTTATCAAAAATAAAATAAAATAAAATAAAAAGAGAAGGTGGACCCTTCTCTTGACATTTTTTTGGGGTGGTTACGTTGGACTAAAGTGTAGGAGCTTCTTTTGTATGCATCTAGTGTACATTGGTGAAATCCCCTGACACCTTTTTTTTTTATATAAAATATATTTTGCTTATAAAAAAATATCGCTTTTCATGAGTGATAGAGAAGCAGCAGTGCATGGAGTCCAGATGACATCGTGATCGTTCTCAATCTTGTTTCAGTTATGTTTGATGGACTCTTCAACAATTGAACCAAAGATATGTTGGATGTATAGTTGTACATGAAGTCCACATCAACCTAATCCTTTATCTGTCTTCTGATTAAGGTTTGTTGGGTTTGTTTAGATATGATTCCCCCATTTTGTGGTCTTTTTATGTCTTTTCATTTACAGCAGAAGTTGCTTCATCACTAATAGGTATGATCTGGCATAGACCATGCAATGTCCGCCTACCCATGAGAAGCTCATAAGGGCATGACTTAACATCCTTTCATTTGTTAGATTTTCATCTATGTGGCCTGGTTTGACTTTTATGAAATCAATTATAAGTTCCATAATTGTTGTGTCTATTTTTGATATTCGGTTCAGATGGCTGCAATCATACCTCTAGCAGTGCAACATTACTGTTCGAATCTGCCACCCATGTTACTTTCCTTATTGATCCATTTGACCTGGGAAAAGTTTGGGAAATATTGTTTCCTCCTGCTATGTAGCAGATTTGTTATACTTGTCTATGGGTGGAAAACAGGGGATCGCGTGTGCATTTTACTACCATTGTTGAATAACAATTGATTTACAATGTCACACCAGCTTCTGCACAATTTTGTAAAGTGAGTGAACTGACATCTCCCTGAAATAGGGCTATGTATGCATTGGTTGGGAAGCAATCTCTGGGGCTCTATCTGATTGAGTATCATATGAAGAAAACATATTTTCGGCTCTGCTACTGTGAACATCAGTTCTTTTCCTCTTTTTAACTAGCATTTATGAATAACAGATTCAGTGGAAAGATCTTACAATTGGAGATGGTGACTCAATCTGCGGCCATGAGGAGGCGTTACAGTTTCTTAAGTCATTTTTCTTTAACAACAACATTTCAGGTATACATTTGCTGTAGAATTGTTCATATCCAGGACGGTCTGTTTATTATTTGTAATCATTTATTCCCTTGTTTTTCAGCTTTGTGAAATTGATCTCAGCAAGTTGTTGCCTCTTAATGCTCTTTCTCCATTTATGGATGAAATCAAGAACCGGGAAAAGCAGAGAAAGCGCCTTGCAAGGAAGGTATTACTTATTCTTTTCATCTGCTACATAGTTGATACCCTTCGATATGTTACATATTCATCCAGCAAGCGTTATGCCATATGCTATTTATTTGATTAAGTTGCTAAAGTATTTTTCCCTTTATCATCAAAACTCATTGACCTCAGATACAGAAGACACGTATTGTACTATCATATGACTAGTAAAAGGAAGGGAGCTGAGCATAGGGCAATGCAAAATCGTAGAGCAAAGGTTGCTATAGTTATAGAAACATCAGGAGAGTCAATTTGTATACAGAAATCTTAGGAGATATTTTTTGTTTACCCTTGATTCTATTTCATGATCCCAGCAAAATTATTGCATTCCTCATGCTTTCCTCCCCCCCTCTAGATTTGTTCCTTATGTAGATCATAATTAATGATAATTTTACCCTAGTGATATATTTTAGTCTGTTTGTGTTTTCTTTGCTGTGGAAGAAAGCAATGCATGTCTTCTTCTTCCCAAAGTTGAGGAAAAAAGCCGCCTCTGCTGGAAATTATTTTACATGGCAATTCAAGCCTTTCTTTTATAGTCTGATCACTACCATGGTGTAACATCTTCTCTCTCTCTATCTCTCACACACACAATGCACGTTGATGGCCTAAAGAGGATTGTGTGAATTGGTTAGTCTTTGTTATTACTTTCAAACTATTCATATTTAAAGACTGTTGCATAGAATAGCGTAATTAAAATATAAAGTACTACAGTTGTGCTTGCTGCTTCTTGGTGCTATTTTTTTTGTTTTTGTTACATCAGAAAGAAGCTGCTTCTTGGTACTTGGAATAGGCAGGGTGTTTGATTACAAGTTACAACGATCTGCATTAGTGTTTATGGATCTACTTCAGTTTTTTATGCATAGCTTAGTAATGTATCCTAATTAAGGAACTATTTAGATTCCACATGCTATTCTTCTTTCCAGGAACTGGAGGAGAAAATCAGAGCTGAAGCTGCTTCCCCGGATTGTGTGCCCATAGCATTTAATTTTGCACAATGCTCTCACGTTGATCCCCCTTCCTTCTCCGTGGATGACTTTGAAGGTAATATTCTGTTCTTTCTGGTTGTTGGCTGGTTAACTGTAATGAAATGAACACTAAAGGTCATATGTGGAGTAAAAATAAGTTTTTAAAGCACAGGATTTATTACTTGTACTTGGGGGAAATAAAACAGTGGGTAATTCTTTGTCCTAGTTGGAAACAAACCAATTTAATACTTGTGCTCCAGGATGTTGTTATTTTAAAGGGTGTGGTAGACTTATTTCCACTGTCCCTTGTGGTTCCATCAGGATAACTTGCATGATGATTATGTTCCCATTAAAATTGTCTATTTCTAGGATGATGTATGGTAATGATCCTCTGATTTTGCTAAAGTTGCGCTCAAGGAAGTTGAAGTTTTGTATGGTGTGCTGGAATTATTTTCACCGCCTGCCTTTGTTGATTACTTTCAACATGCGTCTTTAAAAGCTGTTCTATTTGTGAAGTCCCTAAGCATGAAGTGTTCGATGCATGGATCTTTGCAAAAAGACTAATGTGTTATTTTTCCTTGTGTTTGCCCATTTTAAGCTTTGGGAAGTTCTGTTGCTATGTCATCAAGCCCTCCAACTGTCGGGGAAAGGAAGCTGTTCTCGAATATTGCTAGACTAGGTTTTGCTGCTGGGCATGATTCTCCAGCATTGAAAATTGATAACACACATTCTCTGCCTCAACCTGAAGTGGCCAGTGATTCTTCTGGTGTAACTGGTATTCTGTAACACGAGTATTATATATTGGTTTTGGCTGCCTTAGATTTAAAGTGTGTAGGATTTCGTTTCCCTTTTGAACTTGGTACTAGAAGAATGCATTATCACGAGCATATCGAAAAGCATATTTCTTTGTTTTCTTGCCAAGTGCTTATTCATTATTTTATGGCTTACTTCGTTGCAGTCAGAAATTTTGTTTTGATATGAACTTGTGTTTTGATTATTGGACCATGTGTTCTGTAGGCTTGAGGAATGCTGGTAGCCCATCTTTTGCCAGTATAATATCCAGAGCAAAAACTTTTGAAGGCTTAAATTCACCCAAAATGAATGAGATGGGGAAGAAGGGGAAGAAACCGAGTCGAGTTATACTGTCGACAGCTGGTGGTAGGCGCTACTGAAAACTTTGGTGCAGACACTATTGAGGGCCAATATTTTCTGTGTCACTTGATAGAGACCCTTTTAGTATGTTGTTTTTTGAATGAAAGAACCACCCTTGGTCTGTTGGTTATTGTGCTGAATTTCCACTGCCAGGTTCTGGGTTTCATTGGTCTGCGAAGTCTCTCCAAAGCACCACAAAATTAACAGGGGAAAAATATAATATAATATATATATATATATATCAGGTAATACGAGACATCAGGAAAAAGTTGCCGAAACGATGAGGTGTAGTAAGGTTTGCAGTCGCAACCATTAATCAGGAAGCGTTGTTGTTTGCCCGTGAGATGGTGGCAATAGGGATGAAATTCCACTCACTCGGTGACTCGAGTGGAGGCTTTTACCTGAAATTTTTTTTATTCTCTTGTCTTAGGCAACCCAAGCCGGGGGATTTATTTCTCTCGTGAATTTTTTAGTCTGGCGTGGGTGACCTGTCATGGTCAAGGTGTTTCTAAGTGATTCGGACACCTTTGAAAAAAAAAAATAATTATAATTAAGTAAAGATATTTTAAGTTTACACTCTGAATATTGTATTAGTACCAAGATTAAATTTTGAAAAGTTATTTTTGACAAGTCTGGAAATTTCAGTTTTCAACTAGGCAAACATGTTTGAATTAGGAAAGCTTAGATGAAAATACATAATAAAAAAATCCAAGACAAGAAGATAGAATATTCAGCTAAAATATTCAGACACAGAGCTACAGGAAGTAGTTAATTTGGTGATATTGCAGAACAATTGTCCAAATATTTGACAAATTTAAGTGATTTGATCGTTCTCATTCCAAATTTGAAGAAGCTTTAATTTTCCAAATTTAAGAGAACAAATTAAAGCTTATTCAAATTTGGAACGAAGGATTTATATTATAAATTAAAGCTTTAACTAATCGTTTTAATTTTTCAAAAATAATTTACATTATAACAGTGTTTGGATCAAGAATAAGAATTTGATGATGAATGACTTATATTATAACCCTGCGTAAATTCGAGTTCCCGAAAAATGGTTAGTTATAATATAAATTCGCCGCCTCTAGACGTGTAGCAGTTGCTTTGCTCACGGTCCGTTAGCTTTACCAATTGCTGATCTTCCAGGCTATTCCAATCTAATCTAGGGCGCTGACTCGGAGTCTCGGAGGGGAATCAAATAAGTAGTAACTCAGTCGCTGCGAGCGAGCGGGACGACGATGACGAGACCTCTGAAAGCTTCTTCATCGTCTCCCAAGCGACCCGCCCTCCTTCACCTCGTCTGTGCTGCCGCCATTTTCTCTCTCCTCGTTTTTGCCATTCAATCCTCTCTCTTCACTGGTCAGTCACTATTTGATTTTTCCAAATACAAACGCTGTTTTCTTTTTTCTTTTTTCTTTTTCAATTGCATTACTTGGTTTCGACTCTCCCTCATTCATACCTGAATACTGAGTTATTCATATACCCGAAATTGCAGGCACCCAGAAACTCGATCTGAACAGAGAAGAAATTCGGATCTTGTCTGATTTTCAGTCCACTGTCCAGCAATGCGTGGTTTGTCAGCTCTACATTCGTTCACTTACGTATCATATATATACATACAACGCACACATGTAAATCTATTCGAGGTTTTATGGATACATGCATATGGATGGATGCGAAATATCTTTGATCCGTGTCAGTATAGGTTTATTAATGGTGGCGTAATGGGTCGGGTAGCTTTCACACATGAAATTGTATGCTTCTAAATAGCGTCTACTTTAGTATGTTGGCTCAGGACGCTTCTGTGATTGTCTAGATTTTCCTCCTAACTTTCTCACTTGAGTTTGTTGTTTTAGCCATCACTAGCTCTTTAGAGATGAATTGAGTTTAATGCTGTTGAATTTTGAAAAAGGAGCATTTCTTAGTTGAGCTATTTCCATTTGAACATACTCGAATTACAGGAAGCCGCAATCACTAGCTATGGTTGTAATTGGGTCATCAATCTCGTGACAATGTATATCAAGCACATTGTCACTTAAGGCTACATGTACAATGCTGCATAGTGCTAGGGTGCTTTCAGTCCATCTATGGCAGTTTAACTTTTTTATTTTTATTTTTATTTTTTAACGTGCATTATTTGTGTAGATTCTAAGTTATCTTCCACTAACATTTGAATTGCATGTAGGCGAACAGAGGGCTTGGACTCACTGCACATATTATTGATCACTGTAAAGTGGTTCTTAAGTTTCCCGAGGGCACTAACAGCACTTGGGTCTGCTTCTTCTTCTTATTCTTTTCTCCCCTCCCCCTCTTTCTCCTTGATGTATTTTATTTGTTTACCGATTGTTTGTGTCTTTTGTTGCAGTACAATGAGCAATTTAAAATCTATGAACCCTTGGAGTACAATTATGATGTTTGCGAGGCAATTCTGTTGTGGGAGCAGGTTGGTTATTGTAGTTATTCTGGGAAATAGTTGCTTGCTTTTCATTAATACAACATAAACTAAGATTGTCTGAAATGCAGTACCGTAATATGACTACAGTGTTGACAAGAGAATACCTGGATGCTCGGCCTGATGGGTGGTTAGAATATGCAGCAAAAAGGATAGCACAATTGTATGATGTTCAGACTTTTGCTTTCTTAAACTTAATTTATGTTTCTCACTTGTTTGAATTTGGATATATAATGAAATGAATACTTAGAAGATTTTCCCCCCTCCTTCATGGTTGTAGAGGTGCAGACAAATGCTACAATCGTTCTCTTTGCAAGGAGCACCTTAACCTAATTTTGCCAGGAAAGCCACCCTTCCACCCCCGACAGTTTAAGAAATGTGCTGTTGTTGGAAATTCAGGAGATCTCTTAAAGACTGAGTTTGGAAAAGATATTGATAGTCATGATGCTGTCATACGAGATAATGAGGCCCCTGTGAATGAGGTAAAGTTGCAAAGTAGTGCTAGTTTCTAGGTCTTCGCAAGGGTTCCTCTTGAGTTTTGGGATAGGTTAACCCAGTAAAGTTAGACCTTTTAATCAAAAATATTTTATTCTTTGTAGGTCTCTAGATACTGTATAACTGGTCTATAGAGTAATCAGAGTTACCTCTAATTTCAATGATGATCTTCTATCTAGGAAGCAACGTGAGTATAATGATTTATAAAAAATAAGTATACTCCAATGCAATAATTCGAACTATGGGCCTTATATGCTTCTTCTTTGTCGTCTTCTTCTTTTCGGTGATGGTAGGAATTTGTTGTAGAAATAATTGTTTATTGCCACTATTATTTCTTTGTAGAAATATGCCAAGTATGTTGGGCTGAAGAGGGATTTTCGCCTGGTAGTGAGGGGTGCTGCTCGTAACATGGTTACCATTCTCAATGGATCCGGTAAGTTCATATACATACATTTTTATACTTCTCTTCCTTCCCCCTCTGTCTCTCTTTTAAGAGCAACTTTTTTTTGCCTTCCTATCTTTCTGAAAAATTCAGTTTCAATGTTAGGATCATTTCATTTATCTTTGTAAAACCTGTAGCTGTACATACTCTTCTGTTCCCCTGCTGGTATATCTATTCACTGACATAGCATGATTATGGTTGCAATATGTGCCTGTTAATGCACAGAAAGATGGATTGAAACCCCTTCTTTGTACTTGTTGTTTTGGATTGTTGTTGATGTATTATGGGGTATGAGATGCTTTGTGGTTACTTATCCACAGCAATCATATATGGAGTGTACACCACTGGAAATTGGAAGTATTGTGATAAGCTTCCTAGCTTTAGCTCTCCTTCTCTATAATTTTCATGGATAGGCATTTTTTTCCTGGAGCCTCTTGATCAAATTATAGATCTTCGAAAGGAGACTGTACAGTAAAATTACTCAATTGATAGTAAGGAGAAGTCAGAAGTGGAATTGCTGATTTGGAGGTCACTCCCTCATGCTGGCTGAAAAAGAAAAAAAATAGAAAGAAAAAAAAAAAAAAAAGGTCACTTCCTCGTGCACGAGCAAAACAAAAATTGGATTATCTTTACAGCTCTGTTTATTATAGTTTAAATTGAGAATTTTGTTGATTTCTCATGTCCTCTAAAAAAGATGTAGATGTTTCTTGGTATAATCATACAGATTTATGGACCAGTACTTACTATCCTGTCTCTCCTGCAGCGGATGAGGTACTTATTATCAAAAGTGTGACCCACAGAGACTTCAATGCAATGATAAAGGTGAAGCTTGCATCTCAGAACAATCAATGTTGTTGGTATTTTAATTGGATAATCAAATGAAAATCTGAGATATGATTTGGCAATTGTTATGGCATAAAAAAGATTTTGGGGCAGTGGGTAGGATCATCTATTCGACAAATGCTTGATCTGGGGTATCTTTTGTGTTCTTAATTTATTGTTACCTCTGCTGCTATTTGGCTAAGTAATTGAAGAATGTACAAGCCATGAATCTTCTTTCAAATGGCAAAGGAGCCTTAGCTTCTTGAATTTGTTTCATCATGGAAGAATGACTGAAAATTTCCCTCTAAGGTATGACTAACATCTTGCCTTGTGTATGTTGCAGAGTATTCCAAATCCAGTTTATCTATTCCAAGGTATTGTGTTACGCAGAGGTGCCAAAGGAACTGGTATGAAGTCTATAGAACTAGCGCTTTCCATGTGTGACATTGTTGACATTTATGGTTTCACCGTTGATCCAGGCTATACTGAATGGTAAGTTCACGTTTTTACTGTTCTTTCCCATAGACAGACACATTGTCTATGTTCTTCATGATTTTATTTGAATTTTATGGTCTTGCTAACAACTTTGATGTCTTAGCATCTCTCTGTATATTTCTGTCTCTCTTTCTCTCGCTCTTTAACTATGTTTTTTCCATAGGACCCGATACTTCTCCCCACCAAGGAAAGGGCATAATCCACTTCAAGGGCGGGCATATTATCAACTTCTAGAATGCCTTGGCGTATGTATCAGTTTCTAAAAGATATATCAGATACCATATGTGTGTGTGAGTCTATATATAAAAAAAGAAAAAGCTACATTGACAATATGTGTGTGTGAGTCTATATATATCAGATACCATATGGATTATCCAAAATTTCTACCTTTCAGGTTATTAGGATTCATTCTCCCATGAAAGCCAAAAGGAATCAAGACTGGTCAGATGTGCCGAGCCAAGAAATGATAAGCAGAGCTCATGCAGCAGCTTTGCGCTTGAAGAGGAGCCAAACTGGCCAAGGTGGTGGGCTGGGACAATTTGGTAGCTGTAAGGTGTGGGGTAATGTGCGTCCTGATGGGAGCGGGCCCATCTCCGGCTCTCCAGACATGAGTATTGTCAGGAAGTATTCAAATTACAGTAAATGGGAAGTTGTGCCTTTTGAGAGACTAAGGAAGGAGGCTCAGGATCACTACATGCAGATGCAAGGTGTCTCACTCTACAAAATGGATGGCAATAAGTTGGATGATCTGGTTTGTGTGAGGCATTCCTTAAAATCTGAGGTGTAAGCAAATCGTGTGCTGGTGCCTGCCATATTCCCTCGGGTTGTTAGCAGAAACTGTTACCATTCCCTTTCACCTCACTTTAGAGCAAATGCGAGGGTTATTCAGTCAAATTTTTGTTTACCGATAGCAGCGGAGGGATCATAATAGGATTCTGCCAACATTCAAAGGAGAGAGGAGATTGTCTAACCTCAGTGATCTGATGCCCCCTCCTCTCAAAAGGGTTTTTTCTGTGCAGGTGTTGAAAGATGAAAATTTTGGAAACTCTGTTATTCCTTTACCGGTGTACTATTTTTGTTTTTTGTGCGCTATTTTCTGTCGTGTTCTCTAGGTTTTCTTTTTATATATTTATTTCTTCGCTCTTCTTTCTTTGCTGTTGTAAGCAAAAATTGGAATGCACGTTGCTACAGTCAAAGCTATCACATGCATTCAGCGTTTAATCTAACTCTGCAGATATTATCTCAAATATCAGACATATATATACAGGTCTACTTCTTCATCCTAGTTCATGTTTGATACAACCATCAACCATGTCTTTGTCCAAAGCCACACTAAATCTCCACCGAGGATACAAAACTACTGATGAAAACTTTATTGGCCAGTTTGATTATCTTTCGTTCTATAGAATTGTAACATACAAAAACCAGCTGGAACAGGAAGCAGTGTAAAACTTGTAAAAGGCAATACCAATTCTCAGTTGTCTGCCTCTGGGACAAGACCGGCCCCAGAAATTATAGCAACAATTTCGTTGCGCTCTAATTGTTGATGTCATTTTAAGATCATGCTCTTAAGAAATGCAAGACAGCCAGATAAATTCAAGCGAGACACTGCATATAATGAAGCCTAGTAAGATTAATGAACATATAAAATTTTTGTAATTAATTGCAGACTACCATTTTAGGTGAAAGGACTCATTTTAAGAGGGATGGTTCATGCCTCGTCCAAGAATATTCAGTGCAGTGCAGCAGTAGAAGATTATCAGGACACCAGATCTCGACATTCGATACCGAATCCCCATTTTCATCCAAACAAACAACAAAGTTACGTTTCCTCATTGGTCCTTGATCTACCCCACCCCCCCAACCCATACTCCTAGAAAAGAAGAAAATTTTCCAAAATAAAATAGAACGGAAGTGAAAGGGCTCTAGCTCTAATTCTTCTTGTTCTTTTTGTTGAACAAATCATCAGGGACAACCTTGAGGAGCTTTCTCTGCTTAGATTTGGCAATCTTCTTGAGGGTCTTGGGATTAGTGATCTTCTGCAGCTTGGTCCCGGATCTAAGAATGTTCTCCTGCTTCCTCTTCTCTCTCTCCTCTTTCTTCTTCCTCTTCTCCACCTTGTTCTGCCTTATCTCCTCCTTCAGCTCCGTCATCCTCTCCTTGTACGCCCTCTTTATCTCCTTCTGCTTCATCCGCTGCTCGAACGTCGTGCTCTTTCGACTCACGTTCACCGCCGACGCTCGCTGGGTACGGGGCTCCTTCCACTTCCTCCCGGAGACTTTGCCGGCGATTACCCCGTCGTAGGTAGGCTTCCCGAACACCGGTTTGTCAGGGTTATCGGAAGAAGGCACCGCTTGTCTCTTTGACGGAGGAGGGCGTGTCCCTTCGTTGTCGTCGACGTCCATGGAGGCGGCGTCGTTGTCGTTACCGTTGTCGTTGTCGTTGTCGTTGTGTGGTTGGATCAATCGATTGAGTTCTTCGGCTTGCTCAGATCTCTTCCTCTTGTAGGTTTTGCCCCCGAATCCTTCGTCCAGGAATCTAAAGTCGACGGTGCACGCCATCGTTGAACCCTAGTTTTTTAGGCTGTTGAGATTTATTTTGTCATATTTATAGGGTTTCGCATCCGAAGCGGCGCCAATACTAGCAGCAGCAAGCCAGCATGCAACACATACCTAATAGCTAACAGGATTAAATTACACCAATAACCCTTTGATTTCTGACAATTACAAAAACCACTCTTAGTATTTATGAAATAACACTAGCCCAATTACGTTAATGGTTGGCTAAAAAATTTTGTTTGAAGCCCGGCATACCCGACTTAGTCCAAAATATATGTAAAATAATATATTTATATATTTTAGTATATATCTATGTTATTTAAAATTATTTTTAAAAAAAATATATTTATAATTTTTTTAAAAAAAATTATATATTTTATAATTTATTTTGAGGTCAAATGGACAAATTTGGACAGACTTCAAAATGTAACATTTTAATTGATCAAGCTTGAAATTAAATTTTAGGCATGAAAATTATTTTTAGCATACGTTGACTAATGCCCACCCCTATTTGACATGAATATACAAGAGCACCCCTTTACAACATGAAAGCACACAAAATTATATTGGTTCGACATATTATAATGGCAATTTGACTCAAAAAAAAGGGGACACCTTAATAGTACATATTTAGTGCATAATTAGAATGCAGTAGGTTATGGGAGTAGTTATAACGAGTTTAAGGTAAATTGGGTTTTGGCCGCTTCACCTTGAATTCATACCAATTATATTGTTAAATACAAAAAATAGGTGTCATAATTATTATAGTATAACGATAACTTTGTATATATAAAGAAAGATTAGGATTCTCTTGTGTTTATGTTTGTATAATCTATATTATTACATTATATTTATTTTTAAGGTATTTTACAAGCTCATTGTCATATTATTTTTATTTTTGAGGCTTTATGCAAAGCTCAACCGGTGACAACGTACTCAACAAGAATCCAATTAAATGGCGTGGGGTGGGGGCAATTTTGGCGTAAACGAGACGGGGCGGGGTCGTTGGTTTGGGGCAGGGGCAGGGGCAGATCTGGCCCTTTTACACATACTACATTTTTCATTGTTGTCACTTTGATTTCAACCGATGAATAACATCTATATTACATAGAAGAATGCATTTTCATTTATCAAATTGCCCACCAGACACCACAGAGGACCAAATGAATTCTTTGAGAAAATGAAAAGAAGAAATAGAACAAAATCAATTTGGAATAATATATATCTAAAGAAATTTGATCTGTTATGAAATATTATACTAGGACGATACATAGTATCCAGATCCAAGAATAGTTACCAAACTACATCTTAAACTATGGTAATGGGGGGACACTCCCCCAAGTTTAAAATATAACCATATCTTAATGGTTTGGTCCAGAAACCATTCAACATCCATTTGGCAACATTGATGAAACGGAACCATTCTGAGATCCATATTCCCAATCTAGTTCAGAGATATCACTCCCAAAGAAGGCAGAGTGGAGAGCCCTCACACATTGTTCTGCTTCACTATCATGTACTATCATTGAGATGTTAACCTGGTTGGCAGCAAAGCAAAACAAAACAAAACATGATGTCTTAAACAGACGAGGAGATGAAAAATGTAAAAAAATTGTCTTCCACAAACTCAGCCCTTTCATAAATGCAACCGCATTCAGTTCTTGCATCTCTATTATGCAGATACAACACAGGGAAACAACAATGGGTCCAACCTAGAGTTACCAGATGAGAAGAAATTTTGACAATCTGATTTTGGCCCCTTACTTTTGATGAGACAGTTCTTGTTAGTGTTTCTTTATATTTTTGGGTTTCATTTGTTTATATGTGAGTTGTGCAACCTCTTCAAATCAGATAGTTCACCTTTATTGCCAGGGTACTCTTCAAATAAGAATATACTGAATAGGGCACATTTGGTGCTAGGTCCTAGACCACCGAACACATACCAAAGCAGGTACTTGGGTTCTGAAAACTAAATTATGCCGCATACAAAAACACATGCAAGAGAACAAGATACGGTTGTCTAGATACCTTGGATGCACCTTGAGAAATCATCTGAACATTGACCCCATTGGAACGAAGAACACAAAATGCCTGCCAGAAAAAGCACCCAAGAAACAAGAATCAATACCAGAACGAAATAGTCATAAACAAGTGAGAAGCCAGATGATAGTTGAATACATTCTCTTTCATTATGGAATATATTGGGGAAAAAAACTTAAAAAAAAACAAAGAAGAAGAGGGAAATAAATTACTGACGAGAATAGAGTAACAATAGGACATGGGAATCCCACCAAAACAGAAAAGACCACACAAAAGACAAGAAGTCCATAGAGACTCGAAACAGTATTTACACTACAGTACCTTCTCTAATATCAGTGACGACCTTTGAACATTCCCAATCAGAGAGATGATTGATCTGTGCTGAAGGAGATTTACAACTGCAATTTTTTCAAGTTCTTCAACAACATGGTCAAGCTCCTGTTCAAAGAAGATACCTTATAAGGCCCAAAATTCCCAGTTGAAGCGTGAGGAGACAAAAACTTATCTCTATATCCACCCCCAGCAAGAAAGATTGAAAGCATAAGGCATGTCGTATTTGGTGAATTAAATATAAATATCTAGGGTCTCATGTTATCACAGTCCTTATATACAGTATCAACATGTGCACCTATCAAAGGAGTTCATGCACTCAGAGATCATCCATATGGTGGAAGACTTTCCAAACAGTCAACTATAAGCTAATAAATTTAATGGTACATGAAGCACCATATCGTACGCTTGCCTGCTGAATCAGTTCTCTGCTCCAGAGCTTTGATGGATCCAATGTCAAGGAAATGCTAACTTCGCTTGTAGCTACAACATCCACAGATATGCCCAAATCTTCAAAGATGGAGAATACCTGCATGGAGTCAATGCAATGCATAATGCATCAGAGCTTAATAAAGCAATGGAGCCAACCAGAGGACAAAAAGTACTAGCTGCAGTAATTAGCTCCTTTACCTTGGCAAGGAAGCCAAACTGACCAAGCATACGAGTGCTAACAATATCCAACATGGTCACATTCCGTTTCAAAACGATGCTAGTTAGTACTGCCTGGAATTGGAAAACCACATATTATAAGTTTTTCAAAGTTTCCTATAAAATAATGTCTACAGACTATACTGCTACAAACCTTACTCATATCTCTTGTTCTGGTGATGAGGGTACCCGGGGCCTTAGGATTGTAAGAGTTCTTAACCCTAACAGGAATATCACCTTCTCTTGCTGGCCTCATGGACTGTGGATGCAGGACCTGTAAAAGCACAAAAACAATGCATCTAGCGAATTCATTGTTTTATTTATCACACGATGCAATCTATCAAATGACTTCCAATTTTGTCATATTCCACTAAAAAAAAAAGTTTACAATTTGAGCAATTAGAGGAAAAATCAAACGCTCAATAAGAATACAAAGAATTCATAACCTGCACTTTGCAAAACCCAAGGAGTTTAAACTCACAATTGCCCAGTCTTACTCATTATCCACAATCATAAGTCCACAGTTTATATTTTATAGGGTCAAACACAGGAAACCAAGTTCTTATTGTCATTGAAGTACTCTGGTCAAATTAAGAGTAGACAAACCATAGTTCTTAAATTTGAATTAAGTTGCATAAAATAGGGCCAGATTTAGATAAGGAGAGCAGGCCTGAATAATGCCGAGGATATATGTGAACTAAAAACTGTTGGCTGTTTCCAGAAATTTGGCATCTTTTCTTTCTTATTCCTCATACATCTTTTTTCCAGGTAAGTTTATTCCTCATACTTTGGATGAGAACTTGGACAATCAAATCAAATTATCAAGCTAAATCCATATTAGAAAAGTCCCTGCCAAGATTCAGCCACAAATCCAGCTATTGTGACAAGTTCAAAACAGGCCAAAATAAAAAAGAAACCTAACACAGAACTAAAACATTGCGTGCAAGTACAAATTATAATGAGAGCCGAGGCAAGAAAATTCCATACAGGCGATGCTGTTTGTTTATAGTCTAACATAAGGTTTAAGGCCATAAATCACACCTGAGCACCAAAATACGCAAGCTCTGCTGCCTCTTCGAATGTTAGATATGACACAGGTTCTGCGAGTGGATATATGTTAGGATCACATGTCAAAACACCATCAACATCCTTCCACACCTGTGATGGATTAAAAAATATGTTCTTATTTATCTACAAACATCAACCACACAATTCAAAATTTTCAGATAACATGAGCTCATGAGAAAACTCTGTTCCACACACTTGTGCAGTGTTTTACACATTTTCCATCGTGCGCTCAAATACTAGTTAATTGTGTTATGTGGTGTCCTTGCATGCATACACAGATTTGTGAACTTTTGATATACATATATTTAGCATAATCTCTAACCTGAATTTCTCGCAACCCCAGTGATTTACCAATGGTTGTGGCAGTCAAATCACTACCACCCCTACCCAATGTAGTCACTGCACAAGATCTCCAGCCCTGCAATCATAATGATTGAAGAATACCATTACTGCAAGCCCTCAAATGGACTACACTCGAGCAGATAACTCCTTCAAAGCAGAAAACTATGATGGAACCACAGGCAGGAAGACCTTTCCAAGGAAGCCAGTAACAATAGGAATTGCAGGGTCACTGATCCAATCACTGTGTAACCTCTTTGCAACAGCTGGATAAGTTGCTTCCAGAATATCCGCGTTTGTGAAATCGTCTGTTGTTATGAAACCAATATCAAATGCATCATACTGCAAAATGATACACAACGTCATCATTAGTCTATGACCAGATAAATCATTAACAAGGCACCTAAAAGTACAACAGACATTTTAACCAACCGGCCAGGAGTTTTGGAGAATTTCAGTATTACATATATTATATAGTACTGAAATGATTTAGAAATCCTTAACCAATAATCAGAAAGTTTAGCAGAAGGAAACATTTACAGTCATTTCATTTGACTCAGCCAAATGTCAATGTACTAATGTCTTTTAAGGTCAGGTGTATATTCAGTTAGTTTTACTTCTTTCAACTAGAAATGACAGGCTTCCAACAGAGTTCCTTATACTAGAAACAACAGAATTCCAACATAGGTCATCATAGATATTTCATCTAGTTAAGACCATTGCCTTTGTGCCAATATAGCTTTCATTAATCAAATCAACTAGTGATCCTTCAATATCTTGTCTTCATTTCTTACCAAATGCATAGCCAACAGATTATTAATTACAGGAAGTATGGGCATCTTCATATTGCAAGATTGAACTCAGCAGCATCAGATGTAAGTTCATATATTATGCATAATGGATTGTGGATATATGGAAATTCAAGAGAATCAAGACTGCTCTGACGATGATATACACACACAAGCAAAAACCCAATAGACGAACCTACAACAGAATTCTTCATGGAACTCAAGAAATCAATAAACATGCTGATTAAGAGGACTATAAACACATCAAAATGCAACACAATTCGGCATTGTAAAACCAACTACAATAAATAAATACAAAAGCAGCCTAAACCTGTCTCATTTAAACCTGAATTGTGTATCACATGTGAATCTTTCCTTTTTGTTGTAACTAAACCTGTCTCATATAAGGTCAAGCAAGTCTTTCTTGAATTTAAGAAGATGGGACCCTCACATCCTAAATCACCAATCATGAAGCTTGATCACAAATTAAAATAACACCAAAATCAAAAGTCTGGCACTTTTCCTCGGTATGGAATCGGCTTAATTATTTCACTGCCCATTAAGAATACAGACTCGCTAAGAACAGAGTTTTAGATGCTTGATCAAAAGACAACATACCTGGCAAGCTTTAACACCAATTTTGTTTAAATATGCAGTGAAAATTCTTGTAGACATGCACTCCCCGAATGAGACCAAGTAGTCTTTTGTGCGTAGAGTCAACTCTTTCACTTGAGCAATTGCCTTTAGAAGTTGCTCCAATTCCTCTAGGTGTGCTGTAAAATATTTTTCACATGAAAAAACAGGACAATCAGAACATATATTAGTAAGAATGCATTAATATCATCTGAACAGGCATGTGAACAAGGAACATATTTTACAGCTTGTAAAAAGATATTGGGAAAATCAAAAGTCAATGAAAATCACAAGGTGAGAAGTTTGAATTTCATGGAATTGGCATTAGGTTGTCAATGTCGTCTATTTTTTATAAACGGCTATGCCGCAGTGTACTTCTAATGCGGGTGAGCTATGTTAAAATTATCATTGCAGAACCAGCACAAGAGATCAATAAAGCTGACATGTTTAGTGTGACATTCATGCATTCATTATAACCATTTAATTTAATTAAGCATGGATTAGTCTAATCAAGGTACTTAATTAGCATGGCTTAATGTTCATAATTTTTTTACATTTTCATTTGTAATTAAACTCGATTAATTAACTTAAGTGAAGATTAATTAGTGTTAATCAAGTAATTAAGTTTCCCTACTTAGTCATAGAGGTACTTGTTAGTGTGTCTTGTGAGGGTGACACCTAGGTGTATGCTTCACCAACAAGGTGTGTGCATGTGTGTGTGCCATGTGTTGCATTAGATACAAAGATGTATCTATTTGTTTTGATTTGAATAAGAGATAAAAGAGAGAAAAGAGGAGCTTGTTAGAGATTGAAAAGCTTGTTAGAAATTTGATTGTTGTGAGAGAAAGTGAAAGAAAAAGAGAGATAAAAGTGAAGAAAAGAAGAGAAGGTAGAGAGTGATTTGTGTAATCCTTACCCTTGGTAAGAAATGACATCTTATGTCTTATTCTTTTTATTTATGTGTTAGAAATCTTCTTTAAACAATTCCATGTTAGTGATTTATGCATTAGATCCTATATTAGGAGAGAGAGAAATTTGAAATAACATAGGGCTGAAATTCACATGCTGCAGTCAGCTCTGTCGCACTTTGGGAAAACAGTCATAACTCTCTCTAGGAAGCTCCAAAACTTGTTCCATTTGCTTCTTTAGAAACTAGACTCTTATATCTTTCCGTTAATATAAGGCTTGTAACCTAGATCATTGTAAATTGATTCATATTTCAGTCTAAAGTTACCTTAAAAATGCTATCTACAACTTTCATTTTCAGATTATTTGGCTCATATTCAAGTGGGTGTATCTCCTTCACCCGAAGTTCATTTTGGACATATAACCTATCAGTTTAAAGCCCTTTAAGTTTACTATCTAATGGCATTAATTTCAGTAATAGATTCTTACCATTCTAAGAAATATAAGAAAAAGAGTACACCTGTGTTAAGGTGTTCACTATCGGGTAATCTACATTTTGGATATCTTATCATTTTAAGTGTATCCTTAGCTACTTTAAAACATGTTAATCAAATTAGGAGTTCTTTAACTTGGAATGAGTGAGTTTACATACACGTGCATTCCATGTGCATAGATGATAATGCATACGTGAGAAAAGTGTACTTTGCATTTAAATGTATGGATATGAGAATGTGAATCCATTATTCATTGCATCATGTGTTTTGACTTGTGTTAGGCCAAGAGAGTCCTTTGTCTACTTCAACTCAGTCTAAGGATTAGCAAGAACTATAGTTAAGCGGCAATTGGTGTAAGGTGAGTATATGGAATCATATGAACTGAAAACTAAACTATTCTATGATAATGAATCTTATGTTTCTTTATTGAAATGAAATGGTTTTATCCATGAGAGTGGTTTTGTGAAACATTTATAGTTATTGAATCAAGAATGTTTTCTTAAATGCAATGATGGGTTCATGCTATTATAGTCTTGTTGCCTGGCTTTCAGGATGCATAGGGAAGTTTGTTTGCCTTGCATCCAGGCTTAGTGGGGGAGTATATGCCTCGCTTCCAGGTTTAGTGTAGGAGGATCCCTACCATTAGAAAAAATAATGAATGACCCTTGACTCTGCCAACATCAATAGTTGAACCGATAATCAGGTAACAGTACTGTCATAACTTTGGTTGAAGGTTATCAACCGTTGGCTATATGCAATGAGTTTGTTAAGCCCAAAATGGATGTTGATTACATTTTGATTTCAAGGCAATAATCTTCCATTGATAGATCAAATTATATCCTTATTGTGGATGGTTTTATTAAAATGTTCTTTGAAAAAGTTATTTGAGCTTAATCTTGATCTATAACTATTTTACTTGTTTTTTTATTTATATGGTTTCAATATACTCATTAAGCGCGTGGTTAGCTTACCTATTTTATGGGAACACATTTCAGGTGTGCAACAGTAGAAGTGGTCCACTGAGCAACTGAAGTCTTAGAGAGGTGGAGTTTTGTGAGTAGTGCTCAATGTAGATTTTGTCATCTTGTAATGAGATGTTTGGTACATTATTGTACATATGTTGTGGGTTGTGGTTTGTGGGTTGATGTTTCAACGGGTGATACCTTGATGTTTTGTAACTAAGATTAGTGATGTTTTGACGAGCGTATTACAATATCTTAATATCTAGCAGTATTTTGTCTTTTTATTTTATCTTTAATCAAATTATTTATTTTGATTATGTGTGGCAGTTAGCAGATTTTTGTCACGTACTATTTTAGGGGCGGTATTATTTAACCACCTGGGATGGGGCATGACATTTAGTTTGTTTCCTGAAGAACACCTCCCCAAACAAAAATTGTGAACCAGTTAAAATCAATGCGAAGCAGTTTTAACTTGTTATCAACGATTCAAAAAGAACCTATTCTGCACTGCCAACACATCAGTGACATAATTTCAGAAAACTGTTTCTACACTTCAATTTTCTCAAAGACAGAGAGACATAAAATGTTCTCCAAAGAAATGTTATAGCATCCAATCTGCATCTTTCCATGAGGCCAAAAAGTAGTCAACAGCAGAGCGTGTGAGAGATAGCATTGAATCAAAAGAATTCATATCAACATAGAACAACTGAATCTTGTTGGAAACAGGAACTTACTTGAAACAGTGGACCTGTCAACACCTAGCTCATCCACAGTCCTAATAATGCAGAATTATGTCCAATAAGAATAGATCTAACAGATAAAATGATTTTGGTCATCCAAATAAAAGGGAGGTGGGGATGGAAACAAAAAATTCCAACCTGACATGCAGTTCTTTCACGAAGCTCAACTCTTCAATATCAGAGGCATTGGAAATGCCACAACTGACAGCCTTTTCTCCGGCCTGGTACACACATGACCAATTTCAGTTTGCATCTTCTTCAGATAATGGAAAAATCTTAGATGGATGGATAGAAGGTGAGAAACATGTATACCAATAAAAGTTTGTTAGTTGTCTTTCCCATAGCCGAGAGAACTATCACAGGCCTTTCTTCTGGGAAGCTGAGAATAAGCTCAGCAACCTCTCTCATCCGGTTGGCTGAGGCCACTGATGATCCACCAAACTTCATGACGCATGTCAGCTCACTCGAGACCCCATCACAATTTTGATTTTCGGTTGTGTTCTTCTCAATCACATCAACAGTTCTTCCCTCACAACTAACTCTAAGAACTCTCCTACAATAATTCTCCACAGTTCTACTACGCAATCCAGAAACTGAAGCCACAGATATAGCAAAATTAAGATGATTCTGTGACGGCAGAAGTTGGCAATGCATATGTCTCCTTGAAAAAGCAGGATGAGGAGTTTTGAATCCACATAAATGCATTGCCCTTGCCATTCCTTATTGACTAAATGTTTTTCCCTATTCTATCAAAGGGCTAATGGATTAAGAAAACAAATTATTTCGACAAATAAGGTAAGTTGGGGTTTTCAATCAACAGAGAGAGAGAGAGAGAGAGCCAAAAGCATTCACTTGGGGAAAAAATCTTCCAAGATCTAATAAAATAACTATTTCTTTATATAAATGCCACGCACTTCCAAGGTTTCTGTGTTGGCAAGCTCATCTCCCAAATAACCTGCGCAAAACAATTACTTGATTGAATTAATTTAAAACGAACACCAAGGAAATTTATCAAACTAATAGAACGGGATTTGTTACCACAGAAGACATTTAACGAAACACTAATTTCCGGTTTGGTCGCAAAGAAAACTGAGGAAATGAAAAAGAATACATAGTTTGTTTGATGTTGCTCTGATTAACAAAAGATTTACTACAAAGAAAATGTATACGTCAGCCACGGTTAGAGGGGGGTGTTTCTTCATCTCGGATCGCAATGAATGAAAATGTGAGATTAAAGATTTCAATGCCTTTTCCTTTCCTACATTTTTGGTACGAGCCAAACGGTACCAATGGAGAAAGAAAATTAATTGAAGCGGAAAATTATGAACAAAGAGAGATTGAAGCGTACCTTGAGACAAAGCTCTGAACAGAGAAGTCTTTAAAACCCGGAGCGAAGAGGTCTAGGGTTATTGTTGTTTCTTCCTCGATTCCTTCAGAGGCCCTCTCTTTCTCTCTGGTCCGTTTGACCGGAAGCTTCGGGGCTCTGAAGGAATGCGAGAAAATGTAAGTGAAAACACAGCCCGGCGGCGCCCTCCAAATATATATACAAGTGGTACGTAACAATAGAACTGCGAAACGCCGAGTTTGAAACGTGTTTCTGTGCATTTTATTATTTTTTCTTAATTATGTCTTAACGTATTTTTTTAATCTTACTTGAAACTCAACAATGCCTTTCTAATTAGAAATCAGATGAACATGTATCGTTTTAAATTGAAGGACTATTGTTCAACTTCATCCTAAACACAACTTAAGTGGGACGTGCCCTTTGATTTGATCTAAACGTGATTTTGCTACTAATTATCTCATATATAATCTAAAATGTCAATTTTTGATACTCGATAGATAATATTTACTGTCACAATGTGTTTGCTTGAGAGTCTTTGATTATCATTATTTTTTTATTTATAAAAATTATATTTTTATAAAAATATCTCTATTATAATGAGGAGTTAATGGTATGTTTAACATTTGGGTTTACAATAAAAGAAATGAACCACCTAGACAGTTATATCATTTTACATAAAAAAAAATACTTTTGTATTGGTAGCATATTACTCTGTATTTGTTTTATTTGTTTCTAAGATAGTTTAGTATTTTAATTATAGAGATTGGACCGTTGGAATCCTGCGCTGAACCGAGTCCAAAACCAAAATGCAGTTGGGTGTGACGCGGTGCGCGTAGAAATGCAGAATGGCCTTTTTCTAAGCTTTAGGCGAGATAGGATAGGAGACAAAAGGCGAAGCAGCAATAATTTCGTAGTTGGTGCTTCCTTTGGTGCTACAGATATATCTGAGTAAGAGCGCACCAATTAAAAAGTTGAACTACTGCTGGCCCCTTGGTGGTACCTCAAGAGGAAATCAAGGCAGCTCAGCTTATCTAATTTGAGAGTTGTGTTGTGGTGTTGTGACCAATTACTGGTAAAACATTAGTGACTTTTCCGTAAAAAGTAAATTGTTCATCCATTTGTTTTGCATACTATAATTCATTAATGCAATATTTTGTATAAACGGTCACCCTCCATTACTTGACCCAAAAAGGAAACAAAAATAACCACTTATATTGTAACTGTAATCATGCCCGTTAAAATTTTTGTCCAGTGTTACACAGAATTATACCTGAAATTTTTTTTAATTAATAATATTTTTCCTTTTACAAATAAAGAGATAATTGTATTAAAGATGTTGAAAAAAAAATCTTAATCTAGATTTGACTGGCTAAGTTTTAAAATTTCGAGAAGGAATTTTAGAATTTAGGTAACAAAGAGTGTATGGATACAAGGAAGGGTTAATTGGAATTATATTGTTTATTTGATCAAGTAATAAAAAAATTAAGTGAGATGCATGTATTTTTTACTACAAATTTAGTGATATTCAATGGGAACAAATAGATGTATTAGTAAATCCCGAGGAATGCAAATGTAAGTGCTTATACATAATTTTTTTTTTTAGAAATAGTGAAAGTAGCCAATTAGGGATGACAGTAGATCGAAAAAAAGTGGAGATCCAACTGAATCCACCCGGTTTGGAGAGAGTATGGAGAATTTAAAATGGAGATGGAGGGGAAAATAAAGGTTAAAATGAAAATTCATAAGGGTATGGAGACGAGAATGGACCAAAATTTTCCCCTGCCCATTTTTCCGCTTTAATTTTTATTATTTTTTATATAGTTTATTTTTATATTTACTTTACTCTTTTAAGTTTTTGCCTCTTTAGACGTCGAGTGACAAAGCATGATCTACAATTAAACTCCAACGATACATAAAGAATTTAAATTTTTTGCCCTTAATATTTATCACAACAAGATATGTAATAGAAAATCATGTATTAGGCAAGGTAGTGATCCCAGTAGTTCTCAATTATAAAATCAACGCTTGAGTTTTAAAAATCAGCCGCTTCTAAATAAATTAAATGGTGACAAAAACTTAGACTTGGACTTAAACTTAGACTCGAGATAAGAGTAGAGGTAGAGACGGAGGCAGAGATGGAGGTAAATTTTTCAAGCGGAGACAGGAGATGGAGATCCCAATCTTCGCACCAGTCCATTGCCATCTCTATAGCCAATTCAGTGGGGGACTGGACCACTCTTCCATCCGCCCTTGATGCCCAGGCGTAATGGGATAAGAAAATGCTTCAAAACCTAGAACAAAACTGACGTCTGATGGCACATTTTCCACTAAACAAAGTGGCATTGGGACTGAGATGAAGGAGGATAGCCTTAGTGGCAGACAAATCTGGTTGTGAATCGACAAAGCAGGCCCCCAACCCCATCTAATAGCGTCCAGCTCCTTTTTAGACCTTTAACTTCTGTAATCTTTCAAACTTTTTTTCTAGTTGCGTCACGTTTAAATAAGGCTTATTTAACAAATATATAATATTACCAAACAATTGACAACACAAGCAAAATTATGATAATTATTTAGACTCAACTTAAAATTAAAGTTCAAACTTCTTCCAACACATGCTTGCCGGAAAGTCCAATAGAGGACTGCAAAGCCCTCAATTGAAAACTCGTATAGTCATATACAAATTTTTAGATTTATCTAAGCGTGGCACAATTAGATAAACAAGTCTAAAAGATTATGAAAGCTAAGGTTTGGAGGAAAACCCAACCCCATCTAATACAAGAACAACAATAAGTTACTCCAAATGAAATCAGCATTCATGTCTCTTCACCATAAGATGCTAAAGATTATCCAAAAGGAAAAATATAAAAGTGAAAAAAGCAATGAAATTACCAAAAGTATCAACCAAATAGTTTTAAACAAAAAAGGAGACATGCATTGCAGTCATGGCCTGCATGAAATACTACTTAATTTATCAGCTTCCCCAAGATTGCCAGTATACATAGCCATACATTTATAGTACTGTTCATTGCGGAAGATGCATTGCCTCCAAATCCATCCTATGGGTATCTTAATAAATAAATCGAAATGTGGTCTGCCTTCTGAGCTAATATAGGTAGACCTGTGTAATGCTACCAGATGACAGAAGTAAGTGGTGAAGATCGATATGTATATACATATACAAATAAAAAAGCACAACATTGAGGTACCCACAATGATCCCTGTCCACCTTGTTAGCAAGAACTTGGAAACATGATGATCTTCAACTTCATTCAATAGGTTTACAACATGAATTTATCTGCATTTTTTAGTGTAATCAGCATTATTACATAACACTCCACTTGAAGCCTACGCCATTTGACACCTCTTTCGCTTCCCTCCTTGTATAATTAGATGGCAGGTCCAATGACCTCAACCCGCATAAATTAGAACTAAAAGATTCTGTTACACTCAAAGCTTGGGAGTTTAGGAGGTAAAGGTAAGGACAGGATAGCCCAAATGAAAGAGAAAAAAGAGAAGGGAAGGATAGTGATAGCCCAACTCATCATGCTACTGTGGAGTGGCAGCTCAAAATGCCTGTGAATGCATAGGAGGTATAAAAACAAATATTGGGGGAAAAAAAGAATGGCATAGAAACAACCGACCAAATAAACAAGCAAGAAAAGACTATATAAAAAAAAATTGAGAAAACGATTTTATTTAAAAGCTGAAATGACTAAAGGAAACACTGCTTCCAGTAATTCTTAAGCATAATGACTAGATTAGTCCACTACTGATAATTCAACCTACAGATCTTGTTAAACATGTTGCGCCCTGGTTGGATTTATCTTGGGAGCACCGCTTACCAACCAGAATGAAGCTGGTTCCACTACAGACAGACTACCACACAAAATCTTCCTCACCTCTTCGCAAATTTAGGAGCAAAGCTAAAGCTGGAAACCAGCTGAGTCCAGAAGTAATGCTTTGATTTGCTCAGGTGGGACTTCCGGGCCTTCCCTGCATTGCTGATAAACAAGAAACAGATTGTCAATCTCTATAGTATAACACTAGTTAATATCCCTAATCGAAGCAAATAAATTACATCCTGATTAGGCCTCTACACACAGTAGAAACTGAAAAAGATTTCCAGAGCCCAGATACTAAGACCCGTTCTACATAACACTTCAAATCACTTTGATGTGTTTTGCTATATGAATCCAGTTTGTGCATAATACATGGCATTTAAACGAGTTCTCTTCAACAGCACTATGTGAATTAAATACAACTTAGAGAACACTTGGAGTCAAGTTCTCAGACTTTAAGAGACAAAAATCATTTCAGATTCCTTACAACCCACCGGACAACCATAGTTGGTAAGTAAAAGAGTTCTTTACTTGACCCTTTATTTGCTTACTTATTTCAGTGGCATCACAACTCTAGTGCCTGTCATAAGGTGACAAAACCTAATGCTAGGCTGTAGTATTGGGTTTTCTAAATTTTTCTGTAATAATATTTTTATCAATTACATATAGCAAGAAGACAAGATTAGCATAGCCGGGGAACTCAAATGAAGCTTAAAGGATAATGACAGAGTTGGAACCATACCTCAGCTCTAAACACATCCAAAGCAAACCCATTGAAACAACTGATGACAGCTTGCTGAATGTCCAGCCCAAGGTTGTCCAGAGCCCTCACAGTAGAGAGCAAGAGACCTGGTCTGCGGGCACAGAACATGTGGATGTTGACAGCCCTCCCTTCTCTTACCCTAACTTCAACCTACAGCATGCAGAAGAACAGAAATTCATGAGAAGCAAAAAGAATTTTCCTTCAATTACCACACAAGCAATAAACACCACTATAAAGAGTGAAGGACAGCAAGTTACTCCATTCAGGGACAATTCACTGAGATTTCCAATTTGATGAGCTGTGTCCTATGTAGAAAAATGATTAATTATACGATCCAATTGTTTGACAAATGATATAAACAACTCATTCATCAGTATTGGGTTAAATAGGTCAGTGCCTGACTTTAAGAAAATGACCTTCATATAGAAATTAACCAAACATAAAAATTATTCCCATCACTATCTATTTTTTTAGATAAATCCTACCACTGTGACGGAAACAGGAAAAATCCAAATCTACACAAAAACTATAGTCCAATTTTAAATTCTTTTCCAAGTTGGCTCACCAATATGTATATTTGTGGCAAATACCCATTTGAACACCTAAATGCCTGTTTTAGTTCTTTTTTTTTTTTTTTTGATGTCTTGATATTTGACAACACACTCTGAGTCAATGTCACTGATAAGTTGGTCCCAGGTCCTAGTAACACACTTATTAATAAACACATAAGAGATTCCATAAAGTACATAAGCACCAATTAACAGAGAAACAATGGGATTTTCGGCAGAGACACTTAAAAAAAGTTTTCTGTCCTTAGAGCTGCAGAAAACATAATATAGTACAAATCAATTTTGTTCATTCTTCTCATAAACCATTATCAAAGAGTTTCAAAGCACCTTTTTTTTCAGTAAAGACCAGAATGAAGTTTTAATTTTCTAGTCGGGAATAAGGAAATGGCCAACTCACTAAGCCAAAACCAACCCCAAGACCCCCTACAAAAAAACAAGCAGCATGATGAATGAAATTTACCCTTGCAGGTTGGCTTTTTGGGCTGGGCAATGAGCTTGGGCATAATTCTTCCTTGACACGATACGGAAGGGTTGGTGGGGTGGGTGTCAATGGATGGAAGCTTGTTGTTGGTGGCAGCAAAGAGCCTGGTGGCGTTGTCTCTAGTTCATTATGGAGATCATTGATCCTTTGCAAAAGCTCCTTCAAATATTCAATTGCATCCCCAAGTATTGAAGCTCTATCCATCTGCAGACATAGGGAGAACAATCAGTTTTGCGATATGATTGTGAATTCAAAGGACAAATCATTTGATGAAAGCTGTGACTGCACCAAAGAAACTCCATGCAGTCTTTTAGTTCAAGGTGCTGTAAATATTGTCATCAAAATTCATAGGATTTTCCATGAATTATCTTTAGATTTTTAGAGAAAAAGGATCATAATTCAGATAAAACTCAGAAATATCTGTGTGTGTGTGTCAGTAGTTTGGTCTGCAGGGTTTACTGTTCCTATTATTTTCTCATAATCCTTTATATTCGCAGATGTGAAATCCTACCAAAAATGCTTATTTCTCCAAGCCAACCACAGAGCATCCAATTCAACATAAGAACGATGATTTTGACAATAACTGTGGGAAAAAGTGCCAGGAACATAGAACTAGAGCACAAAAATATAAGACACTTACTTTATAGCTTAGACCCACAAATCAACATCCTAGAATCTAGTAGATAACTTCTGAAAAGGGACGAAAAATAAGAACTTCCCCAGCAAAAATTTAACATAAAGACCAATCCAAAATAACCAACACCATAATAAATTGCATGCAAGAACTTGATAAAATATGCGTGGAGGCATATGGATGTATACCTTGCTGATCCTGGGGACAACAGACCTAAGCATGTATAGCCTATCGTTGAGCTTTTTCCTTCGACGCCTCTCGGCCATCAAATTTTTTGCTGGTAGCCCCTTCTTCTTCCCCTTTTGATCTCCAGCCGTGACGGTACTGTTAGCATTAGAGTTACTTCCACCAATGTTGGCATTCTCATCGACCTTGTTATATTCAGTAGGCTCGTCAGAATCATAATTAAGACCCGACGCATCAAGACTTGCTTCCTCAACTTCATCCTCATCGTTTCTCTTCCTCTTCTTCACCAATTCTCCATCATCCTCTCTCTTTCCCCAAGTCCCATCACCTATTGCTGAAACCTCGGTGACTCTCAAGTCCGAAAGCCCCAAATTCCCCAATTTATTGGCTCGGCCGGAGCTCTGTCGCAAAGCGGCTCTCTTCTGAAAGAGAGTGGGCTGTGCTCCAACAGGTGTTAAAACCTCAAGAGGCCTCAGAACCTTAGACCTGTTCAGAAGTGGAGCATCCCCGGAACCCTCGAGACCAATGGGAGTAAACCCGCCACCAATTGCTGCGCTGTTGTCAGACATCATGGGCAGCAAACGGGTTGCCGGAAACTCAGAACTCAAACTCAGTTGGGGAGTACCCATCTGAATTTGCGAACTCATACCATTGAAACCCATGACAAAAGGGGAATTAGAACTATGATGAGCAAGAAAATTAGCGTCACAACTCAAATCGAAGCCATTTTCTAAATGATTGTTACAGATACCATTAAAGAGTGAAGGAAAGAAAGATGTGGGAGGCAAGAAAGGCTGCGAGTGTGATGGGTCGAGGTTGAATGCTTGTGACGGAGAGCAGGACGATGAGGAGTCCATTGGTTGTAAGAGTAGATTATCCGCTGCAACAGCTGGGTTTGAACAGAAGGTCATGTTCATGTCTTTGAATTCTAGGTGGTTTGGGAGGGTTTGGAAGTCTGGTTGAGATGGGTTCATAGCATTGTTCACGTACCAATCGCCTTCGAGAATGGATTTGAAGGTAGAGAGAGAAGCGTTCATGTCGTCGTCGTTGGTCTCTCCTTCGTTGTGCCTTGTCCAAGAAACTGCATCGTCTTCCTCTCCTTCCATCCAACCCATGCCATTAGCCCTCGGTCGCATATCTTGTCTCTCCTCTGCTTCTTTTCTTTCTTTCTTTCCCTTTTTTTTCTAGAGAGAGAGAGGTGCAGACTGTAGAGGCAAAGAAAAAGGAATAATTTTTCGGGATTTTGCTTTTGGAAGTACCAATTCGAGAACAGATTGAAGACTCCTAGATGGGATGAATAGAGAGAGTGATTCGAAGTTTGAACTTTGAACGTTGCAATGTTTAGTATAACTCACTCCCAATACTGTTACGTAAATGGAGACGACAGCGAGGTTACCTTTGTCTGCTGCTGCTTCGGCATTGGATGGGCATTTTACACAATTTTTACGATTTGCCCAGAATTGCACGACAAACTGACCTGACCTTCTGAAAAAGTTTGCAATTATGCCCTTGCTCACCCCTGTAAAATAAAGCAAAGTACAAAATTTTAATTTGATTTCATCTCCCCAACCAAATTATGTGGATTAAAGGCAGGCTCCCTGATTTGAGTTTGTATCAATTTTCTTGTGATTATGCAATAAATGATAATTTGATTTATGCACTTTTTAACTGCAGGAGATTTAATGATAAATTTATGTGTGACAATTATATTGCTTGGTTGTGTTTTGAAGAAGCTTATACCTTAGAATTTCTTACAATTTCATAGTAAACGTATTCCGTAGTAAAAACTTTTTTATGTTTATTTAATTGTTCATGTGATTTATTTCGTTGAATGTCTATAAAGTATTCGATTGTGTATTAACATATTATCAAGTTCACCTATAATTGTTAACTTTTTCAAATCTTAATCTTTATTATTCTATCTTCTTACTACATTTACATACTTACTAAGGGTCTCCCCTGCATTGCAATGAAGCTTATTTCATTGGAATTGCTCTCGTTTCTTCTATTTATAAAGTAGTTGTCCTATAACAATTACAAAGGATGGCCCATAAAAGAAATATTAAGTGAAGTCTCATGTTGACTAAAATATAGCAAAACAAATATAAACATAAGTTCCAATGTATGCTGAACTCAACTTAGCCCAAACAACTGAACTGCTAAAGACAAGACTAAACAATGGCATTCCATTAAAGAGCACTGGTTGCATCTTCCTTCATTGAAATGATATATGCATATATCATCATACGTTACGATAAATCTTTTTTATCTACGTAGAGAGAAAATATCTATATATAAAAAAGTATAAAGAGCGAGATCGAATAATAATTCTTAACATTCCCTTGCGCATTGTCACATAATACTCAATTGCTCAGCTTGTATTAAGCTGTTGGTTACTTTTAAAGTGGCAAAGAGCACTTGGTTTGATAAACGTGCTCGAGAAAATTTTATACTAAACTTTTGTATAAAATAAAATATTAAATAAGAGTCTTCTAATTTAAAACAAATCATCCATCATAGTAAAATTTTTTATACAAATTTTCTCACACAGGACTATTTTTTTTGAATGCGTGCATATGCAAGGCTCTGGAAATAAATTTGACAAGTAGAAACCCAAGTTCCTCGTGACTACTTTTCAATCACCGCACCAACCACCTATTAGCTACTTCCCCCCAAATCAAAACTTCAAAAAAGTTTTCTCTCTTTCTCTGGAATAATGCTGACTCTCATGCTGTGTTTGAAAATTGAAACTAGAATTTATTAAACCAAAAAAATCAAAAATCTCTAATCCAAACATAATCTCACATATCTTGACAAATTCAGAAACGGTTGATAATGATACTCGTTCACCTTATACATTAGTTTACATTACTGGGCTCAGAGTTTAAGCCTTCAAAAACTGACTCTGCCCCTCGGTTACGTACCCAACCTAAATTTCAGTTTCAATTGGCTTTTTCCTCCTCTCTCTCTCTCAACTCAAGTCTTTTTCAACCTCTGTGAGCAGAGTATTGATTACACCAAATAACCAAGTCACTCTCTCTTCACGTGATTCCAAAGATTACATTAGGTGTTTGTTTGATTGCTGATAACTTTGAATAACACACGTGGCACACATGCAACTCGTTGTCATGGCACGTACTAATCAAAAGTGGGGCCGGCCTTACCATGAAAAATGCTATAATTCGAACAAAAATCAAGTAGAAAGTTAGAACTTTCTTATATATGGACTACTTCAGTAACTTCACTAATTAATACATTTTTTTCGGCTGAAACATACGACCTTTGTGATAATTGATGATAAAACTTGGCTCATCATTTAATATTTCACCAAAAAAATATCTTAAGTCAATTGTTAAGTTGAAAAAGAGTAATATTATAATAATAAAAGTATCATTCCAAAATACTATAACTAAATTAGGATCGATCATTTTAAAACAAAAAACTTACGAACATAATTTTTATTACAAAAAAAATATTATTATTATATAATTTTAATAGAGGACTTAAATAGTTTTCCTAGGTTGAAAAGTGATCTCATTTTTTTTAATCTAATGTGTCCTCTTTAACATAACCCCGGGGTTACTAATAATGGCCACCAGTGGGAATCTTTTGAGTTCCAATTTCCGACTGCTGGAACCCTTGAGAAAGTTTCGAAAGAAAATGAGTAGAGTTCTACGAACTTTCTTCTACATTTTGAAAAGAAGAATGATATGAGACGAAAAAATAAACACAAAGCGTTCACCTCTAAGCTTGCCTGCTCTATACCCTGTGTGAATGAGACAGGGTGGCCTAAAGCAGCTGCCATTAGCGGCTTGGGAGCTTGAGAATCTGGCTACTAACTGCAAGTTGCAAGAGGTAGGACAAGGTCACATAATATTTTGGTTGAACCTCTCGTGATATATACTGAACACATTAAAATATAAATATATACATACAGAGAGAGAGAGAGAGAGAGAGGCGGGAAGAGGGAAATCCCTCCCACATTAAATGTGGAATCAAATAGAAATCAAGCAATCTTGACATGTCTGTGCGCGCCCAGGCTCCAAGTCTGCAACCCCAGCAGTTCTGACAATTATATAGTTGAAGCATATAGAGGAAATGTTTGCAAAGAGAGTTAATTAAGCATGCAGTAGGTTGTGAAATAGGGCTTGCTTAAGAGTTTAAGACTACAAAGTTGTTAGCATGATATATATTGTTGAGTTCATTTTCTAACAACTTAAATTTTGAAATAATTAATGACTTAATAAGGTATGAAAGCTAGCTCTAGTTTCATGACGGTCTTGGGTTCAAGTAGCAATTAAGATTCCACCCTCGTTGGACCAGAGGGTTGCAAAGAAGACATCTTAGTAAGTTAGGCATGGGAGTGTCTGAGGGCGGTTTCTGATTTAACCGATAATAAATTGACAGTCCAAACTTAAAAATTCATACCATTAGATCGATCCTAATGATGACAAAGGGGGAAATTCAGAAAAGAAAAGAAGAAAAATTTGAAAACAAATGGTGAAATAACAAATGTACTGCTAGACGTTTTGATGAATGGTGGGGAACTGAAGATTTTTAAAGCAAGTGAATCCTCCATCGACAACAAGGTTATGACCTGTCACATATTTGGCATCATCGGATGCCAAATACAAGGCAGCCCTGGCAACATCTATTTCTTCACACTTGGCCCCCTTCAGCTCCCCAAAACCATGCACCATATCCACTATCTTATCCTCCGTAACGCCGGGAAAGAATCCGGATAACTGGCTCACCACCAGCGGCGTCGGAATTGGGCATGGCGATATGCAGTTAATCCGGACCCCGTGTCTGCATAGCTCGCTTGCCACCGACTTCACAATCCCTGGTATTGCAAATTTTGACACTGTATAAGGATGCGGGCCAAGCCCACCCATCAGCCCACTAATGCTAGCAGTGCACAGAATGGATCCGGAGCCCGCGGGTATCATGACTCGGGCCGCATGCTTTATCCCTGAAATCACGCCCCGGACGTTGATCCGCATGACCCGGTCAAACTCATCCAGGTCAAGGTCAACAATGCTGGGTGGGATTGCAGGCCCAATTATTCCGGCGTTGTTGTACATTATATCCAGTCTTCCAAGGCGGGCCATGGTGATGTCAACAGCTTCTGCTACTTGGGACTCAATTGCCACATCACATTGCACAAAATGGGTGTCTGGGCCCAGCTCTTTGGCCACTTGTGGGCCCAGTTGGGTGTCAATATCAGCAATAACGACTCGGGCTCCATGGTGAACGAACTCGCTGGCCGTGGCCTTACCCAGCCCACTTGCACCCCCAGTTATTAGGGCCACCTTTCCTTCTAGCCTGCTTTCCCAAAACATACACATATTGTATGCACACAAAAATCAATATCCTGTTCCCTAAGAATAAGATTAATACGATGAAGTAGGCAGTAGTAGGCACACAACATATATATATCTTCCATTGGGAAAAGAGATGGCTAATTGTGGAAATAAATCCGGCAAAGAAAACGGTACGAATAGATTACGAAACGCTAAATGTAACTCCACAAACATACAAAAACACAAAAGAGACGACTCTGATGATTTGCTTCAGATAAAAATTGAACTAAAACCGAAATTCCGGCACAACTTGAGTTAGCGTGTGTCATATGAACGAGGAGACCATTGGTTTGTTTTTTTCTCCATTTTAGCACTTTTCCTCTAGTTTTGGTTTTTATTGGTTTTTATTTCCTTCTCCTCGATCCCTTTTTGCAACCACGCATTGTAACGTAAAAGTTACAAGGCCTTTCAAACTACCCAATTAGACAAAAATGATGCATAGGTTGCTAGATAAAACATGCTTAACGTACAAAACCATCAATATTTTTCTTGTAACTAAAGAATAATGGATGGAAAATGGCGTCATGAACTCTAATCTCCACAACCAAAAAATAAATAAATAAATACGAAAACATAGGCGTTAACCGGAGAGAGCCAAAAGAAAAGAAATGAATTGAATGCGAGAGCATTCATATATAGTTGAGAACTCGAGAGATTACATAATTACATGAAGCATATGCTAAACCATCTATCTAACATTTATTGATTATTATCGTTCTGTGATTACTCCATTGATGGCTTTCATAGCAGTAAAAATGTCATCCGCGTGGCCTTGTTCATTGTTAGGTACTGCTTTATCGTCAATATTTGGAGGCAATTCCCGAATAAGGAGACTTCCTCTTTTTTCACTTCTATTCATTATATGTAGAAACTTAACATTTACAACCATTTAATTTATTTATGTGGGATAGGAATTCATCAAGAACAATTAAGAGAATGCCATGATTAAAGCTAATTCATAGTTCAACGAAGGTTTACATCTCATTATGGTTAAGAGTCGTAATTCTTCTGCAAACTATGATCTGACTTAAACTCGTTGGCTGCTCAAATTACTGCAGTTATCTTAGCTTGAAGATACATATGATAGCAAATAGGTTTACATCTCTGATGATCTTCCAAAATACATACATCTTTGTGTTATTCTATTTGACAAGAAATCTGGGAGAATGTAGTTCCTGGAGTTTGGTAATCCTGATTTAAAAATAAAAAATAAAAAGAGATTAAAATTGTCATTGCAATTTCAACAGAGAGGATGAATTTGGAAGGCTCGCAAATTTATTTATGATTGTATACAATAAGACAAAAAAAAAAAAAGATTATTATAACGAACTTAACAACAAAAAAAAAAAAAAACAAATATAAAGAGGGTAGGAAACAAGGCAAAAACCTCAAAATTATTAGCGTAACAAACACAAAGCAATTTGAGTTGAATTACAACCCCTGTGGATGTGTGTGTGTATATATATATATATACACAAACATATTCAACGCAAACAGTCATTTCGAAAATGGAACAGTTCTTTGAAGCAATTCAATTACTAAAATTCCAGATTTTGTTGTTTCAAATGCAGTGTAAATAATTGTTCAAAAACAATAATGCAATCTAAACGTAATCGATGTCGTGCGTTCAACTAAAAAGTGTGGATTCATTGTCGCATACACCCGCGCGCACAACCAAAAAAAAAGAAAAAAAAAACCAGATAATTAATTAATTATTGCCGCTGTTAAAATCATTTGAGGAAAAAACACAGGTGATGAGCTTACCTTCCACGGCCAATACTACTGCTACTACTAGTCGCGCTCATGGAAGAATAATATCTGAGGCCTTTTCGGAAAAAATCACCGGAGATCCACTTCAATTCTCTGGAGAAATGAAAGGAATAATAATAGTTCAGATTTCTTCATCCAAACGGCTCCGTTATTTTCACACGCAGGAGAATTTGAGTTTGCACGGACCTACCTGGTGAGCAACGTCCCGATGAGCATGTCCTTGATTAGCCTGAGATCGGCTGCACTTGAAGACAAAGCGTTGAGCTCCGATGGATCGAGTTACTACTGAAATTGTATCATATCATATCATAATATTGTTTGTCTATATGTATATATATGTATATACAAAGAGAAGAGAGGAATTTATTGGAGGAGGTCGGAAACGTCTCTCAACCTGTTTTGGACACGCATCTCCATGCAAGCGAGCCAGACTTGAACACGACACGCACCACCTTCCGTTAATCTATTTAATGATCCAACTTTTTTTTATTGACAAACGAAACGGAACGGAAGCAAACGGAATGATACGGGAAGGTAATTGAAATTCTCATAGGTGTGGGTCCACGGGGCCTGCCAGGTTGGTGGCCCGTAATATGAGTCGGTTGACCTCATCGAAATGACACGCCTAAAGCTAAAAGAATTTATTAGAGGAAAAAAAAAACGAAAAAGAAAAATGAAGTTCAAAGCTCAGGTACAATGGAGGTTAATAATGGATATTGACTCAGACCACATCTACCCATGGAGTTGCTCTTTATTGCTAACCAACAAAGGATTGCCACATGTTATGAATGAAGACTAAACATTAATTTTTTAATACTCTTCTCAATTTCCTTTTTCGTCCCAAAAAACAAAAAACCCTCAACTCTGTTTACAAAATCGATCCAGTAATATAATAGAATAGAATACAATAATAGAAAGAGAAGAAGAACAATATAAAGAAAAAAGAATTTCGTGTTAAAATGAATTTTAATGTGAGAGTTGTTTTTGTCTACCAAAGAAATAAAAATGTGGTATGATACTCATACAAAAACACTCTCATTATACTACCAAAAAGATGTTAAGCATAACCGCGATTGATGATCAGGCATTATTAAATTCACATCACATCAATTGAGTTCATATATTGCTAGACGTGCTCATGCTCCAATCTTCATTCTTGAAGTTATAGTTTTGATAAGGAGAGAGAAGTCAAAAATGTTAAGCTTTCTTTCACATCTGGTGAAAAGTTCTTGTAGTAAAAATTCTTCAAAAAAGTAAAACGGAGAGAGCACATTGCATCTTTCTTCTAAGGAGCAATCATTAACTTGTTTGTATTGAACAATTAAAGCAATTAAAGGAAGGAAACTATCATATCGAATCAATGGACTGAGACTAACATTTGGAATATTGTGGTAATGAAAGAGACTTGTACGCACGCCTAGGCATTTTATATTTCATGGAAATAATTTCCTTTAACTGCTTGCTCATTTATGCAATATCTATTTTTTTGATTCATGTTTTCACGAATTCTCGATTACAAACCTCAGTTTTTCAACAATGGAGGGTTTTTATTTTCCATTACTTATGTTTCCCTTTTTTCTTTAGTAATTTTCATAACATAAAGAAAAAAAAAATGCAGGAATCAAATGTGATTATGTACTATGCCTTCAATTAAAAGAAAGGCTTGATGTACAAGATTATACCCTATTTAAGAAAAAGATAAGGGAACTAAACCAGCTGTAGAGCTGTAATAAAAAAAAAAAGAAAAAAGAGAGAGATATAGATAATTATTGTTCAAAGTTTAATTATTGTGAAAAGATATCTTGATACTTATATGGTGCAAGTCGATTTGCTGGACCACCCAGCCCCAGCTGGTTATGTATTTCAATCTCATTAATTTATTATTCATTCTTCAAAAGAAAGAAAAAGACCGAAGGGAAAGGGAACCTTTATAAAAAGAAAAGACTACCCTAATGGTCTACAAAATAGGTGTGGGAGCTCCTCGCTATGTTTAAAAATATTTTTCTTTTTGTCTAGCACTGTTCTTGTTTTTAAGGTACTTACCAGACAATTCTTGTTTTTTTTAATACAAATTATGAACCTGAAATTAGTATAAAGGAAACAGATAAATTTTCTATTTCTCTTATTTTAAAGTTTTAGCGTGTATGGCAATAGGATATCAAATCCAAAATAGACCCATTCATTAGTAAACTTGTTCGTTCTATAGAAATGGTGTACTTCGAGATTTCTTGTCCATAACACTTTGATCCATCCATTCCGAATGTTGTATGGGCTGAATTTCATGCTAGGGCTTAAAATTTTGAAGGACAAATAATTAATCCTAGAGATATTTCTTGGTGATAATTCAAACTCCATTGTACACGCTCACTTATTGTTGAAAAGATCATAGGAAATCCTACAGTCCCGTGTTTGTGGTGTGGGACCTAAAACTAGGAAGAGGATATGCAACATGAAATACCCATAATATCAAACTAAACAGGAGAATGGAATTTTACATGACAATGATCCATCCATTTTGTCTCATCAGAAATGTCGAATGACAGACAGGTTGATGTATAAGAATATACCTATAATCATCGTCATCGTCATAAACGTTGTACGTGTAACCAGGCCAAATATGTGTGAGGAGGGTCAGGGTGGCAGGTAGTACTGCTGTATGCAAAACAAAAGCCTTCTTTCTATCCATGAAAATGCCTGACTTAGGTAATCAATGATGCAAATTGCACGACGTTTCATTTATTGTATTAATGTTGCCTTTAAGTTACTTCAAATTTTTTTTTTTTTTTTTGTGTGTGTTGCAAGAAGAAAAAAAAAAAAGTGAAAAAAATCAACCGCTGTAACATGCTTTTAATTTGTATTTTCATTTTTCTTATTATTATGGGAGTCCAATAATGTAATTGAAAATAGTGATGTAGGGAGTTCAACGAGTACACACGTACTACACCCAGAACTCTCTTCTCTCTCCCCAATTGCTTGAAAGAATCTCTGTAGCGCAAGTTTCAGAGACTCCAGCTGGTACCAACATGAACATCTATACCAGTAGCCATCAAGTATGCTAGAAGAGGGGCATATATAAAAAGTTCCACTATTATAGGGCGTGATTAGTGACTGTTTCCGCCCGACATATTCTGTCGTTGGGGTATACATATATGCATATATACATATTATTATACTATTGAATTAATGGTATCTGCAGAGATTAATGTAAAGAACATGGGAATGGGTGGTTATGGAGTAAAGCGATCGACGCTAGCTTTGTGACGGTGGTGGTAGGTCCCAATGTGCATTCCGTCGCTTTGAGGATGCTGGTTGTCACCCTTGGCTTTACCTAACTAAGAAATTAATTAATTAATGTATTAAGAAATGAAGAGAAGAGAAACAAGAAACTATGCATATCTATTTTTGCCACAAGGGTGAAGTATTTGACTAACTGTTCTTCTAAACTTTTGCTATAGGTGTTTAGCATTTAATCATCTATTCTTTTAAAGTTTGTGCAGATGATTTATAAGAATTATTATAAACAATTTTTTTAAATTATTTGAATAATAATTAATCGCAATAAAACGTAATAACGAATCATATTTAGTTTGAGAACTAACGAATTACTAGGCTATCCTTGTGCTTATTGAAACTATATGTGTATTGACACTATTGGAATGCACACGAAGAAAAGTTGGATTTGGCTTAGTAAAGGGTGTGCAAAAGGCACAAAACAGGGTCATTAGAATAACAAGATTGTCATCTTATTGAGATTGGGGAGACAACCGTCAGACAACTTGGATAGTTGTTTGATAGCGACCAATCCGAATGGTTTTGTGGTTTAATCTACTCTCTTAACAGACTAAAGTAGTTCAGCTTTATAGTTTTTGCTTATACCATATATGAAGATGATTAATGTGCAAAAGTTTATTATATTAGTTAGTGGGTTTGGGGGTTGTGTGAAATGATGGTAGGTCTCTCTCCCGAAGCGGGCCACAAACGTTGTTGGAAGGGAAGGGCACACCCACACCCACTTCTTTAACTTGTGAATGGTGGTGGGAGTCTCCTTCTTCTTCGTTCATTAATTCCATGTGGATCCACATGGGTCATCCGCAGAACCCGCTTCGACATGTCCAATCAAGGAGAGAGATAGAGAGAGAGAGAGTACATGCCCCTTTTCGAATAAAATGTTAATACTATTGAGTTGATACACGTACGGCTAAATTGATACGTTTGGACAGGAAAAGGTAGAGAGATCCTCCAAATTTGTTATTATCATTGATTAATTATCTCGAATCATATATGCATTGGAGGATAAGCTTTAGCTCGCAGACCTCATTGATCCTCCTCTAGAGAGAGAGAGAAAAAGGTTTTTGGGAAGAAGCCACATTGGGCCTGAACCTGGAATGTGACTCCAAGATCTGCCTGTCCTGATCGTGATGATATAAAAATTCACAAGAAGACTATCGGTTATTGGCAAATTGACAACAAGCTCATAGTTCTGAGTTTTAATTTTTGGAAAGCCTATAATCTTCGGGTGCTGAAATTGTTTGTTGAGGTTTTCGAATAATTTGGACATTCATCACAAGTCATTAAGAAACTTACAATTGGCCAACTCGATTAAAGAGAAGAGAGAAACATGAGATTTAGCCCAACAAAATAACTGAAATACAAGAAAATTAAATTCCTACACTGAATGATTTTTTTTTTGTTTTTGGAGCGAAGAGACTGAATGATGAATGATCTACACTTTTTAAGAAGCTATTCTGGTCGGACAAATTGTGATGGGTTGGCGCGAGCCGTTGTGACCGTGAAATGGACTTAAAAAGCCCAATTACTGACCAAAGTCTTAGCCTAATCGGCAGGGCTGGGATGGGAGTGGTTGGGGCTGTTGGGCAAAACCCACCCCCATTTTCTGACCCAATTCCTGTCTCACTCCCAACCTATATTTTATTACTTCTTCAATAAAAAAGAAACAAAATGAAAGTAAGAAAGACAAAAAAAAAAACAAAAGTAAGAACCGCCTACTGGCCTTGGGGAGAAACAAAACCTGTTAATCACAGGATAAGTTAGTCCCGTTAGTTTAAAGCAACAAAATTTAGGAATTGCAGGTATAGAGATCAAAGTTCAAAGTTTAAATTAACGTAAAGAATTCATTTGAAAACTAAAGTTTTGATCAGGTTTAAGATTCGCAGTGGTTAGTTGTGCTATTTGAAATAAGTATGAAGTTCTATCGTCCAAAGTGAAAATTGGATCAAATTTGCCAAGCTACCTTGTCAAATTTGCAAAGAATGCAAAATTCAAATTTTAAGGTTAACCAACAAAAGTCCAACACTCAAAACACTAAAATTCTTTGAAAAACCCAACATTGGTGTGACTTACTTGGCTCTTCTCCACTTGAGGGGATAGGAGAGGATTGTGGGTCAAAAACCATGTTTGATGTTCAATAGTCTTTTGCCTTCACTATTAGGACAAGTGTCACTAGCTCAGCCTTAGGCCGAGCATAACGGCGACATGCAACTTGTAAACAAAAAGCAGAGAACTGAAATGAGAGAGAAATTATAAGAAGCGTGGTTATTTTTATTAGTTTTATTTTGAATAGAAAATCAAATAAATATACCTTTTTGGACTTTTGTTGTGTGAAGTAATCGGAAAAAAGGCAATAAGATAATTATTAGAAAATAAGAATTAAAAAAAATGTGAGAAAAAAATCACCTTCTCATATTTCTCTTTATATTTTCCTTTTTCTTCCAACTACGAATAAGGAAAATAAAAAACACATAGGCCTCTCCGTAGTTTAAACTTTTTCTGCCTCCCAAACACTCGGCAATTGGAGCTAACTTTGTTTGTAGAAAGATACCATCATGTGAATCTCTTCTGCAGTTTCTCCCAGATCTCACTCATTTCCGTTTTCGCAACCCCAATCTATCCGTTTTACAATCGTCTCAGGCTAGCTTCAAGCTTTGCGCAAGCCCTAGTTCATTCAGTCCTATGCATAATTATATATACAGACATTATATCATTTTGATAATAATTCTTGTAATATTTTGTTGGAAATGTAAATTGTTTCTATAATCTGAATCATAAAGATCGTAGTTCGATTTGATCGCAGAGATCTACATAGAGTTAGCTTTAATGGGTGCTTCTCAGTCCGCACAAGAAGTGGAAGATGAGGAAGAAGAAGACGAAGATGACGGGGAAGAAGATGATAATGGCGGAATTGAGAGAAGAGAATTGGGTAATAACAGTTTGGTGAAGAAGGTTCTAGAACAAGAGCCGGAGATGTTACCTTACCACGCCTCTGCATCACCGCTCTCCCCTCAGCTCTCTTCCTTTGGAACGCCGCGACTCGGGCCGTCCATCAAGGTCTGGGACCCTTATAATGTTCTGGCTCCACCACCACCACCGCCACCACCGCCACAGTTCTCACGGACCTTCTCATCGGATGCGATTACCGATGATCGGACGATTACGGAGGTGTTCTTGATCACTCACGGGGAGTGGCATATGAATTTAAGGTCAGATTTGGTTGCCGGTCGGTGTCCCGAGGCTGCACTCACGCCGAATGGGAAGCGGCAAGCTAGAGCTTTGGCAGTGTTCTTGAAATCACAGGGGGTTCGGTTTAATGCCGTTTACACATCGCCATTGGATCGGGCGCGAGCAACTGCAGTTTCAGTCTGTCAGGTAGTTTTCTGTGTGACTGCAATTGTTCTTCCATTCTGTAATTACATTGTTGTTTACGCGCGATGTGTAAATGTCTATGTTATTTTTTCATTGAGATGAAAAGGTGAACAGCCTGTTTTGAAAATTTGAGAATTGAGAAATGTTAGTGGGTAATATATTCATTCAAAGGGATAGGCCTGATGTCTCTCTGCTGAAATTAATGATTATGCTGAATGATGACCAGTTGAGCCTGTTTTATACAGATATTCGTAATAACTCGAATTATCTCTAGGGTAAGTCATAATATCACAACTTAGATAGTGTATATTACATGGTCGTACTTGGCTTAGATATTATTCAGATTTTTTGCTTCACTAAATTTATACTACTAAAATTATTTTTTTTTCTAATAAATATTTGATCTTGTTCAATTTGAAGTTCCTCCATGATAAGATTTCGACTATGTTGTGGTGACTTTAAAAAGTCGCCTTCAATTTGTTGTTACTCCATTTGTAATGAGGCTATACGAAACCACTTTTGTTTAGTGCAACCTATTCTCCCACTGACCATAAAGCCTTGCAAATTTAGGGATTCCGATTTAAGCTCTTTTATTACATCCACTTGTGTTTGAAGCCCATCCATCTTATGTTTTACATAGATCTAGCACGTATGGCTCAACTTTATTTTCCTTCCATTAGAGTTTCATCTTGTCATAAACTCTCTTTTGGGACATATTTCAAAAAGTTATGGTAAGAATTGTTGATGTGAAATGCACTCTTACATGGAGTTTAGAGTGGTAAATTATGTGGCTCAGCTCAAAGGATTATAATTGGCCCTTATGTAGCATAAGGACCTCAAAAGAAACGTTGGCTAGACGCCTAGATGGGATACATGACTTTATAACCTTCAGGGACTTCTGTTTTGGTAACTTTATAACCCATTGAAGATAGAAAATTTTCTAACTTTTAAGGTCTCTGTTTTATCTTCATCTAATTTAGCCAGCATTGATGTTTGTAAATTATTGATGGAGACTGGCCGAAAAATGTAGCATGCCTTCAACATATGTAGCTTCTGAATAGGCCTATGAGTCAGTCAGCTCTAGCTGAAAAAGGGACTGGTTGCCAGATGCCTTCAGACAACTGATGACTGTATGTCTTTTCCCTTGATGTTCAGATCTACTGCAGCTCTATGTGACCCTTAATAGGTCATGCCACAAGGTACTATCCAATGAACCATCAAATGGAAGATTTCGTCCTGCAAGGATTTCTGTTTTCAGTTGAAATGTTGCAATCTGCTCTGCCATGCCTTAGAATTGCATAGAGACTGCCACACCCACCTTTTAAGGCTGCACCTACTTTACCTTTCTAGAGATGTTGCAAATGAAATTTAGATATTGAAATTGTAGAGAAGTTACATTTCTTTTGTCAGATCATTCAAATTTGAGATTAGACTTGTAGGGCAATTCCAGTTTTTCCAGTTGTCCATTGACTAGGTGGATCACTGAAACAAGTACAATAAAATCTACACTTACTTTCATCTTAGCCAAATGGTGTTCCTGATATATTATTTTGACTTTTGTATAGATTTGTTGGGAAAAAATATCAGAGTTTTGTGTGTGTGTGTGTGTGTGTGTGTGTGTGTGTGTGACTCAAAGCTGTAATTTGGCTCCAAATTTCTGTATATCTTCAAATATTCCATATCTAGATCAACAAATATGTGGTCTATTGCAGCTATGTCTCCTGATATTGGTTTTTAAAGTTGTTTTATTGTTTATTTTGGGAACATTTTGTTAGAAATAAGCTTATTAATCTATAATCAAACATCTAGGACGTAAGAAACTATCGAAGCAGGACATTGGAAAGCTGATGTCACTATTTGTTTTCCACTAAACAAGAAATATGAAATAGAGGACCGACTGCTAACTATGATAAATATATGATGTCACTGTTCATTGTGCTGGGAAGGAGAAAATGAAAACATATGACTAATCATCAGTACTGCAGAAAGCGTTTATTTCACTATAAGAATCTCAGCCGGTGGAAAATCTACAAATTTTCCATCAAGAATGAATCTGAAGGCTAACTGATGTTCTTTCTTCTCTGCATAATGTGTTTCTTAAAATCCTATACGATATTTTGTATGAAATGTTAATGGGCTTTGACAAATGCATTATCTGCTATATTGCATGGACACAAACTGTTGTGATAAGTAAGGCACACTGCAAACATGTCACTGTGCTGAATTTTTAGAAAGTGGGATATGGACATAGCAAGAACAAGAGGACATTTTTTGTGTGCACACTCATGTATTAATCACAATAAGTCCCCCCCCCCCCCCCCCCCCCCCCCCCCCCCCCCCCTCCCCCCCCAAAAAAAAAAAAAAACAACATCCTTTTTTCTGCATAAACAAAGAGGAAAGAAAAAGAAGCATATCCTTCTTGTTTAGAACTGTCTGAAAAGCATCAACCAGGTGATAGAAGTTTAAAAGCTAATTCTAAATTAAGGGGTAATTCAACTTATGGAATGCGTATTGGCCATAAGTGTTGGGGAGAATTATGAGTATCCAAAACTGACATTATTTGTTTATAGTGTTCTCCTTGGGATATCTGTTTGGATCTATTTGACCACTATATGCTGATGAAAGTCATGAGTTCACCTCTAGCTTTCAGCCAGGTGTCCACTTAAATTATCTTAAATTAGTCTGTAATTTATGAATGAATTGATTCTATCGTAACTGTGCAGGATCAGGGTATTAATGCTTTAAAATGTAAGGTAACTTGTGGGATGATTTTTTATTAAATTGATTTGTCAACAATTTTGATCTCTTGCATTTTTAAGCTTTTACTTATGAATGGAGCAGTTTAAATGATGACAGAGGGTTGATGTGTCATATGACAGAGTATTGTCATTGTAATCTTCTACTTTATATCTTGAATTTGATCAAAATGTCTACACATCGTCATATACAGGAGTTGAACTTCGGAGAGGAACAAATACAGTCCTCAGATGAACTTCTGGAGATGAGTCAGGGACATTGGGAGGGCTGCCACCGGTCAGAAATATACACGCCTGAAATGGTGAGCTTAATGGACAGACTCCAGCCTGATTTCTCTGCACCATCAGGAGAATCACTGAGGCAGTTGGAATTCCGAATGATCCAGTTCTTAAATGGGACAGTTCTGGGACTGCCTGAAAAGTTTAGATCAGATTTCTCCCCACCCTCTCAGAATGAGAGCCTTGAGTTTTCACACCACAATCCTCAGAGTCTTACAAACTCAATTCATGACCAGGATGGGCCTTCTATACCGCCACCCAACTGGGATATGCTTCACAGGCACCGGCAAGGGCTTTCAAGGAAGAAATCCGGTAAGAGCAGGCTACAGTTTGTGACTAAAACTAGAGATCTTGAGGCCGATGATGAAATGTCTCCGCGAGAACCTCACAGCCAAAGCTGTCTTAATGAAATAAATGTTAGGAGCTCCTCTTCCTGCATCTCTTCTTCTATTGGTGTTTTCACTCATTCAGTGCCAATTAAGTGTCTTCTCACAGGCATCCTTGGGTGCAGCCCAGCAAGTTCACATAGGATCTGCATTGAAGATTCTTCTGTAACAGTGTTACGACATTCTTGGAAAATGGGTTGGCAGATAAAGAGAATGAATGACACTGCCCATCTTAGGCTTCTCTAGTCACAACATATGTGAAACATCATCCAGACTTGCGGGAAAATAGTACTTAATTGTTGCCTGGGAACTGCTTTTACGACGACATATGGATTGAAATTTTACCCTGCAACTCTTGCTTCACCTGATGCGGTGATGCTTTTGCTCTTTGTAAACTTGTTATATTTATTTCCAGGTTACCAACTTTGCAGGAAAAAAGAATTTCTTGCCATAGTTGGGATCTTGGTCCTGGTGATTCTTTCATTTTGTAGCATTTACAAGTGTTGTTAATTGTAGAGTGAGACACATTTCATTATTTGGGTGTCTAATAACTTGTTTTGGATTTGTGGAACTTTGCTTTATCGCTTCATTATTTGTTCTGTCCCTGGCTACACTCCCCCTGGACAGAATCTAGAACACAAGACAAGAGAAACTAAAGGATGTAACAAATAAGAGTGAAAGGACATCACAAGTAAAACTTCCCATGACATTTATGTGTATGTACATTATACCAAACAGTCACACGGGACAACCCTTGACTCACTAAAGCCAATTCACTCCGTATCACTTTAACCATAGATGCCTCACCACTTCAGCAGCTACAATTTTCAGATCTCGATGGCCACTATCACCAAGTTCTCTGCTGCTATCTTGCCCATGCTCATCTTCTTTGCTAATTTGAACTCCCTGTTTTCGGAAAATGCGCCTACAATCTCAGCTTCTCACCGTACGTGGCTGCACCCAACATATAGTCATTTTTTCCACCCACCAGTGGCCAACAACCTCCACGTTTGGCGTCTCCTCCAGGTTTTAAGGCTTTCGCTCCGATTCCAAGTTCAGATGAGTTTGTGGGGATAAGTTCGTCCGGTTCAGCTAAGTTTGAGAGTGGCACTGCCATATTTGGTCTGGCCATGTATTTCGTGCTTGTTTTGGTCTGTCATATTTTGTTAAGTCATCACTTGACCTAAAAGCTTAAGTTGTTAAGTAAGGCTTAATAATGCATATCAAACTCTCCAATATAAGCTCGCCTCTGTTGTCTAAGCACGGACTATTCAAAAAATCTTCCCAGTTGTCTGTAAGCTAATATGGTTTGATGATTTGAACATCAACCCTATAAAAAGCCTTGATTAATATCTGTCCAAATCTCGATTATCCACTTCATCCTCCTACAATTTCTTTTGGTCACAAAACAACACATTGATTCAACTGATTAAGTAAAAGAAATTTTTAACTGAGGTGGCTTTCAGTTATAGTTCCACTTACTTTCTTTTCTTGTTTGTTGGTGCACACACAATTATCCTTCGAAGTTCAAACTAATACCTCATTCGTCAATTAATCAACCCTTAAATTGAAGACCTCCAATTTAGAGTCACAAAAGCTGCGTCCAATTAGAGTCACAAAGCCCTTAGGCTTGGGCTGGGCCAGGACAACCCCAAGTTTTTAATTTTTTTTTTTTTTTATATTTTTTTTTAACTTGTAAGAGGGCAACAAGTTCACTGAAGTTTGGAGTGGAAATCAAGCACAGGGCCGGCCCCGGGTGTCTAACTTTTTGTTGGACTTCACTGATTCAGGACACAGTGAATGGGGAAGTTGGACTGATTCAGACCTTGTCTGGTCATATTTTTCAGCTGAGGAACCATAAGACCTGCTAAATTCTTCAACAAATTGTCTGAATTCCAGTTTTCTCTCATTACGTATCTTTGACTTTATCAGCTATGGAATCACCATTCTCTAGTATGAGTTTCAGCATGGCATTAACTTTCTTCTCTATTTCTGCAAATATTTAACAATTTCAAACGTTAGTGAAATATAACAGAAATTGATATCAGATAGCCTTTGTGGACGCCGGACGGATTTTCGTTTGTCATTTTATTTATTAATTGATAATTGATGTATTTGTTCATTTTTTTCACTGCGCAATGTAGAGATATACTTGCAGGGGAAGAGCTTTCGGTGGGTGGTCGCAAGTGTGGTTATATGAGAGAGGGAGAGAGAGAGAGTTGTCTGAAGCCACTGAGATTGGTGGGGACTATCCAACGCCCATGAGACGGAAATCTTTTTGTCATCCATTGAGCAAAATGTGTTCTTGAAAGAAGAAAAATCTGCAGACCCCCTTCTTTTCCTTTTTTTCCTCGTGAAAAATCTCTAGTCCTTAGAATTTGAAGCTATGACTTTGGAGGCAAGTCAGCTCCCCGTTTTTCTGAACAGAATTTTTCAAATTCAGAGGTGTATAGAGTATCTCCTTTAATAAGGCTAAATCTGTTCCTCTTATGTAGAGCTTAATTTACTCCTCCTTCCCCTAAATTTCAAAAAGCAAAAAACGTTATCATGCATCAGGTGTGTCCATTGTAAGCAGCTTTTTATAGGTTTTTTTTGTTGTTTTTTTTTTTTTTGGTTGGGGGGACTAGGACATTAGTATAGGGAAAAGGCCATGTTTTCTAAAAGGAATGTCATACCAGCTTAGGGGCAGAGGAAAATTATAAAATTAAATTAAATTTTAATATAAAAATTCCAATAATTCCACTGGGTTAATGCATCTTATTCATTTAAGTAAAATATTATTTTCAATTTAAATCAAATTATGTGCATTGTGACAAAAAATTATCAGTTTCCTTCATTTTTGCACAACCTCCTTTTATACATTTAAAGGGGAAGTAGTCAAAATTTATAATTTCCTCTTCATTCCCCTAGCCCCTGGGAATTCACTTTCCTACTCCCCTGATCTCTATTCTTCCAACCAAACATAGTGTTCATTTAGTACAGTTTTTTTGGATCGACTTTTTTTAGCTTATAAGTAAAGGCTAAATAAAAAACACTTTAAAAAACCTGTACAAAAAAGACTCTTAAGGGTAAAATGTCAAATTAGAGCGAGATTCTTAAACAACTCGTCTACGACCGTCTCCTTTATATTTGGCGCAATTCCAAGTTCGCATACGTGTAGAAACCTGTTAACCTTGTCGTTTTAGATTAAAATCACAAGTCTTTCTCATTAAGCCTCCAAATAATAACGTTGAGGAAGGAAAGGGAGCGTCAAAAATGAAAAAATGTCAACTGGGCATCTAAAACCGATATAAAGTTGGAGAGTACCCCATTATTTCTACTTTTCACTCTTTTAAAAAACATACATGTCGAGGGATATACCGTCACTCGGCTGGGATTCTCCGTTATGGTCTCTTGTTATACATGCCACTCTCCCGCCACAGATTTACGGACGTGCCGAACTTGCAATGCACACTTCCTTTTGATGCTGGAAAAGCAGTAACTGGCTGACCGTGACTGGGTAAGTAGCTAAAACTATTTTGCTACAAAGAAGAAAAGAATAGAAAACAGAGTAAAAAAAGAAAGATGCAATATTAAGGGATTTTTCTCCGTATTAGAATGCATTGGGTATTGTGGGTCAAATAAATACCGGCCAAATCCATTAAGTAAGCCTAAATTGATTGGCACTGTTAAATTGGGCTTAGGGCAACCCAAGGGTGAGTACTACGCCACTGGCCCAGATCATTTTGTCTGCCCAAGCTGAAACCCTTTTATTCCAGCTTAGGGGTGTAATCATACAGATGGACAAATTATTAAATAGAGAACAGACCCGCATTCAATGCAATGAGGGCGCTGCACATAACCAACGACACTTACGTCCGATCGGTCAAATTCTAACAAAATGATACAGGAGAAATTGTGTCCGATCAGCCGGCTCTAGCCAGTCTAGACCTAAGCAGTGAGTCATGATCATCGGGTAGACTCAATAGAAAGCGCCACGTTATAAATACCAGAGTTATGAGAGAGCAATGTATGATTAATCCAACTAAGTCATATACACTTGTGAATTTTACTCTATTCTCAGATAAGATAGCTAACTCGATTGTCGGAGTGTGATCGGTCTAAAGAAGATCGACCCATTCTAACTCTTTTATTTCTCTACAGTAGGTTGGAGACTCATCGATATTGGTACGAGTGATTGACCAAGCCTTCCCAATAATTCCATTTACAATTGGCGCCACCTGTGGGAAGGTCCACGTAAACATGAGTACCAGCCTCTTAGGGAGAAGAGGAGTCCATATCGCTGGACGAGGGAATGAAATTCCTTCCGGCAATGATAACATTGACTCGTTTGGCCACCAAACCACCCCGGAAAGAAGCAACAGGGGACGAACAAGGAGGTTGGAGACCCGGTCTATTACTGGGAGCCCCCGAGGAAGGCTAGATGAGTTACGGAAGGACCCATACTACGCTAGGGGGCCAATCCTCCGTAGAAATCATCACCAGGACCTGGGCCCTTCACTTTCTAGTGGATGTGTGCCCAGTGACCATTCACTTCATGCTATCGAAAGGGAATTATGGCGACGTGGAGATCAAATTACCAGGCTTACTTCCCAGCTCAGAGCAATGAGGGACGCAATATCCAGAAGAGATGACCGAGCCAGGAGGAGATCACCTGCCTGTCGCAACGAAATAAGGAATCGAGATCTTAAAAGCATAAGCTCAACGCTTGTGCGCACTATCAGGAGCCATGCCTCCAGCATCGGCCGCAACAGTAAAAAACAAGGAGATTAACACCACAGGAGGAGCCGGACACCGCAAGACAGGGAACAGCCTGGAACCGAGCGGCAATTAAAGGCTAGGTATTGACTAATTTTATTGCTGAATTTTCTGTTGAACTTCCACAGGCAACCATTCCGACCCCAATTTCTGGCATGCAACATGATGACATCTCTCTGCAAATTCGGAAGAAAGGTGATCAATTGGAAGCCGTTCGCTGACAGAGCATCCAATGATCAGGGGGCGAATTCAGGGATAAGTCTCAAACGACATGGTATTGGGGCAAGCCATTACGCTAGAGTTCACTGCAACAACGATTCAGAATACGAAGCTTTGCTCACGGGATTGTGGCAAAGCTATTGATCTCAAAATTACCAAAATCGTGATTCACTCAGATAGGTCCCCAGCTAAGTCGTGAGTCAAAACATCAGAAAGTATGCAACATGCAACATCCACTCGATAGGAAGTTGGGCTCCAGCTAGGGGCATATCGATTGGAAGCTATCAAAGAAAATGCGGTAATGACCCCGACCTTGGAACGCAAATAATATCGGGAAATTCTATTCGTAGGCCCTTCTTATTCTCAAGGAATGTATCTGCCTGTAAAGATGCAACGTCCTTTAACAAATATGTAATCTTGATGCCACTCCAAACAGTAAAGTATTGAAAGAAGACAAAATAAAAAAAATAAAAAAAAAAATCAGGTGTAAAAACCTGGTCTTGGATCACTTATGACCAGATCGGCCAACGAAGGTCATTAAAATCAAGTATCAAAACTTGATCCTGTCTAAGTTGGACAGATCGGCCAATGAAGGTCACAAAAACCAGGTGTAAAAACCTTGTCCTGGATCATTTATGACCAGATCGGCCAATGAAGGTCATTAAAACCAAGTGTCAAAACTTGATCTTGTCTAAGTTGGACAGGTCGGCCAATGAAGGTCACAAAAACTAGGTGTAAAAATCTAGTTAATGATCAATTATGACCAGGTCGGCCAATGAAGGTCACTAAAAACACGTGTCAAAACTTGATTCTGTTTAAATTGGACAAGTTGGCCAATGAAGGTTAATAAAAAGCTAGCGTTCAAACCTGGTCCTGCCCTAGTCGAGTAGATCGGTAAAGATCTTCATCAAAACAACAAAGCTCAGTAACTTGACTCAACCCTAACCAGGTTTGGAAAAGCTAAGGGTAGCGAGGTTTTTATTTACCTAGATTTGCAAGTAGGCTAAAGCTAGGAGCATCTACTTTATTATAAACAAATCCCATTAGCTTAAGAAGAAAAGCAGTTCGTTAGGTTTTTCCTAAAATTGGATAGGAATTTTATCTGGCTAAATTTGGTAATTCAAACAAACAAATAGTAAATTTTTTTTATCTAATTAATATATTCATAAAAGCATATATACAAAATAGATTCATTACATAGACGCTTCTTGCAAAAATAAATGCAATTCAACAAGAAAAGAAAAGAAAAAGAGACTCTAAGCTAGCTCGGCGGATAAGGGATTGGCAGCAGATTGGCCAGCCAATGGTAGTCTGGAAGTCGATGTCAATTTGGCTGGATTGGCTTCTTTATCCACTTGAATTTCAGGGGCATCTTTTTCCCTCTCATATTCGGTTTCTTCGTCGGCCTCGTCCTCCGACTCAAGTACCGCATCAGCACGGGTATGAATTTTCGCCCAAAGGGAAAAAAACTTGTCCAGCTTCAACTGCCTCAGAGCTACCCTCCAGCCGTCTTGGAATGTCTATTCTGCGATCTTCTTGACCTTGGCCTCGTAATGATTCCCGGCATCCTCAAAGCCCTTATCATACTTGGTTTCAGCCTCCTTTTATAACTGCTCCACCTCCAGTCGGGCTTCAACTAGAGATGCTTTTGCCACGGTTGGCGACTTCTCAGCTTCAAGCAACTTGGGCTTCAGATCAGCAGTCTCAGCTTTAGCTTTTCGGCAGTCTTCCTCCTTCCGCTTAAAGGATGCTTACGACTCTGCAAAAGCACCTTGACTGTCCTGCCAAGCCCGCTGAAGATCTCTGGCCTCCCGATCTCTCTGGTGGAATTTATCCTTCAGCTTAGAATACTTTTTCAGGGCAGCCCCTTGCCGATCTTGCAGGCTGCAGAACCGTTGTATAATCTCTAAGCCATGAATAGCATCCTGAGGAGAACAAGTGAAAACACGCATTAGTGCAAGATTTTCAAATATAACAGGCAAAACAAAGAGTTCGGCGTTACAAACCTACAACAAACGCTGACCAAACAGCTCCAAGCATAAAATCCCTAGTGTTAATAACGTCTAGTTCCTTGATGTCCCTATGCGGTATAATAGCCTGGAGGGCCTCGATAGCAGTGCTGCGGCAGCGTAGCCTCGAGTCTTTGACAGTCATAGCCCGCTCGCCGATCTTGGGCCATGCTATGAATTCTTCAGCCAATGGCCCCTCCATCATGTCCTTGCCCTTCTCGGCAACAAAAGGTCTCACCAATCCATCTGGGGTAGCGGTAGTGCCCTCGACCATCTCTCGGGCGGCGGCCTTCTCAGCCACTTTCACCAAACTTTTTTTTTTTACCACCACCTGGGTCGCTGCTTCCTCAACCAGATTGACCACCTTGGTGGCAGCAGGAACTCCAGTGGCAGGGGGCACGATAGGCAGAGGAGGAGCGTTGGTGTTGTCAACCTAAGTAGCGGTCTCGGCAGAAGATGATGCCGCTCCCATCCTCTTCCTGGAACCCCTCTATCCCAGTGTCAGAGTCAGGTCTCGAACTTTGGGAGCCATTTCAACCCTAGAGGTAGAGACGGGGATTGCGGTAATAGGTGCGGGACTTAGAAGCGGTGGGAGAGGTGAGCGATCCCCAATGTCGTGCCTAGCCCCCTCCGCTTTTTGGGCAGCAATCACGTCGGCAGATACCCCATTCGTCGCAGTGAAGGTCTAGTACCAAATTGGATAGCCCAGTAGTACGTGCGCAGCTCGGCCTATCCCTTGCAACTCTCCCTCACCTTTGTATGTCTAGACTCGATCCAAGGTTGTAAGATCGACGCCGAGGTGTTTGGTCTCCTTGTCACTGGGTCCAAAGGTAGCTGGGAAATGCGAAAGCACAAAGTTAAGCAACGAACCAAGGAAAAATCAAAACAGAGACAAATCAAATCAAGTGGTGAAGAGCAAGGCAGACTTATCCTCTTTGGCGTCTTTGGGCACATCATCTCTGGCGCCAATTCTACAGGAATGCCACCAAATTCCCATGGCCCCCTCACTCTCACTATGACATCGTCAATCCCCTTCCCCAAACTAAGAAGGAATTAGACCAACTCCCTTGATCCGTGCCTGGCCCTAAAATAATGCTTGTACCACTCTGTTTTACTGCCACTACCCACCTCCACGGCGGAATAATAATAGTTGAATTCATGAAGACCCGGATTTAGGTCCAGAAGACAATTCAACTCAATTATCCCCATCACTGTCCTGTAACCGTTTGGTAGCAGTTGGATTGGGGCAATTTCGTAGTGGCTTAGGATTTGGGTAAAGAAGGGGTGGACGGGAAACCTAAGGTCACCCTCTACTATTGCGACAAGGGAAAATGGAGTCCCTTCTTCAGTCGCCCTCCAATCGTCATCGTTCGGCCCTACCAAGCCTATATCTACCCTCTCCAAAAAATTATACCGTTGTTTGAAGGCGGTGATGAAGTCAGAATGGTAAAGCATTCCCCTAAGTCTGGTGTCTATGATGACTAAGGGGTTCTAAGGTTCAAAGCAAGAATAATAAAGAAGGAATACAAAGAGAGGGGGGGACCTTACAAAATGGTAGTCTTCGCGATAGAGATGCGTGCAAAGCGTAGGGGAGTTCTGCGTTCGAACAATGGATACACCCTCTGGTCTGTGAAAAGAGTGTTAACACGGTGACAACAGATCTGGGGCAGCCCAGTGGTCACGTCCCATTTAAGAACGTCTGACGGTTGATGTCACCGAGCCGTTGCAAGATATTAGCCCAAGACCCCTATAATCGGGGCACTAGGGTTAGGAGGCAATTGTGGGTCAAATAAATACGGGCCCAAACCAGTTAAGCAAGCTCAAACTAATTGGCACTGCTAAATTGGGCCTGGGGCAGCTCAGGGGTGAGTACTACACCACAGGCTTAGGTCATTTTGTCCACCCAAGCTGAAGCCCTTTTAGCCCAGCTTAGGGGTGTAATCATACAGAGTGAAAGAGCATTAAATAAAGAACAAACCCGCATTCAATACAGTGAAGGCGCTGTACACAACTGACAACGCTCACGTCCGGTCAATCAAGCTCTAGCAAAGCGAGACAGGAGAAATTGTGTCTGATCAGCCGACTCTAGCTGACATAAACCTGAGCAGTGAGTCATGATTATTGAGTAGGCTCAACAAAAAGCGTGACATTATAAATACTAAAGTTATGAGAGAGCAAGGTATGATCAATCCAACTAAGTCATATACACTTGTGAATTTTACTCTATTCTTAGAGAAGATAACTAACTCGACCGTCAGAGTGTGATCGGCTCAAAGAGGGTCGACCCATTCTAACTCTTTTATTTCTTTACAGCAGGTTGGAGACTCATCAATATTGGTTTGAGTGATCGGCCAGGCCTTCTCAAAAATTTCACTTACAGGTATCATCCCATATGGTCCTTTCTATGGTTGTGATCACCCACGTAGTTCAACCCCAATTCTATTGTGCTACAAAGAAACTTAGATATAGAGCAGTGTTTTGTGATTTTTTGGAGAAGATTGCTAAATTCATAACCTAAAAGATTTTATCTATGGTTTCCTTCATGCATAAGTAGCTGGGTTTCAGCTTTGGAGAGAGATGATTGTGAATAAAGCCATATTGGTCCTAGAATTAACAACATTCTTTCTTGGACTTTTACTTAACAGAGTTTGCTCAATTCTTATGTGATTAGTTGTTAAAGACTATTAAATGCTGGGGACACAACAGCTGGCTGCAAGTTGGTATTTCAAAACGAAGATCATGAGGTGGTCTAATCAGGGATGTTAATTGGGCTGGACTGTGGTCCACCGGGCTCGGGCTGAACTTTGCGGACTCTTGTTATTTTTTGAGTTGGGTCGGGCTAGGTCAAAATATAAAGAGAAAAGACAAAGCCAAGCCCATTGCCCTAGGGATGGGCTTGGGCCTCGGCCTTTGGTAGACTTTTTGGGCAGGTCTTTGGGTCGGGCCTCTTTGATCCAATTTTTTTTGTAGCATTATGTTTTTAAAACTAATAAATTTAGTTATAATAAATTATACACTATAATTCTATGAATTAAAAATTTATTTATAAACTTTTATATATTTAATTTCTTTCAATTAATGTAAAAAACTTTACACTTACATTTATTGTTATATAATTAATAAGAAGTATTAAAGTAAGTTATTTATACAATTATATTTATTAAATTAATGAACGCGTTTACGAAAAATAAATTTGAAAAGGAAGGTCACGAGCATGGGTGGGCGGTGTTTAAAAAAAATTCAAATTAAATTTGAAAAGAAAAAGCGTCATTTGGAGGGTTCACAGGTTTACGACCGGGCTTAGAATCGGACTCAAGCTTGCAAGCTGAGTTCGGGTTTCTAGAAGGGAGGGCCAAACCCGCCTATAGAGTATTCAAATTTGGGCCAAGCTAGACCCAAATCAGACTAGGCCTGGGCTTTGACCTACGAGGCTCGGACGAGCATGGGCTCGGGCCGAATTTACATCCGTGCCTTTGGCAACTAAAAAATTATCGCAACGTTTTGTGTCCTTTTTCGTAATTCTCAGTCGGGTCCATAGGGCCGGTTCATTTCATTGGTCTCCGTATACATAGCGAGGAGGGATTCGCCAATGATAACCGAATTTAGCTTTCTGTTAGCAGCTTCTGATAGAGAGAAATCGGGAGGGTGATTGATTGCGTGGGTGAGTTGTCGTCTACTTTTCTTTCTCGCTTCCGATCTCTACTCTCTCTAACCTCGGTGTGTCCGTACTGTCATGGCGTTCTCCGAGAACTCTCGACAATCTCTCATCCCAAGCTTCCTCTATTCTTCTTCCTCATCGTCCAAAACCCGACTTCTTGAGAAAATGACGAACAGCTCAAACCCTAGCATCTGGCCTTCACCAGCATCGCCACCTTCCGCCAATGGAAGTGGAGGACTCTTGTCGTCCAGGAAGAGCTTCATCATTCCTGCGCCCAGCGAGCCAGGCAAGATTCAGTTGTACTCGCCGCAATACTACGGCGCCTGCACGGTCGGTGGAATTCTCAGCTGTGGCCTCACTCACACGGCCGTCACTCCTCTTGACCTCGTCAAGTGTAATATGCAGGTCCGACCTCCCTCGATCTTATTCAACTATCTCAATTTTTCATCGGTTTTGATCAGTTCACTTTTTCGATCTGATTCTTTCTTCATCAGAATTGCCCTCTTCTATCATTTATTCTGTATATCTCAGTGAAACTGGCCTATTCTATTGCTCTTAGTCGTTTCTCTTTGGATCTAGCTTTGTGATTTTTTAATTTAATAGTTCGATGCCTGGCTTGTTTCTGGATTACATCCACGGTTATTGTTTTAATACTTCTTTCTTGCTTCAGATCTTCTGTTGGCTTTATTGGTTTTTGCTATAATAAATATCCATTCGGTCTACATGTTCCGGAACTATTGCCTAATCGTAAGTCATAATTGATTAAGTAAATGATCGTGAGATGGTGATTTCTTTTGTTCTTCAGAATCGTTTTCTTCTCCAATTATGCTAGATTCGTACTATATTTAATCTTGTTATTTTTCAACAGATTGTTGAATGAGTTTTTCTTCTTGGGCAAAAACTTGCATGCCTGCTATTTCTGACATACTGATTGCTGTTCTTGGTGATATCCTCTGGCTTTTGCTGTGTAATGATGTTTGAGATGACTTATGTGCCTGTTTAGACCTTTCATATGTGTTAATGAGTTTACACGATCCTCTTTTATTTTCCTGCTTCCTTGATGGTTTCCTATATGTTTTGTGGATTTCTTCATTTTGGAGTTTCTTCCCTTTATATTTTGTGGTTTCCTATCACACCTGTGTGATGTTAGTAGATTCATACATTTATTGGATAAAGAGCGGTGGATTGATTCATATAGGTTTCACGTTATGTTGATTTTGTGAATGTCATGTGTTCTCACTTGAGCAAGCAAATCAACTGTCATTGATTCACTAGATTGATCCCTCAAAGTACAAGAGCATCTCTTCTGGTTTTGGAGTGTTGCTGAAGGAGCAGGGAGTAAGGGGCTTCTTCAGGGGATGGGTGCCTACTCTGATTGGTTATAGTGCTCAGGGTGCCTGCAAGTTTGGCTTCTATGAATACTTTAAGAAGTACTATTCTGACATTGCTGGACCAGAGTACGCATCCAAATACAAAACTCTGATCTACCTTGCTGGCTCAGCATCTGCGGAGGTGATTGCAGATGTTGCTCTTTGCCCCTTCGAGGCAGTCAAGGTTCGCGTTCAGACTCAACCTGGTTTTGCAAGAGGAATGTCAGATGGCTTTCCTAAGTTTGTCAAATCTGAAGGCGTTCTTGGGTATGTTTATGAACTATTTCTTTTGTTTTTACAATAGGCTAGTTGCTGGAATATGTATGTAGTTTTAAATTTGCTAAATCTGTGTAGGTTGTACAAGGGCCTTGTTCCTCTTTGGGGACGTCAGATTCCATGTAAGTTCAGTCATTGACATACAGTAATTTTCTTTTCCCCTTTCTGGATATGGATTGTAAATAATTGTTAATTAGTGATGTAGCTCATGGTTTGAATGAAAAAGTTAGAGAAATTATACTAACCTCCCCTAAGTGGTTTGCTGTGATCAATAGGGGCTAGGAGCTGGGTTTGGTGGGGGATGGCAGTGGTTGGTTTAGCAGCACTGGAGGTCTGCAACCCAATTTCGCTACTTTTTGATCTATAGACTATGCACGGAGTTAGCAGATACTCTAAATACACCCTCGGTACACTATTTGGCAGTGGGGCAGAGATACAAAGGCGGATGAGGGTGCAATGGTTACATGGCCATGGGTGGTGAGTGGCCAACGAGTTTGAGAGAGAGAGAGAGAGAGAGAGAGAGAGTTGTTCGGCCATGGAATGGAAGAAGAAAAGGAAAAGAAGAACAGGGGTCTTGGGTCCATAGGTGTAGGTTGACAGTCAACTTAATCTATGTGTCCCGTTAAAAATTTTTTTTTAATATTACATCTTTAAATTATCATACACCCATTCTTCCATTTCTGATCTTTAGTTCTTTTATCCATACACTGTTGCATATAATTTGTCTTGCCCTGCTTGTATGCCTTTTTGGATTAAGCTTATGCACATGTACACCCAAACAACCCCCTTGTTCTGTTTTTGGATAAGTAGGACTATATATTAAAAGGAGCCCCTTAAAAGGCATGATGTTAATGTGGTTGTTACTCTTTATCTAAGTATAGTTCTTTTTTTCGTATAATGTTTTCCACCTTTAGCTGTTGTAATTTGTAATATCGTTAATTTGCTGCAAGTTTGGTTGAGATTCTTTCCCATTATTTTGTATTATGAGAATAACCAACCAATTTAGATATTCCTTCAAATTTGAAGATGTTGCTTTGGGGATGTACCAAAGATGATATGACCTTCAGAATCCTCAAACTAACTTTTTGGTGTTACACGTTTTAATGAATGCGTACTTCTGTGCTATCTTTAGTTTTTTTATCTATACACTTTTACACATAATTTGTCCTGGCTCTCTTGTATACTTCTAGTGTGAATGATGTGAACGTTGCTTATTGCTAATTTAGGTTTACTTTTAGTTTAGTAGTTTTCCACCTTTAGCTGTTATAATTTGGGCAGCAGTTATCATCTGGTAGTAACATCTACTGTTCATTTGCTGCAAATTTGGTTGAAATACTTTCTTTCATGATTATTTTAGATTCGCAGCATAACCACTTCTCATATTCCTTGAAATTTGACGTTGCTGTGGGGGATGCATCAAAGATGATAGATGGGGTGCTTGTGGGCCACTTGGCATGGATCATTTCCCATTTTTTAATGTGACAAAAGCAGACAAAAGAGACCTTCCCTACCCCCCCACAAAACAAAAAAAAAAAAATCTGACAGCTAAGAGACGTGTACTTTTAGGAAGGTGTTGTGTCCGCGTCAGACACACGTCTGAACATATCATATTATTTATTTTTATTTTTTTAGAATCGGACATGCGTCGGACATTTGGAGAACACACGTGTGTTATTTAAACACCCATGTCTATCACTTAGACTTACATGAAACACATTGCACATTAAAAAAAATAACATGAGACCTAATTATAAAATAAAAGGAATGTGATTTTAGGTATACTTTGATGTTTAAGTTATGAAATACTTGGTTTGTAATGTTAATTATTATTATCTTGCAACTTTTTCATTATCTTTTATGTAAAATAATTCTATATGTGATATACAAAATATGTATATCCCCACCGTGTCGTTTTCAGCATTTTTTTAAAATCGCCGTATTGACATATCTGTGTCATGGTTTTTAGACTCAGTCTCACACACAAATAAAAACATTGTTGAAAAAAAAAAAAAAAAACATTCATCCTCACTCTTCCTGCGCAGAAGATTTTGTCTTTACCAAGCGGTAATGATTGGACTCCAGAATGGTTACATCTCATAACACAAGAAATATATGAAAGATACACTGAATGAACCACAGGTTGAAAACAGAGGCATTCAAGGTCATTGATAAATCCCTGTTTGAAAGTTTGTGTTCTTTTTATTAGATGTTGGAATCAGCTGAAGCTCACATATTGTGATCCTTGCCCTTTAATATTTTGGTTCCAGTCTGAATATACAGGACACTTGATGTTACCCTTTTGTCCGTTGATCCTTCGTTGAACCAATGTTTGGATTTTGTTGAGTTTTGTCAGTAATTTTGATTGTGTAGATGATATAGGCCGTGTTTTTGGTTTTTGATGCTTGTAAATGGGTGACATCCCCTTGGTGCCTTTTCTCTTAATAGACACTCTCTTACTTATTAAAAAAAAAAAAATCATAACTTGCAATCTGCATGTTTGTTACTCGATTGCACTCACACTTAATTTTGTTCTACATGGAGTTGTCGAAAAAAAAAAAAAGAGAAGAAAATTGTTCTGTCATTTGGAAGCGAACTCAGCGGTATACTCATCACTGAGATGCTCTTTGATTGGTTCATTGCATATATCATTTGTGTAGATATTCCTATTGGTAGTTAAGGCTAGATGTCTTTTTGGATGGTTGATCATTGCTTGTGTTCTTCAAGACTTAGGTGGATTTTGCAAAATGCTATTGCATGTAGTTTTCGTGCGACTGTGTGTGTGGGTGTGTTTTCCTTTTTTCTTCTTTTGCGGTATTATTTTAAGGTATAACATATTTGGCTAGACATCTCACTTTTTACAAGCTTGTTTAATCATTTTAAACTTTTTGATGAAATTGGTAGTTAATATATTATCAATTATGGGCCTTGGGTTACAATTGCTATATAAATTCAAGTGTCATATCCTCTTGGAAACCTAGTTTTTTCCCTGATAGGGTAGCATGTACAAGAGGGATGGCCTAGCTAACCTAAGCTTGTTCAACCTTAAATTTAATCTGGCTGATGTGTATGCTAGGTTGAGCTCATTTAGCTCATTTTCTGGGCATTCGATTCCAGCCCATTCCCTCGTACTAAACATAGCCTTACTTTTTGCTTCTTTTGATGTCTATTTATTGCCGTCCCAGTTCATTCTTTCACTTTTCCTCGGTCACTTGTTTGAAAAATCTCGTTTCTTACATCTGTTTCCCATTGTAAAACAATACAGGCCAACTTACTATGAATTTCAAATTTACTTTTGGGCAGAATGGGAAGCAATTCTTGTTCATGCACATGATAATAATGCATGGGATTCTTGATTAAAGATACAATGCATTTACACCTTGCATTTCAGTAGGCCTTTTTCTAGATTTCTTCTATTAATGAACATCTATCGATGAAATAGATGTACTTGATCTCACTTGATCGTGATGTATTCTATTTTCCATTAATGTAATTTTGTTTTGATGTTCCCTTAGTATGAATTATGTGTTATGTTGAGTCCATGGATAAATCAGTAGTGTAAGCCCATAGAAATCAGTGGCCTCTAAATAAGGGACTTGTGAATCCCTCCTTTGTCTCCTACTTTGTCCCCTTGTTTGTATGGAATTCACCTTTTCAGGGGTCACCATTCTAACTGACTTTGGTGAAGTTTATATGGAGCAGCTAACCATGATGCTCTTAGTATTGGTTACAAACTATTATCATGCTTTCTGTCTGTGAGATTTTTGTGTGCTTTTTAACCCCTAACCACATCTATTCTAGCAATTGCTTGGATCTTTAAATACTAAATTGGTTAATCTGCAGATACAATGATGAAGTTTGCCTCTTTTGAGACCATTGTAGAGATGCTCTACAAGTATGCCATCCCCAAGCCAAAAAATGAATGCAGCAAGAGTCTGCAGCTTGGTGTGAGCTTCGCTGGTGGATATGTGGCTGGTGTATTTTGTGCAATCGTGTCTCATCCTGCTGACAATCTTGTCTCTTTCCTTAACAATGCCAAGGGGGCAACTGTTGGTGATGTGAGTGCTGTGGTTTAGCTTGCTTTGCCAGAATTTACCTCCTTTCAATTTCATGTCTGTTCATTGTCACAATATGTAATTTTAATGTTTCATCTTGTGGTTGTGCAGGCTGTGAAGAAGCTTGGGGTCTTAGGTCTCTTTACCCGGGGGCTTCCTCTCCGTATTGTCATGATTGGAACTCTCACTGGAGCCCAGTGGGGTATCTATGATGCTTTTAAAGTCTTTGTTGGGCTGTAAGTCTCTATTCCTGTATTTGTTGTCCATGTGCACACACGCATGAATGGGGAGAGTAATGGTTTCTAATTCTTTTATTGAAGCTTATTGGGTTTTTGTCTGTTGGTGGATTATATTTCTGATGGAGTTTCGTATGATGTCCAGGCCCACCACTGGAGGAGTTGCTCCTGCTGCTGCACCTACTACTGCTCCTGAGCTTGCAAAGGTGTAGAATCAACTCAAATAGGTTTATCATTATGGAGCCCGAGATGATAGCTATGCAGAAGGATCAATAAACAATAGCATATAGCTGATGTTGCTTGGATGGCCTCATAGGAGTTCGGGAGTTTTCTCTTGCATTTGAAACTTGTTGCAGCTTTTGTCTTGCACTAACTTTGATATGCGGGGGATGGTTTTTGCCTCATTTTGTAAACTGTGGAACACTTTTTGGAAGCTAGATTAGGTACAAAGTCACATTTTGATATTCTTCATGCTATTTCTCCCCTTTAGGAAAGTTGAAACAAGATAATTGACAGATTGGGGGGTTTTACGTACTTCAGTCCATTTGAGATACAATTGGCGTATGCAGATCTGTTTTTTGGTTATTCAAAGGCATGGGAATTATGCCTGTTTTTATTGTTATAATTGTTGTCATTCTTAGCCTAACAGTTCGTGCCTCATTTTCCCCCCCATCTCTCAAAGTTCTAGTTGTGGTTGGTTTTTTTGTTTTGCTGAGAGAAGTTGTGGTTGGTTGGCGCGGCTTCAATTGAGCTATCGTCTGATTTTCAGTTGTGTTTCAGTATGAATGATCCCAATGGATGCCAAGCATGGTTGGCAAGCAGCTTTGATTTATGCAACCAGAGAATTATTTTCAGGCATGCAGGTATATGACATGCAATATCTATGTAGGGTTGATGAAGTTTCGTGTGCAACGGTCCATTAAAATGCTCTAGGAATCACCTGGTTGTCCTGATTTGAAGCGAGCTTACATGTTTGTTGTAGTAGAAAAAGATGAAGCCATTTGGAAAGCAAATTCAAGGAACTGCTTGCTAGTACCATTGCTGTTCACTGAAAATCAACATTAATTCTTGTTTTGTTTATAATATCCATGACTAAGATTCAGTTCACGGGACACACCAAGTTACTCATAAAATTAAGAGCGAAATACGTAGTCGGTCAGTTGGTCAAAGCGCAGGTGAAGAAGTAAATCAACTGGACTGCCATCACTGGTCAGGGACTCGGTGTACCGCTCTCTACTCCACAAGTGTCCTCTGGACAAATTTCTTTGTAGCAGTGCTGCCCAGAACAGGTGATACTCTTCTCTGCGATGCGTTTATGATCTCAATGTCTAGAAGGAATAAAAAGAAAAAGAAAATGGTGTGGATTGGAAAATGAAGATGGAGGAATAAAAAAGGGATGATAGCAGATGATGTTCTTATCTGTCGATGCATTTATGATCTCAATTTCTAGAAGGAAAAAAAGAAAAAGAAAATGGTGTGGATTGGAATACGAAGATGGAGGAATAAAAAAGGGATGACAACAGCCAAGCACAGCACACGCCCACCGTGGGGCTCGAACCCACGACCACAAGGTTAAGAGCCTTGCGCTCTACCGACTGAGCTGGACGGGCTATTTGGAGAATGCAGCGAGATTTAATTATAAATAGTAAGTAATACTGGCAGGTTGCGACCAACGCAACAGCTACATTCCATTTTTTCTCACCCGACAATATCTGTGCGCTAAAACTGATCTGAAAATATACGTGGTTTTAGTTCAACTTCAGCATAACAGAACTCTCAATTTTACTGTGTGATTTAAACTAAAAAAAAATTGCAGCGGTTAAAGCAGAAGGGATCAGAGGAAGGGGACGATCCATATGGAATTTGTGGGAGATCTCCCAAACGGTAGCCTTCCTTCTTCCGGCAATTTCTACCATTAATTGCTTAATTTCACTGCAAGCCCGGTTATGGTAGGTGGATCCTATTTTTTGTTATTATTATTTTCGTACGATTCTGTTTTTGATCGAAGAAGATCCTATTCTCCACTCTGAATTTTAACAAAAGTAGTACCGGGTAAGGCACATTATTCATTGTCAATGATAGGTTGGAAAACACAACTAAAGATGAAGCGAGAAGGCAAGAAATAGACCAACCATAGAAATGCCAATTCAACTTACTTATGCTAGGATTTCGGTAGACAACAAAGGTTTAAAGACAATAAAATAAAGAAACCAACACATAAATTACATATAATTTATAGGTGTTGCTAACCATTTAACCTTGAAATAGAAAATTAAAGAGAAATATAAAGTCTTTCTCTCTGGGTACTTTTTATTACACACACACACACACACATACATTCATATATATATATATATATATATAATATTTTAGCAACAAACATGAAGTACGTACATTACTTCAATACCAAAATTAAGTTCCGCCCTACTGTTACAGTTAGCATGTAGTACCCCATATATTGTTATCTGATACCACTGCTCCCCAGTTCTAGAAGCTTAACAGAAGTTCCTCCATAGACAAGTTCTCAATGGATTCAAAGCCTCCAGTAGGTTCAGCCCTCGAGGTGTAGGTCATTGGTCCGCTCCAAAAATCAAAGAGACAATCATTTGAGAAGGTGGTCTCATAAACATAAGAAGTTTCTGAGTCACTTGATGATGAGAAGTTAGTTTCATAGACAAAAGGCATCCCAGTATCATCATCCTCCACGGTGGGGAAGTAGTTCACGGGAATCTCATCAGAGTCATTCACCTCAAAATCATCAGGGAAGTAGTCACAGGCAGTATTCGTCGTACACTCAATAAATAAAGCCTGATCGGAAGCTTTCCTTGCTCGGACGACCTGATCATAAGCAACAAAGATTGAGCTATAAGTCATTGTAATGATTGCGGTAATTGGAGTCAAAGGAGAGAAATTCCCAAAATTATAAAGAAAAGATCTAAAACTGCACTTACATAATTCTGGTTTACATGATCCTGATACAACATCATATAGTCTCCCTGTTTTAATCCATGTGCATTGACGAATTCCCCTGTAAAATACAACAATCTAAGTCATTTCAAGTTTGGATAGAGAAAAAGGAAAAGCAGACCAAACAAATGAAAATAAAAAAAGGGCGGGCTGTGAAGTTCTCACCAGTATTTTCAAGTACGTACATCCGACTCGTGTTGTTCGGCCAATATCTGTATAAAGAGGAGGACGAGGACGAGGAGGAGGAGAAAACAAAATAAATCTCAAAAGTGAGTTGCTTCCATATGCAGTGGACTGATCTAATCATCCAAATAACCATTCACACTTCAGCTTGTTGGAAGAATACCCAAGCTAGGATTTCTTTTAAATACTGGTTAGAACATCACATATAAGATGAATCAAACCCAAATCTGTTATTTGGAGAGTGGTCCTTAGGCCAATGCTATTTCCTCTCAGGGACTTCAGCAATCAGCATCTTATAAAATCCATGAGGGCATTGTTGGATATGCAAGTTTTAGCTTACAACTATCCAAAAAGGGTAAGTAAAAATGATCTAGTTAGTCTGAGTGGTGGTTTGATAGCAAATCTCCAACACCAGCCATCCTCAAGAGACTTGGGGACTGCTACCTTCTAGTAATCAAAAGGAACCAGTTGCATTCAAACCTGAACTTAAAACTCCAGACATGCAGGCCGTCTATATCATCCATGCTGATAAAAAATCCTTCCTTCTCCTTGAGCTCAGGGAGGAAAGCCTCAGCTGCTTTCTGAAATTGAATTGTCCCATGATATCAAAAGGAATTAGCCATAGCACAGTGGTTCAGCTCCAAGGTAATATATTTACATGACAAGTTGCATCAAGTGAACCAAGGTGATAAATTTAGAATGCTGATTTCAGTTCAGGTGATTCTTTACGCTATCATTGAGCTTAATAATATTATTTTCAAAGTAGAAAGATAAAATGCAAACCTTTGGGACTATCATTCTCCTGAGGGAGCTTACATCACTCGTCTGAAGTTCCTTCTCAAAAAGAAACCTCAATCTTGTTCGATCAATTACCTAAAGCACAAAGCCATTGGAGAGTTGCCAAATTAAACACTTAAGCATCGATTACATTAATTAAAGAATACAGCAACGGTTAACAAAATTACTTAAACTACAGGAACAAATCCATGTAAGAACATGACAAAGGCACAACATCTGACTCCATGACCTCAAACAAAATGAAATACAATATAAGTGGCTGCACCCAAAATGTTGGCCAACATTCTTCAACACATGTATGTCAATGAGTCCTACATAGAAAAATTCCAAAGCAGATATGTGTATATATCAATATATATATATATGTATGTGCATTCTCACTAGAATTAGGTTGTGTATTTGTCTATCAGCAGCTATTTATCTTCAAAAGATCAAAAGTAAAGCATTCTTGCTACAATTCTGGCGGTATGTTCGACCGCCGCCTATTAGTTTGTTCGACTGCCGCCTATTAGTTTGTTCAACATTAAAGGCAGTTATTGATGGCCGCCGCTAATTAATGAAAAACATTAGCACCAACTCCTGTCTAACTGCCACTAACTAAATGGTTGAGATATTGGCACTGCCTTGCCAACCACTGCTAAAATTTAATGTTTTAGATTAATGATGGTCGCTGTTGACCGCCGCTAATTGATTGCTCGAGACTACCAGTTGTTGTCGCTGATAATTGCTTATAGTGTAGTTACTTATCAGTTTTTCTACCACGCGCCAATAGAGTACCACCATTAAAGGGCATTTTCTAGTGGTCCCTGATATCATGCAATCAAAGTATGAAACCTCTATTATTTCAAAACCTTCAGCCGCAGTATTGCACCTTTATGCAAACAAGTTTGGAATTATATTTCATTATGTAGAGCCTAGAGACACCATGCTTAGTGTTGGAGAGGGAGGAATAAATTGCCAATAGGATTACAATCAGTCCATTTTGCATTGATACTAACAGCTTGCAGATATTCTTGACAAAAACAAGTTTCTAAAATAGAATTATGGGAATTTCCATCCAACACTTAACTTTCTTTTTGCCTCTACCAACTCAAGACAATCTAAGAATATGGGGCTACTTTTAATTTTTTGCTTACTACTAGGGCTTCCAGCACTAATTCCTGTGATGTTCACTTCACAGCCTGATTAATGCGTTTTAAAAAGTGCTCTTCTATGGCCCTTCGTCGAGGATTTTAGAATAGTGCAATTTAAACACAACTTATGCACCAAAATTTAATGAGCAATAGTTGTAGAACACAATTGTCTGCTCTATATGGAAGTTTTAACATTTCCAAATGTGCACCCTCTTCAAGTACATAACTAAACACTCTAATAGAAAACAAATAGCACAATTACTCATAAACAAATAGCACCCTAACAGAAACCACCTTCATAACTTTTGGGAACACTTTGGGAGAAGTTGATATCTATACCTAGCCATCTCAATAAGGATCTGTTTGGTCAACAGAAAATCATCTGGTAAAGTAATAATTTTGACTTGAAAAAAGTTTTATAGGAAAGAATTTAGGGAAGAAGTGTCCTCAAACTCCTGCATCACAAAAAGTGCAACTCTCTATACACATGGGAGTTGTGCACTCCCCCTCAAAAAACAAAAAAAAAAAAAGGAGGTTGGGGGGGCGCTGCTAAGCAGCTACTTTCCTTCACTGTCATTCTAAACTCATCATTATTACTCGTGAGTAATTGTTCACCGGTAAAATTCCAAATTACATTCCCCCTAGAATTTTGTTTGCCATAATAGTCTATTCCATACTTGGAGGTTAATTTCCCAAATTGTCTTATACGATCTTCGTATAGGTGTCACTTCGGCCATTCTGAATTTTTCTATTTTGTTAGCAGTTACAACAGATACCTGTGTCTATAATTGATATTGGGGAATTTTCTAATTATGTGTCTGTCTTTGACATCCCATGCATGCTTTACAGAGGATCGTCAAGAAATACCCTTCTCACTCACGAGCCATAAAACCTAAGCTGTTTTACTTAGTAATGGGTCAGTGATTGATCATTGTTTACTTAAATAACTAGATGACTTAAAAGTAAACGTACCCAAGTAAACGAAACATCGTAATTAATATCCCACGAGTTCCTCACACGCACATGGTCTCTCTCTCTCTCTAACTTGTGATTGACTATGCACATGCATCGTGCATGACAATGTTCATAATTTAACCAAAAAAATGGACAAATATCCATCGAATGTACTAATTTTCTTAGGACAATAATAGTAAGGAAAATGCTATTCTTTCAAATTTTTTGTACAAAATTTTAAATCAAAATGATAGAACAATGACAGTTTTGTAATTAAAATATATTTTGATAGATTTTTTATTTTAAAGTGATAGACCTACGATTCAAACACATTATTCTGAATATAAATCCTGTATGAATTTTCTCCGGAACAATAGCATTACCCTAATAATAATTATGAGGATGGAGAAGGTGGTGGTGGTGATGTTAATAGTATTTCCGTCTTTATCAGTTGTAATTGCACACTTCCTCTCAATAGTCAATAAAGCCATTTGGACATTTAAGTTTGCTTTTTAAATAGGACAAAAATTCAAAATAAATTTTCTGACAAACAAACAAACAGCACCTCTTCACCATTCCACCCAACAAACACAGATAAATAAATAAAATTACGCAAAAAAAGAACGAAAAAAGGGGAAATAAAAGGTGAAAAGTAAGGGGCCTCGGTATCGCAAAGAGTAAGAAATAAGAATAGAGTAAAACAAGGTAAAGACAACTCAAATCTGGGTGTGAATTACTGAGTTCAATGAACAAATTCAAACACAGATCGCATCAAGAAACTGGTAAAAAAGAAACCCAAGAAAGACTTCACAGAAACTAATCCGCACACAGCTTCCGTGGCCCAAATCATATCACCTGGTCAACTCGGGGAACTGAGGTAGGACAAAAAAATTATTTAGACATTTATATTTTTTATACCAGAAAAAATATATATATATAAATCAGCTAAAAAATGCGGGAGGATGAGAAAGAGCGTACACGTGCGGGTGGTGGTAGCACGTGGGAGCTGAGGGATGGGAAAGGCAGGACGTTGACGGAGGATCGCCTGTGTCGGGCCATCCTTTTCTTCTTCCTCTGGACACCGAGATTCATCGCGGCGACCAAGTCCAGATTCAACTCGGTCCGATCCGACTCGTCATCGTCACGGATCTTGCGAACTCTGTCCACCTTCGTTGTGACAATAGTAGTAGTCGTAGTGGTAGCCCTTCGTCCGAGGGCAGCTACACCACCACCACCACCTGCCGCCAAACCATAGGCCTCGTTTTTCCCCATCGCTGAACTACTGCAGCTGCTAGTAGGGTTAGGGTTTTCTGTGAAGCCCCCTTTTCTCTCTCTCTCTGTGTGGTTGAGTGGGAAATGATCGACGCTCGGCAATCGGGAAATGGCGGTGATAAAGAAGGGAAGGCTGGCTAGTGGGCTTTTTCTTTTTTGTAGTCATAACAACTGGGGTTAATTGGCAATGCCATTCCCCGATCTGAGTGACATTTGTACAATGCTCATTCATGGTAACTTTTTTGATCTTTTGTTTTTATGCACGAAAACAATGTAATGTCGCTGGGGGTGATGAAGGAGTAATTACAAAACCAGGGTTAAAGGTTATGGGGAAAGGGGGTGTGGTTGGTTTGAGAACTTACTTGAGATCATCGGTGGTGGTTTAGTGTGGAGGAGCGTTTAGGGGTTACGGCCAAGGAGTGAATGACGGATGGAAGGTGGAGGAGGGTGAGCTGGGGACTGAGGAGGAGGTCCAGGTGTTCAAAAAGTTCTGATTTCTTCAACTGAATTCAATTGCGTTTGTTTGTTTGTTTGGGCGTATTGGACTATCCATTTTTTCTGTAAAACGAGACAGATTCACACACACACACGCACCCCACTCTTTCTCTCTCTGCATATCTCTCTCTTTCTCGCTCTATATCTCTCTCTCTCTATAACCTTTCGCTCTATGGAAGGGACAAACTCTCTCAAAGAAGCGTTACGAAGCCGGTCGCCGGTCGGTGTTTTGAATTTGAAACGCAGGGGAAGAAAGCTGAACCACTTTTATTTGCAGTGGTTCAACATCGCGCTAATTCCACGTCAGCATCGTCCGATGTGCGCTTGACTCTGTTGCCTGCGCTCCTACTCAAAGGCTAGTTTCAGGAATCACGGTGATGTGACGGCGATGACATTGCTCAATTTGTGAGGTTCCGTCCTGCTCCGCTCCGAGTATTAAGTGCTGCGGCACACAGCCGATTTGATAATTAATGAGTGACCCCCAGCCCCAGCCCCAGCCCCAGCCCCAGCCCACGGATTTTCAAAAGAGAAAAATGGCCCAAAAGTCATATGTCCTAAGCCATTTAATCTTATCTACTTACCTCTTAAATAATACTGTAGAATTTCGAAAACCTAGTTGAGAACATTAAAATGACTTAGTTAGGCTGTTTCACACATTTTTTAGAAACAAATTTCTGTCATCGAAGTTGTAGAAAAATAAAAACAAGAAAGAATTAAAATAATGCACGTATAATTATTCACAAATTAAGTGCAATACATTTATTGTTTTTCCTCTTTTGTGATTTTGAGAAATTTAGGTTATTTATTATTATTATTTTTTTGGTGCTTCGTAATGAAAAGACAAGAAAAGCAAAGATAAACTAAACTCTTTCTGAGAGGAGTCCGACTATATCGCCCATCACCAGAGACCTTAAAGGTTCAAGAGAGTCATCTAAAAAAACGAAGGTCTGTGTTTGGTCCATTGCCAAGCTGGTCAACTTATCAGCACATTATTGCCTTTCCTTAAGGCATGGTGAAAAGTGCTTCTGCATGAGGATTTTTGAATCTTCAATCGCTGCTCTATTTGGGTGATTTCTAGCATTATCTTTCAGGGTGAGTTGCACTGTTTCCTCAGAGTCTGCACTTTCACTTCATAAGGCCTCTTTCGCTTGAGGGGACGTGAATGGAAGTAGGAGGGGAATGAGTCATAAAGCTGGTCAAACCTCTTTTGTTTCACTTTTTTATTCACCTCTGAAAATTTAGAGGTAAAATCAAGGGAAGTTAGTGATAACTGATAACCAATTTTACTCTTTAACATCTAATAAAAGTGAATTTTCATAATACTATCTCCTACATTTTGTTTTCCCCTTGTTTTCCCCTTAACAATATTACTTCCCCTCCCTTTCATTTTCTCTCCTTTTACTGTGAAAACACAAGAAAAGTAATACTTCCAATGATACTCAAATGTGATGGTGTAGATGAGAGACAATACCTTGCAGTAAAATAAGTGATATGCCCGTTATGAACTATCTAATACTTAAGTTAGAGAACTTGTACATCGAGATCAAATTGAAGGAATTCAATAAGGATTAATTTGTGTACCTTGCTCTTTGTTCAATTCCTTTTTGTTGTTGAGGAGATAATTCAAAGATTTGGGTCTCTTAATTGAGGTTATCCTTTTGACCTTTTATGGCAAGATTTGAGAAGAGATTGAAGTCAAAATTCTTGGTATTCACATTTACCCAATTTCTTGCTCCCATACATTGGTCTGTGTACTTTTTTTTTAGCTAAGGTGACATCGACTTATATGTTGTTGGGCTGAGCTAAACTAAACTCCATTTGGTTAGACTGATACACACCAAATTTCCTTCTCTTCCCTTCCCTTCTCTTCTCTTTATTTATTTATTTTTTTTTTCATTTTTTCTTTTCCCTTCACCTCCTGCCTACACTTTCCTTCCCTTCTTCTATCCTTCCACCAAATACAGTGTTATTGTTTAGTTTTTCTTTTTCTTTTTTCTTTTTTTTTGTGAGAGGTTACCAAAACTCTAATTTTAGTGGAAATATCGTCTTGATTTGTTTGTTTCAAATTATGTAGGATTATTTTTCGAATTACATTCCAAATTATAAATTAATTCATTACAAAATAATTTCCAGAACCTAAATCACAAGTTTCGTCCTTTGTTTGGGACGGCCATTGGGTTTTACATTAAAAGTTTAAACCAGACAAACCCAAGACTTCTTGGGCCAGCTAAGAGTGTTGATCTGATAACCCAAAAAAAAAAAAAAAAGGAAGCTAAAAGTGTGTTCATGAAATGACAGGCTCGGGAAGAAGCCCGTCAGCACATAAACCCGGAACGCTTCTTATATGCACTATGCGGTAGTCACTGACACGCCATACAACGCCCTACTCCCTAGAGGGTTGCAAACTGGTGGCCGAGCGTGACCTTTCTCTGTTTCACTTCGCAACACCGAAAGTGGAAAAAAAAGAAAAGAATTGAAGAAAGAAAAATTAATCGATGGCAGAGGTGAAGAACGGAGAAGAAGTAGAAGAAGAACACGCACATGCAATGCCTGCGAAGCGAAAACCGAATCTCAGCTCTGTAGACGAAGACAAACACGAAAACGAAAACACAGATTCAAAGAAGCAAAAATTAGAATCTTCTGCTGATAAATATTCTTCTTTTGTGGCCGAAGAGAAGAAAATCGATGATGAAGATAAAGAAGACGAAGACGAAGAGGACTACGAAGGCGAAGGCGAAGGCGAAGACGACGACGAGGATGATGATGAAGACGAAGTCGAAGACTTGGAGGACGAAGATGGTGATGAGCATTCGAATGGGAAAGCGGAGCTTGATCGTAAGGGCAAAGGGATTTTGAGGGAAGACAAGGGCAAAGGGAAAGTAATTGAAGAGTCTGAAGATTCAAGCGATGGTGGGAGTGAATCTGATGGCGATAGCAGCGATCTCTCGGATGATCCGCTGGCAGAGGTCGATTTGGATAACATTCTTCCATCAAGGACTCGGCGGCGCGTAGTTCAGCCAGGAGTTTATATTTCTAATGATCTTGGCAACAATGACGACGATGATAACGGTGAAAGTGATGCTTAGGAGGTTAGTAAAATTATGATTTTTAACTTCATTTCAGAGTTAGCAGCACTTTGATGAAATTGTGCTAATTGCTTGTTTCTGTGACAATGCGGTAGTTTTTTTTTTTTTTTTTAGTTATGACATGTTGTACTTGTAATACAATATAGAGATATCATTTCGTCTCTGGTGGGATTCCCCTTTTTCCTGAAACTTACTTCCAACGAATTTCCCCCTCTGAATCTGCATAATTCTAGACGTTTGGTTGGTTCTTAATGTGCTTGGTGCTTGGCTATTACTATTAGTGTTGTTTTAGAATCTATTGTGGTGTTGGCTCCAAATTCACCAATGTCCTACAAGATAGGTATTTCTACTGCAAGGATCTATAGATAGGTTTTAGAAATTATTCATCCGACATTGTTTAGGAAGAGGCAGTTGAATAATTTACTAATTCAAGCAATTTATGGTGAGATTGCTAACTGGTTGGTGTTTTTGTTTTTGCTAGTAAAGTGCCCTTGTTTGGTTAATTTTGGGACCATTATTGCATAGAAATTATGCAGCACCGTAGTCTTATTTTGTTAGTGTATGTTAAGTTCTGCAGCTGATTAGTTCTCACACCAAAGACAAATGTCATTTAGTTTGTTTCCGTGTAAAATGCTTTATGATGATTCTCCCAGTCGACTTTGAAATTCGAACACTTCTCATTTTACCATGACACCTTGTTTTTCAGAAACAATATCATAGCCTTTGACACTTTGTTTTGTCAGAAACAATACCATACCTCCAACCTAAAAAGCACAAATACAGGTATAGATATAAACACAGAGTACGGCATTTTAAAAAAAACAAGGACATAGATATGATGGGAATATGGTAAAAAAATATATTTTTATACATTTTTTATTTATTATGTATGTGGATATAAAATTCATAAATTACCAAAAATAAGATTAAAATAACTAAATAAGTTCACAATTATAATACAATAACTAACAAGTTAAGAATTTAAATATTTGAATTTGAGTATTTTATGTTTTGGTATTTTAAAGTTTTGAATTAGATTTCGTTTAATACTTTTAACAATAACATTTTAACTCCATCATGTCTTAAAACGTGTCCAACTAATGAATTTGAATGTTTCCGATGTGTTCGAAAAGTGTCTACTAAAAAAAAATATTAATAAAAAAAAGGACATCTGCCGTGTCCGACACGTCTCGGCGTGTTTGAGAAATATATATATTCAGTATGTGTCCGACACGAATACGGCACTTTAAACGAAATGTTCGTGCTTCCTAACCTCCTACTGGTTAGTTCCTTTGTACACCTCCACTCGATTGTGAATTATTGTGCAAGTCAGGCAGTCCATATTTGTGGTCTGTTAGACAATACGTCTCCTAAGGAGCAGTCATTTTAGGTTTTTCAATGGTTTATTAGGTTTTTCAATGGTTTATGGATAGCGTAACATTTAGCTCTTGGAAGTCTTGACATGTGGTGAGATTATGTGCCTCTGAAATAACTTGGATATTTCTATGGTTCTCAAGTCCCAGTGAGCAGAATATATTCCAAACCAAGGTAGAGCTTTTTCTGCTTTATGCACAATCTGAATTCTGATATTCCTTATATACTGAGTTTAAATTGCATTGGGAAAGGCAATGATGAAAGATGTACATAGTTGGGCTATCTGGGACTTCGGCATTGTTCAAAAAAGCTTTGTGCCATTGGATGACTGCTGAAATAGAAGGAACACTACTATAAGTTTTTATTCATTTTAGAAAAACAACTGAAACTACCGCACCATAGTTTCTCTGTTGTTTGTCCGGTCAAGCAGGGCCCCTACCATTTTTGGTTGGTCAAATTCGTAGACAAGACTCATAATACAAGTTTCTCTTAAAACTTGCTTCTTTGTGTCATCTTATTTGAGTTTTTCATTCGATAAGTAAAAATGAATCCTATTCAAAAACACCAAAAGGGGGCAACTGGTACACATGGAGTATATAGAAAGCTAAATGAAAACTAGACCAAACACTCATATATGTACCCGAATATACAAGTCTCTCAAACTATCAAAGACAATCAGGTATTATCCATCCACTCTCCACGAAGGACTGCAAGAATCAATCCCCAGATCTCCGAAACCACAACACAATATAACAATCCATTAGAACTTCTACCCTTCTCAAATTATTAACTGTAAGGATGGCCGTTGGGCAGCTGTCAAGAAAAAGGTCATCTTGGAGATGCCAGGGAAACTATTATCCCTTTTCCCATAGAGCTTACAATAAAAAGAATCTACTGTAAACTTACCTTTCCCAATTCCCTCTGAACCAATCTATCCTAGAGTAGATGGTTGATTGCTCAATTAGAATTCAGACTTTAAGTGTTTCTTTGTTACATTGGCTGGCTCAAGCAAGGCCAGCACTATCTTTGGTTGGTCTAACTTCAATACAATCCTCAATTTTGACTCTTCAAACTTGCTCCTTTCTGTCATTTGGGTTGAGCTTCTAATTACTACCAATGGTAGCCTTAATTTACATTGTCAGGGCTATAAACGAGCTTAGTAGTGAGTTATTCAAGCTTGGTTTGATTATTTTTCGCCAATCTTAAGGAGCTTTAATTGAACTGATCAAGATTAACTTGATTTTTTATGCAATCCTGAAGTGCATATAGCTTATCAAGACAAGTTTGATCTGAGCTTAAAAAATTATTGACTTCAAAATGAATTTAATTTTAACTTGTTTATATAACAAGTTAATTTTAAACAGTTTCAGCAATAATAGTCGAACTTGAGTAGCGTTGTGTGTGAAGCCGCACCTCTTGGGCATGGAACCCAAATCAACCTAAACTGAAGTAGCCCCACTGATCTGAGCTGCTTCTAAAAGGAGGCCCTATTGATTGGACTTGGGTGGGACCTTGGTATGACAGTTGGTCCATGGGGGGGGTTACCCAACCTGACTAGCTCACTTGACTTCGGCTCCTCGACTCATCGTGTGATCGCTTCCCACAATAAAATACTCGCTTTTATGCAGTTGATGTTACAGCAGATTTCTCAATGCTGATGTAGTAGCGAGTTACAATAAATTCTAATGTAGGACATTAGCACCCTGATAATTATTGGAGCGATGTCATCTGATAAGACTGATATATATGTATGTATATATATAACACTTGAAGGTTTCAATCTTGAAGTAACTTTCTATGTTCATTTCATACTTTTGAGGATGGATTCTTATGGCTCCAGTCTTTCGTTGGGATGAAGACTCTGATATTTTTTGGAAGGAAAATTAATAATTATCCACACCTTCATTTCTATCATTGAATAGTTGGGGGCTGAAAACAGATTATGCACTTCGATATCTTCTGGCCTGATCATCACTCTAGAAGGAGGAATATGTTTTCATTTTCACTCAATTTGAGAGGAACCTTGAGAATCATTGTTTGCGTTGGAATATACATTTGCTTGCTTTTGCTCGAATAAGTTTTGATACCATGTGGAGCTTGGATGCTTTGGGTATCTTAGATATTCTTTTCTTTTTTGTTCCGTAATCCCAAAAGATAGAACTAGTTGACTACTCTTTCGGATATGTTTTTTAAAAGATGAATGCGTTAGCTGTAGGATCTTTGTTTTGATGATTTTGCTGTTGTTGCTATGATTCAACGACAAACACCACTGGACACGATCACATATCATTTCCAGGGGAAATTTTTATAGCTTGATTGGAGAATGCACTTTGTTTCAAAGCATCACGTATGTTTTACTCCCATTTGATTGAGAATGCACTTGGATTCCCACTTAACGAGTAAATTAAGTCTATGGATGTTCGTGATATGTAACATATGCTAGACATCATTGACCATATTTCACTTATCAAAAAAAAAAAATGGATCAAATATCATTTAAGATGGAACATGTTATATGAACAATTGCAGTTACACATTTAGGCCGAAAAAATGTGGGTGACTCACAAGTCTTATTTGGGCCCTACAACTGCATGTAATATAGTTAGGCCCATTTAAAGCCTGCACAAAGTCAAAACCCATACAAGGTTTTCAATGGGCTACAGCCGTGGGCCAGCTGAAACATTGATGCTGTCCACATCCGCCGGAAAAAAAAAAAGAAAAAAACTGATATTATTTGAACTTCGTTTTCGTGCACGTCCTTCTCTTCTCCAAATCATGCATACAACCTTTTTCTCTTGCGACAAAGGAGATAAAAAAAAAAAAAAAAAAAAAAATGACTGATTCATAACTGTTGCGAAGGCCACGGCCAAATGAGCCACAGCTTGTTGACGAGGCATTTACATTCACAAACGATCAAACTCTCAACTTGGACCGCCGACATGAGGAGAGTACACTGCCTGGATATTAAAATTAAAAAAAAAAAGAGGGCTGGGAAACATATATTTTCAAGTATTCTTGGCCGTCTCGTCTGCCAACTATTATTATATGTATAAGGTGTGGCATCTTCTACAATCTAGTAGTATTGATACATGCCAATCACATGAATTGAGTCCCCATTAGGTGAGTGATTTATTAGTCTTTATGGGAATCAAATGCCTTTCAACTCTCTTGCTACAGGCCATAAGTTGACGTTGGACACGCACTAACCTGATGAATGGACCATCTGATGCATCATCTCCTAAGGTTCCCAAGGTCGGTTGACTCACTCTCTAACTCTCTAACGAGTAAATTTCTCTAGAGACAGACGATCAAAATTTATCAGTTTCGGGTAAAATATAATCATACAAAATTTATTAGTTTCAGGTAAGACACAATCGTACAAATGTTATAACGGATCTAGAAGGACCACAACACAAATCATGCCCCTTTGGATTTGGGAGGAGGACCGGTGGTGGTTTACATTAAATTACATTCCTGCCGCACATATATTTCACAGCTCCATACGTCATTGGAATTGAAAAGATTTCCTCTAATTTTATGAGAAGTAGTATGAATATACAGTTTCAATCACGTATGGTTGGATATTCTTGCCGTAGCGTATATATAGTTCTTAATTGATCTCACATGGTTGCAATTCTAGCAAATATAATGATGGAAGGAGGAGGAGCAGGAGGATGATGATGGAAATGATGATGATGAGTTAAAAATAATAATTTATTTTTATCTTTTTGATTAATGCCTTTCACCATCAATTGTATATGTTTCTTATGTTTGTAATTGTCCCAAAGTGGAGCTCTATAATGGCTTTAGACTAATCATCTTTAGTTTTGGCCTAACCACTCCCTTTTCTCAAATGCAAACTACCATCCTTTGATTAGTTTGTCGTTCTCGCTTGCTCGTTCGGATCAACGTCATCCCCTGATTTTGCCTCTTCTTTCCTATGTAGTTGATTTGTGCAGATAGATATTAGTCTGTCTATAATGCCAGACAAATTTTGCCAGCCCGTAAACCTCTCCACTCTCTTACTTTTTAATCCAAAATGCCTTTTTTTTTTTTTTTTGCCGAAATCCAAAATGCCTTCTAAATGCACATGTTCTCCCTCTCTCTCTAACTAATTTTATACGATTGAAAAGTAGCTAGCTAGTATGCCAGCAGAATAGAAACCTTTTTCACTTTCCTCAATTAAAATCCAAAGACATCCTTGTTGGCAGATTACTTCCTCACACAGACAAGCACGCACAGAGTCACTATGGGTATTCGTATTTCTCTCTTCTTTCCAAGTAGACACAACGATTTTCTTACATATTTTCTGTTTTCTGCTAGCTTGTTATGTTCTGTCGAACAAGTACAGAGCGAAGAAGCTGAACACCTGATATGAACACAAGATTAGTGCTGTTGATTAGTGGGGATGAGCTAGCAATGATTTACTAATCTCAGCAGGAGTATTAGTCAAAGACATTTATGACCCACGATGCAGGGGGCATTGCAGCAGATAGATAGATAGATAGATAGATAGATAGGAAAGACTTCGGCATATATACAAGAAGTGCCCGGCCCCACCATCACATGTTCACTACTGCTGCTGCCTTACCCTTGCGGGTGATCATCCACATTCAACAATTCAAACTAGATCAATAGATAGCTAGAATATTAGATGGATCATATATTCATATTCATATTCATATATTTAGCTGTTCTTTGACGTGACCCAATTAGTTTGAAAACACACAAAAATATCCTCTAAACATTTTACATGTGTCTAAACCAAGAGGACCGAAAAGTTAATTGAGAGAATAAGACGACACATGCAACTTCCCATGTGACAAATTCATCTACCCCCAACCCAACATCATCTCATGCCATTAGAGAGAGAATAAGAAAATAAACATTTCCTGTGATCTCATCCACTAAGGAGAATTTAATACTACTATAGTAGTAGGTATGACAAGCATTCAAGTCGTCTTTATAGCTGAAAGAATTACTTATGAAGGCTTTATAACCAAATATGTCTTGGGCAAAATTGGCTATCATGATTTCTTCAAAATGACATAGAAAAAAAAAAAAAAACTTTACACCAAGAATTTAATGAGAAAAAAGAAAAAAAATATAAAATGATATCATATGTTTGATTGTTAAAACGTAAAAAGGAGATAAATAAAAATTTAAAATCTTTTTTTTCCTTTTCACTTGGTGTTTCAAACATAGCGTTAATTGAGTTATGTCGTGGACACCAACTATCACCAAAGAACGAGAATAATGTATCTCATAATTTATAAAGAAATACCAATATTTCAAAAGGACAAAATTAAAAAAAAAAAAAAAAAAAAGGAAGGAAGATCTGCAAGCATATATAATTGGAGTAAATGAATTGTAAGACCCCGAAACAATGGCTTTATTCTCAAGGAAATTTTTGAGTGAGAATGTTGCATCTCTATTTTCACTGTATTATATTTGTTTATGAAATTTATGTTTATTTGATGAATGTTTCGTTATAAATTTTAAGTTTGAGTGATAGTGTTTAAGGTATATCAAGGACCAAAGTGGAGGGATCGGAGAATTAAACCAATGACTATAAGCATGGAGATACCACTATCACTGAGTAACCACTCTCCTCAATTTTAATAAGAGTTATTGTTATCATCTTATTGTGAAAAAGTTACGATGTATTCAATCACTCCATTAGAGGGATAAATTTTTAGTGGTAAAGTGATATCAAGTTAGTAGCTACTATAGCTCGTTTAATAAAACTTTTTTGCTTAATTTTTATTTTACCTTATAAATAAAAAAGTTATATTTTTTCTAATTTTTTACTTTTTTTTTGTTTTTTATGCTTTTTTTTAGCTTATAAAAGTAAAAAAGTAAAAAAAATTAATTTTTTTATAAACCAAAAAAATAAAATCAAAAAAGTAAAAAAAAAGGCCTACTACTAAAATTTAACCATCGGTAAATATAATAACCGAGGTTGTACCTTAGGGTTATAACTACAAGCAGTGCCCCAAGTTGCACGGACATTTTATACTGTGCGCCTCACCTGACCGGATCTCATCATATCTCTGGCAATTAGCGTAGTAGTCTTAGATTTTGTCAAAATCGTTTTTTCCTTTTTTTTTTTTGCTTTTTCATTGAAATTTTCTAATCATCAAAAAGCATGATTGATTAATACCAGACAGATAACAACAAACAGAAAAAAGAAAAATTTCTGACACACAAGATAATTATCATTCATCAAAAAAGAAAAAAAGTCCTAAATACGTGTGCGATTATAAAATCACAGTACTCGCGGCTTTGTGATGGTTATCTGACTGACTGGGGCACTAAGATGCTCTCACGCGGGATGTTCTCTGCACAGGACGCGAGTATAGGTTGATACTCAATCGAGTACCAACAAAGATGATCTCATCAACAACAAAAACAGGATGGTATTTTCTGTAATTTCTGGGAAAGCGAATGTCAATTCCGTAACAGTCCCAATCGCTGAAGGATGTGAGACTTTGGCCATTGATCACAGCCTTACCTAACCACAGTTATGACTTCTCAGTTGAAGAAAATCTTAACCATGGTTAGGTTTTCTTAGTTCCCCTTTACACGAGTGACTGAGAGAGAAAGAAAGAGAGAGAGAAAAACGAACGCAGAGAAATATAGAGAGAGAGTCTGGAGAAGGGGGTGGATTTGGGTTTGGTTTCTCTCACTGATGATCACCCGAGAGTCCCTTCCCCTTTTTGATTTAGTTCAGATTTACCATAAGTGGAAATTTAGATACTGAGTTCTATGAATTTCAATCTGTTTCTCCGGTTTTTGTTTTTCCTCTCTGTAATCATCACGTTTTGATTTGAAGATGATAACTCAGCAAAAAATTTCCTTCTGTTTCCTTATCCAATGAACTTTTCTTTTCTTTTTTCTAGAGAAAATTTGACTTATCTCCTGCAGTCCTGCTTCTCTCAGATCTAATCAGTTACACTAGCAGATGTGAAATTACTTTTTTTCATTTTCCAGGAATGCTTAGATCTAGTCTCCCTCATGGAGATTTGAAGTATCAGTTATCAAGATCTATTACGCGATCTAGTTCAAATAAATCATTTTTCTGACGATTCTGAATTTTTAGTTAGCTCAGCTTGTAAATTTGTGGTCGACGATCGTCAAAGTAGTTTATGGAGCTTTAAGGGTGGTTTACATGGAAGCAGTTTGTGGCTTTTGTGCTTGTCCATTTGAGTAGTAACTCTTCATCTCCAAAAGCACATATTTTTGAATTCTCCTCAAGCGAATTTGTCCACCTTCGGGATTGCATGTGTATATTTAATATCGTTTTTTTCGTTCTTGAAGGATGAAATACTTCCCCGACGAGGTTTTAGATCACGTATTTGATTTCTTGACGTCGCACCGAGACCGCAATGCGGTCTCGCGGGTGTGCAAGTCTTGGTATAGAGTGGAAAGGTTCAGCAGGGAAAGGGTATTCATAGGGAATTGTTACGCGATCAGCCCGGAGAGGTTGATCGAGAGGTTTCCTAGGCTTAGGTCGCTTACTTTGAAAGGAAAGCCCCATTTTGCTGACTTCAATTTTGTCCCTCATGATTGGGGAGGGTTTCTGTACCCATGGATTGAGGCGATGGCGAGGAGCGGTGTGAATCTGGAGGAGCTGCGTTTGAAGAGAATGGTGCTTTCTGACGAGAGCCTTGTGCTGCTTTCTCGATCTTTCGTAAATTTCAAGTCTTTGGTCTTAGTAAGCTGTGAAGGGTTCACCACCGACGGCCTCGCTGCCATAGCTTCCAATTGCAGGTATATATATATATATTATTGTATGGTTATTATGTACCTGTTCTCTTTTCTTTGTTTGGATTTTTTTTGAGGTGATTTGCTTTATCCTTGGTTATGGTATCTATGGGCTTTATGGCTGTCAGATTTATTTAACTCTCTCTTTTAGTATATGGTATAGTTTCATTTTTTTACTACTAAGTATGGTGATTTTAACTTCAACTTGTTTTGCTTTAGCTCTCTGGTAAGCTTTTGTTTGTACCTCGCAATTGAATTGAGGAAGCTTAGTGGTTGAACTGAACTAAAAGAACTAGATTTATGATGTGCTATTTGAGATGACTTCGTTTTGGCTGGATATCTAATCTTCAGATGATATTGTTGAGCTCGTTGGGAGCTTAGTAGCTGATATACATATGCTATCGGTAACTGAATAAGATCACCAGTTATTGATTATTGGATGTCTGGATGTCAAATGTTGGGACTTCAAACTTTAAATTAATTTCAGCGGTCCAAGCCTTGTATTCTGTCATATATATCCTCGTATTGCGAGTTATTTTTGTATTATTGCAGCTTTATGTTAGTCCTGTTGGAATATTCTTTGTTTTAAAAGGCCTTGTATGTTTTATGTTATAAAAGGGTCTGTTTTATGTTGTTAGCATTTTTGTATAGAAGTCCATCATCATGCATGAACCGTGTAGAAAGAAATGTTAAAATGACGTCATTTCTTGATTTCCTTGAAATGACAATGTTCAGTTTTAAAGGTCAATTCTTGAGATGGTTTACCATTGTACCATTTTAGAAATTGCCCCCATTTGAGATGATTGATTTGTACCTTGAAATATGAGAGTATGAATGGACTTGTTCAAATTCAAGAGATTCAAAGAGGTCCTGACTACATACTCTCCCTGGAAGTCTCCTGATTCATAGTAGATGTGTACAAATAATTCATTAATGTTTCTTGGCAATGAATGTTGACTCCAAACTTGAATTATTTTCTCTCTTGGATTTTGAACTTTCATTGAGCTTGCTAACAATTGTCCTAAACAATCATGATGGTTGTTTTGGTTTGGATGACTGAAAGAATATTACAAGTAAAATTCTTATCGTTTTGTCTGCACGCTGATAAATAGTGGTTATGCAGTTCAATGAAATTTGGGAGGTTCATAGTAGATGAGTCCAATGAGTTTTGGCTGTGATCATCTCTGATCTGACTTTGCTCTGTTCTTTTTCCCTTCTCACTTGATGATCTAGGTTTCTTAGGGAGCTAGACTTGCAAGAAAATGAAGTTGAGGATCACAGAGGCCAGTGGCTTAGTGACTTCCCTGACAGCTGCACATCACTCGTCTCTTTGAATTTTGCATGCCTCAAAGGAGAAGTTAATTTGCCAGCGCTTGAGAGACTGGTGGCAAGGTGTCATAATCTTAGAAGTCTGAGGCTAAACCATGCAGTGCCGCTTGATACTCTTCAAAAGATTCTGGCACAAGCACCCCAATTGTTAGACTTAGGTACAGGGGCCTTTTTACATGATCCAGATTCAGAGACATTCCTCAGACTAAAGAGTGCCATGCGGAAGTGCACATCAATTAGGAGCCTGTCAGGGTTCTTGGAGGTTGCTCCCCACTGCTTGCCTGCTATCTACCCGATTTGCTTGAACCTGATTTCCCTAAACTTGAGCTATGCTTCAGGGATCCATGGTTCCGAGCTTATAAAACTAATCCGTCAATGCAGGAAACTTCAGCGCCTATGGGTCTGTCTATTTAACCCTAATAGATTTGAATTTTGGATTATTTTTACCCCTTGATTGTGAGAATGACGGTTTCGCATTTTTACAGATATTGGATTGCATCGGAGATGAAGGGTTAGGCATTGTGGCTTCCACTTGTAAAGAACTGCAGGAGTTGAGGGTTTTCCCATCTGATCCAGATGGGGTTGTGCATGCTGCTGTCACTGAAGAAGGCTTGGTGTCTATATCTGCTGGTTGCCCCAAGCTCCATTCTTTGCTATACTTCTGCCAGCAGATGACCAATGCTGCCCTCATTACTGTGGCCAAAAATTGCCCAAATTTTACCCGTTTTAGATTATGCATCCTCGACCCAACAAAACCAGACCCTGTGACTATGCAGCCACTGGATGAAGGTTTTGGGGCAGTAGTTCAATCTTGCAAGGGTCTTAGGCGCTTGTCACTCACTGGCCTGCTGACGGACAAGGTTTTCCTTTACATTGGAATGTATGCTGAGCAGCTTGAAATGCTTTCAGTTGCATTTGCTGGAGACAGTGACAAGGGAATGCAATATGTCTTGAATGGCTGCAAGAAGCTTAAGAAGCTAGAGATCAGGGATAGCCCTTTCGGTAATGTGGCACTTCTAACGGACGTGGGAAAGTATGAGACAATGCGATCCCTTTGGATGTCGTCCTGTGAAGTTACCCTTGGAGGCTGCAAGACACTTGCAAAGAAGATGCCGAGGCTCAATGTGGAGATTATAAATGAAAGTGACCAGATGGAGGCTATCCCAGATGATAGACAAAAAGTAGAGAAGATGTACCTGTATCGGACGTTGGTTGGGCCAAGGATAGATGCACCTGATTTTGTGTGGACATTGTAGATGCATCGTGGGTGTATAGTTTATTGGCCATTGGCCTGACCTGGCCTGGCTGGCTAATTATATCTTCTTATGATGTAGTTGTAATTGATCTAGGCGAACCAATTTATGGAATTTTCCTTTTTTAATGAATTAGATGTGTGGTTGGTGGTTTTATTGATAAAGAATCCTGCTATTCAGTGCATAGACTGTCAATAATATTGGCGAAGCTCACCGGGGGTAACCTTCTTGGATAGGAAGAGAGCAAAGTAAACTCTAAACGGATCCAACACCCTCCTCCAAAAACCCAAAAATATATATATATATATATATATATATATTCAGTTAATAAAGCATCATTCCCCCAAATATGGTATCGGTTCTTGGTGAATGTTGATGCTAAACGGCTTCTTCTAGGCAGGGAGATCTTGCAAATGATTCACTCAAAGATGTTGGATGTGTTTGAATCCAACACCTGGCAGCCTGAAAAATGTACGAGCTGAATAAACTACTTACTACTTGGAACAAGGAATGCCAATTTTAGAGTACGCAAAAACTTGCAATATTGCAACTAATGAGTCCACAATGACTTGCAACTTAATTGTGAGCGATAAAGAAATCGAGAGATAAACGAACCCAACATCACCAACAATTTGCGGGCGTAGGCATGAATACGACCGTCACCACCAACGATTTATTAAAACAAGTTAGATAACTGGCCAGCCCTAGAGCAAGAGATGTGTCACACCTGTGCTGTTTTCTAGAAACGATCAGATGTTTTGAATCCGAATATCTTAACAAGGATCCAAAACATCTGATCGTTTCTAGAAGGGTTTGTTTTACTAGTACTGTAGCCAATTCTTCCATTTAACAGTTTTTCTCAAGTCCATAGGACCTTCGTGTCATAAATTCTTCTGTTTCCAAAGAGGGAAGAGGAGGTTGTTCAGATATAGAAAAAACTGAAAAACGAGATCTCCAAAGTAGCTTAAATTGGCTGTCATAAGAACAAAGCCATGCAAAAGATAGGGAGAAACGGACCATGCCTAAGAAGAGCTTCGGATCTGTACAAATAATGTCAATTGTACATGATTAAAAATTTCAGCAAACAACCGAAAGGTCCACGAGCAAAAGCTAAAATAGGCATGATACAAGGCATGCCTCATCGTAGAGCCTCTTAACAGCAAGATAAAGATGTACAGATTCCAGAAAAATATCCAGAAAAATAGAAAGATAACAGGTAGAGAGAGAGCAGAAATTACAAGACACACACAAAGAATTACCCAGAAGATACCCACATACATCAAGGAAAATTCAGTGGCTTAGAAGCAGCATTCCTCGAATAGACAGCAGCAACAAAGTGCAGCCAAACTGCAGGAGTTAAAAAAACAAAAAGAAAATCCTCAAATCATTGTGCAATAATAATGTAAAAGTGGCTTATGCAGACCAAAAGTTGGAGCTTTATAGCCTGTTTGGAACTTGGGGAAGGGAAGGGAAAGGAAAATCACTATTTGTTTTCCCTTTCTCACTTTGATTCTACCAAGAGGGGGAATGAAAGGAAAAAGGAAGGGAAAATTTTTAAATTAATCTCTCTCTTTCTCTCTCTACTTTCTTTTTATTTTCTTTGCAAAATCAAAGAGAAGGGAAAGCAAATAGTATTTTTCCTTCCCTTCCCTTCCCTTCCCTCCCCGAAGTTCCGAACAGGCTATCAACAAAACTCTAAAATATTGTCTATACCGATGACTCCCAAGCAAAACAAAGCAGAAACAAAAACACGTAAGGGCATGGAGCACAGTTGATATGAGAGACACTAATATTAAAGCAATATTCAAGTACACGTGCATTTAAAAGAACTGAATCCATCAGAGGTCTAATGACCAAATATGTCTTGTTCTACATATCTTCTAACTGGAGAAGCAAGAAGTGTTCATTACGGCAGAGTTAAGTGTTCCCTTTATTCAGTTTATATCCCATCCAAAGCCAGAGTAAACATGTCTGTTAGTTAAATAACACCAATATCAGAAAACCATGTATCACTAGTCCTATTGCTTCCCTAGTAAATAACCCAAACTACAACCATCTGTCATAAACCTCTTAACATTTTCCTCACAAATTATACCTACAAAAACTACTTAATTGAGCATGATAAAATGCCTTCATCCTCATCTAAACAATACTTAATAATTGCATGTCGCTGATTCCACAAATTCCAACCTACTAGTATAGTATAGGGGTGTTACCACCATTTCTTGCAAAATTTACCCTCAAATTTAAGTCAAATGCCAGAAACATCGCAATTTCGGAGCATATATTGATATCCGACATAAGGTCTCAATCTATTGCCGGAGCCTATCCTAGAATACTTTCCTCATGTATCTTTTGGTTGATATCAACACCACTCAACTCAAGCATGTATGGACTATTGGTCTCAATAAATTGATGTTCTAATGGATTTATTTGTGAATGCACTCTAGTTCCATACCATTATTCCTAGACTATGTATTTGTTTATGTTTCGGGGCAGGTCACCTAACTGCCCCAGTACTGTCCTCATGCATTTCAAGCACAAACAATTTATTCATATAAATATCCTGAAATCGATAAGGTGCTAAGAGATTTTTAGCATAACAGCAGTAATTGAAAAGTCTTCAACCTATTCATGAATAGTCTTCAAGCAGTTGACATCGTCTCATTCATCCCTCTTAATGTAAATATGCCTTTTTGTGCCTCCGATTCGTTCTAGTATCCAGCAGAACTACCATAATCCTGTTATTTGCTCCTCTATTAATAAAAACCATGAGAAGAAAGCATTAATGGTATACGTAGTGTGATTTCCTGATCCGTTTGGATTTTTGATTATTTAATACCTCATACACTGCATTGCTCGCCATAAAAACCAAGTAAAACCCTTAGCCAGAACTACCATATTCAAGTTATTGGCTCTTCTCCATTAAACAAGATCACGAAGGGAGAGCAATAATGGCAAGCATAGTATGAAATTGCTGATCCGTATCATTCTTCAGTGGAGCCATGGTACTGTGTTGCTAGTTCCAAGCACTAAACCTAAAATAAGTATTTAAATAATTGCCACATCTGAAGCATATATGAACTATGTTAGCTGAACTCTTCTAAATATGTAAAGTACACATGTCGAACGCTCGACACTAGTTGGACATGGATCTAACAAGGATGTATAACGAATTAAGTTCTCTATAGAACTATGCATAGGACTTCCATTTTATGTATGAAATGCTATATTTAGCTTGTAAATATCATTTTACCTTAAAAAAAAAAATATTTAAAAAATATGAAATCTTGTCATGTCCAAGTGTTTTGGGCATCAGAATTAAATGAATCCAACACTTGGACATGTACCAGCATCTGCACCCGAGTCCAGGTAACGTAGTATATGAATAATGGGTTTGAGATCGAAAAAGGCAATTACCCTCCCTTTGTTCTATTGCATGCTTCATAGTTTTGGTTTGACAACTATGAATAAAAACAAAAACCAGTTGCGCAAGTTGGACTTCTATAACAAACATGACAATGACCTTAAAAGATGACTGGAAATTCTTAATCAAGAAACGACAACAATCAACGCTTCCAAATGTTAGCAATGTTATAGTGGGAGATTTATACTTGTAGAAAGTACTATCAAATAATCAAGCAGCCATTGGCAAGAGTTGAATAATTATGGGCATGGGCTGTTTCTTCTGATTTTATCAGAGCATGGTTAAAGTTATAATGCCCCCAGGCTTAGTTGTAGTAGTAATAAACCTGAAATTATAGAGCAGTCAAACTCTGAGAAACTAAACAAGACCTTAGACTCTGCAGAATTCAAATTTAAGAAATGAAAACACAACTTCTAGAAGTGCTAAAAATTTAACGGCACTAAGCAGCAATTATATTCATGTCATTAAGCAAAACGTTCTAGCCTCCAGAAAGCAAAGTTTAAACGTTTCAGCATCAGAAATGAACCAGAGTTTTTATGAATTCAAAGATTGGTTAAATCAAGTTTTGATTTAAACTCCTCAAAAAGAGAGTCAACTAGCATTGAATTGAATGCTTAATGTAACCTTATTCTTAGCTAATAAAATCAACTTTCATAAAATTGATTAAAAAAAAGAAAAAAGACAAGAAGGATCCCTAATTTCTATACAAAACATAAAATTGGATTTATACATTTATGCACCAAAAGAACTTACTGAAGAAGAGCAGAGATGAGTGCAAGGCCTGCCCCAGTGGTAGAGGCTTTGTGGCCCGCTAATGAGGTCTAGGGTTTGAAAACCCAGCCTCCTCCCATCCCAGGACTACGTAATAATATGATATTATTAACAAAACCAAAGAAAGAAGAGCAGAGAGAGAGATGACATACCACCCTTGCAGGAATGAGGTACAACCGGTCCGATCTTGGTATTGGTAATGCTCACAATGGTAGACCTGGTAAGGCTGAGGTGGAGGTGGTTGGGGTGGAGGGTACCCTTGACTAAAGTACCCTTGATATCCTGGGTGTGGGGGTGGCGGGTAAGGATACCCAGGTGGCGGCGGCGGTGGTGGTGAAGGGTAACCTTCATAGTTGGGAGGCGGCGGACCTGGAGCTGGTGGCGCAGAGGGGTAACCCGGTGGAGGATATATTGATCCATACCCTATTCGAAAATAACATTACCCATATCCAATCAGAAGCTTAAAACCCAATTAAAACAATCAGAAATCAGACTTTCAGAGTCCAGACTCCAGACCGTTATAAATGCAGAAATAAACAAAAAACCAATTGAAACTGATTGTTTTGTTTTAATAATATAAGCAATTGATCTGAGATTCTGAAACCATATGTAATTAATTAGTGATGAACGATAGGGTTAAACGACGATATACATACCTGGTGGGGGGTATGGTTCTTGGGGAACTCTCTGGTAACTCATGTCTCCTCCTTCTTCTCTCTCTGTCTCTGTCTCCCTCTCCCTCTCCCCTGAAAAATTTCGACGACGAACCGTTCCTTAGAAGGGACAGTCAGATACGTGTAAAACTGCGGCTATGGGTTGATTTTCGGCAGTTCACCTGCAACCGTTGGGCTTGACAAGGTTGTAGCACTTCGAATCATATTACGCCAGATCATGGGGTGAGACTTACGACTTAGGGGCCTTTTTGGTAATTCAGTCGAGGAGATGAAACTTATTCGCTGCAAATTGCAATTTTACTTGGCACGAGACGATTAGTGAAGCTGGGTAGACACGTCACGAAAACAATAGAAATCGCATCTCAAATTGAAATTGAGACCGAACCCAAAAATCCGCCGCTACCGGTCCCTGTTGTTGAAGGCTAGGCAAGAGAGGTTATTCACCACGCCAGTGGCGGCTTCCTCTACAAAACTATCACTGCATATGAAAGAACTAACTATGAGAACTGAAAGTGCTTCTCCTGTCCAAATAAGTATATGGCAATGCATCAGCTAGAAGTTTCCCCAGACCAGTTTTCATGGCACCGTTTATCCTTAATATTTGCAAGACTCTACACAACAAGACATTGAAAGTTGGGATGAGGTTCAAGTGATAAATTCTTTGATACTTGTGAAAGGAAAAAGAGAGAGGAAGAAAAAAGACATTAAAAGTTCTCCTACATTAAAAACCAAACAAAGAAAAATAATTTTCTCTACTCTTTTTTTTTTCTCCTCACTATCAATGTGAGCCAAGATTTTCAGCCTATTTGGAACTTGTGGGAGAAAAGAGAAAAAAAAAGGAGTGAAAGAAAAAATGAAAGGAAAGTGAAAGGGAGAGAGAGTGATTTAAAATATTTCGTCTCTTTTCTTTTCCTTTTATCTTCTAAGTAGAATCAAATAGAAAAAAAAAAGTAAACAATAATTTTTCTTTTCCTTTTTTTTCCCCAAGTTCCAAATAAGCTGTTCATCAACCACTTTATCAGAGAGAAAAATAAAAATAAAAATGGTTCTATATACCCATATAAACTAGTGCTTGCCAACTTGAAATGTCGAAGTTCCTTTTAATTAAGGAATCAGGATATATTTTTATTGCCTTCTTCTGAATTAAAACTCAACAGTTGAAATTGACACTTTAAATCTAATGAAGTTATTTCTCACCTCCTATTATTATTGTCAAACAAATATGAGGTAAATGATTAACCACTATTAATGCTTTAAATCCCATTTGTTTATTGCAAAGGAACAAAAAAAACAAAAGTAGGAAGATAATCCTTCTTGCTTTCAAAAAGAAATTAAGTCGTTTCAAAGCATTTTCTTAACTTCTTTTTCCCCCTTTTTCATTCTTAGCAAAGATTAAATGGATGAGAGATGAGGAAGGATTTCGTGAATCGGTGGTGAGTTTTGCAGGCTTCTCGTTAAGGGGCTAGGGTTGTTTGTACAAACTTTCTAACTAATGTCTTGGAAACAGATTTATTTTAGAGAAGAGATGGTACCAAATAGCCCTCGATCCATAACAGCCTAATTGTGGGCTATTTGATCCTGAGCTTACGCCCACTTGAAAAGGGGAGCGTGGCAGCTTTTCTGGGCAGGGAAAAAACAAGGAGGAGCAAGGCACCTCAAATCTGATGAAGCAGAATCATATGGTGCCACGTGGTTCGCATCAAACAAACTATTTTCAGCAACGTGTCAGCATCTCAGGATGCTTCTTCTACTTTCTTTATGCATCCATGGGAGAACTGGCAGTAACAAATTAACAATGACCGAAAAAGAAAATGACCTTAATTACCACGCTAATTTGTAGATTTCATGCCCATCTACTGGCACTAGTCCCAGATTCGAAGCCATGAATATCCATAGGACACTTCATGATAAGAAAAAAGTGGGGAAAAAAAATAGTAATTTATACTCAATAGAAAGAATAACATGGCACGTGGTATTGTGATTTGCCACTACTCTATAAAATTTTTAAAGATATTTAATTATTTTTTTTCTCCTTTCAACATGATTATATTTATTGGATAACTTTGTGATAAAAAAAGATAATCAATGTTGGTGCAATTAAAGAATAACGTGACAATTATCATTTCATAACTTCTCAAATTTAAATATGAAGTTTTGACTAACTTAATTACAACCGATGCAAAACAGTTAAAATAGTAGCTTATTTAATGTTAATGTTCTTTTAAAATAGTTAAAATATTTTGACATACACTTGTGCTTATGTAAATATTTTGACATACACTCGAGCACTCATTTATGTAGTAGCTTATTTAAATAGTTCGTGTCCTTTTCTTATTTTTTTTAAGGAAAATAGTTAAAATCTTTGAATTAAAAGCTTATAAAAAATAAAAAAAATTAAATTTTAATTAAAAACTAGTAAAGATGGAAAATAGGGGATAAATAAGTTGAGAATTGCCGAGGGCAGCCTCCTTTCTTTTTGCACTTTTAATTAATTTGCAGAGAGAATAGAGAAAATTAACGCATTGGGGCGCAATTTGGTTTGGCCGTTGAATTTTAAAATTAGTCGGAAAATTTTCGGTTCAAAAGCGCTGGTATTTTTGGGTAAAAAAAAAAGAAAGAAAAATCATAAACAAACGCAGAGTGGACGGATAAAAGAGAGAGAAAGAGGAGAGAGAAGGGTATGGCCGGCTATGGGTTTTGGGCGAACCACAAAGATAACACGACCACCTCCGTTTCCCAACAGACGCAAAAGAAGAAAATTTTTCTTAATTTCACTCCATTAAAATCTGCATTTCTTTTCTTTTCTTTTTGTAAATTGATCTGCAAATTTAATCAATTAGAAATATATGATCCGAAGATTGATTGATATACATTTATATGGAAGATTATCACCGAACATGAATTCTTGTTTCTCAATCACGGCCTTTGTTGGTGGTGCGTCTCGTTTCCTTCGACGATCAGAGCTTCAATTATTTATTGTTTCCCGTTTAGTGTTTTTTGATTTAGCTTTTGCTGTAATTGTTCGATTGTTTATGCTTTTCTTTTTCGAAAACGTCGCTCGAAAGTAGATGGTGATGACTCATCCAAAGTTTGGAAAGGGTCTTGTTTTGTGGTGAATGTGTGCCGTACAAGTAACCCCTCTTTCCTAATCTTTTCGTTTTTCGGCCGTCGATCGATTTGAACCCTTTGGATTGCTATTCAAACTATTCTTCTTATGGTTTTGGTTGCTGGTTGGTAATTACGTGTAGATCGATTGTTCATTGGAGTATGCTCTGGTTGTGAGTTAGTTTTTGTGCTCTGTATTTCAAAAGATTAGAGCATTTAAGGTTTTAGATTCACATTCTGATAGAAGAGCTAAGATGAGTAGCATCACATTCGTCTCATCTCTTTTAGAATTCGTCATCATTGGTAGTGCATTTGTTATCTAATTTTTTTCGTTCATATGCAGTTTTTATTCTTCTTTTATTTACATTTACCTCAAAAAATTAGGAGAAACAAACTATTTCCTCTTATAATTCTTGTGCTAATTGATTTGAGAAATTTATGGTTCTGTGTATTTTGTTGGTAGAGAGTGATTTAGAGCCCAATGGGTTCAAGTTCGTGTTCCATCATTTTGAAAGAGGGAAAAAGAATGAAAGCCCACATATACACAGACCCCACTTAGTTGCATGTATTTTGAAGTACTTAGATTTTTACAAACACTTGAAATAGCTCAGTTTTTGTTTTGTGTTTGACTTCAGGCATACGCATCGATTCTGTGCACAACCATGAATTCTTTCTGCATCATTGCTAACTGGTATGGAGATCAGAAGATTTTGTTCATTCCGTTATTTCTGGGGTTGTAGCATGTGCTTGGGTTTATCACCTCATTCTTGCAAGGGAGTAATTGTAGCTGAAATGAAGATGAACTCCATAGCTACGTAGTACTAGCTCCTTCTTGGATTTGGAAATTGCTTTTCATTGGACTTTTAGCTGAAGTTAGTGGGCATTCAATTTCTACACTGATTTAGTGGCATGATAGGAGTTCACAACTCGAGTTTCATTTTGCAAAACTGAGCAGAGATTTGTGAATGCACAGCACTAGGAAAGGAGACTATCAACAAGAACTCTTTTAGGTCCTTTTAAACAAGATATTAATTTGTTACTGCAAAACTTAGTGATGGGCTTGCCACAAGTTTCATCCAGTGAAACTGCTGAGGAGGTTGCAGGGTCTTTGAGCACATTCGTGCGCAGTCCGCCTCGTTTTGTTGGTGTGAGCACTTGTGATTTGGATGGAATGCATGTGGGAAGTATTAGCCGAACTGTTGAAGATTCCTTGTGTTCTTCTGTAGGAAATTTTCAGAAGAAAACCTCCTTGGAGCAATCAAAGTTTCCAGATGATTCGATTAAGTGTAAAGGGGCCATGGATGTTACATCCATTGTTCACGGACTGAAAATTGGTTCTAAGGATGAACTTGATTGGTTAACACCTAACACTGGTCAGAATATTCAGAGTCCTGCTTCTAGGATTGTGGGGTTTGAGTGTGGTAGGAAGAATTATTTCTTTGATGGATACAATGAAGTTTCATCTGATCAAGTTCATTCTTCTTCTGTGGTTGGGATTGTTAATGAAATTGAGTCCAGTGGGTCACTAGTTGGCAAGCGGTTGCCGTCACCATTGAGTGGTATACTTTTTGCAGACCAATTCGGTGGTGCTCCTCTAGATATTGGCTGCCACAACTTCCAAATAAACTCCCCTGATAGATATAGTGTTGCTGTAGCCCAAGATTATAAGAAGGCAAATATTGGAAGTACAAACCATCTCACAGCATCAATCTGGTCTGTATCTAATTGCTCAGAAAGGACGGATATGTTATATGATAATAATAGGATGGGCTCCGTTTTTTTGTCTGATGGTCCTTTACTAGAGGACAAGGAGGTATTACCTTATACTTGTTTATCTTCATCTGGACTAGATCCTTTGAGAGAATCAAGCAACATAAGCACCCGAACTATGGTGAGATCCATATCCCCGGAAAAGGTGATCTCATCCCTGCTTTCTTTGTCTCCTCTTGGTCCGAAGTTTTCTGAAACAATGAAAACTGCAGGAGGATGCAGCAATGTCAGGAAACAGATACAAGGTGATTATATTACCTTGCAAAAAGGGGAACTGTCCCCTGACAAAAATATCTCAGGCATTATCTTTGCCCCTGAAGAAGAGAATTTTTGGAGTGCAAGTAAATTATTTGAAGATATTGATATTTTGCACAAAGAGTCCCATTCGTCTTCCCTGGAAAGTAACAAGGGAAAAAGTTGGCATTCATCTCACGATTCCATACCCCACTGCATGAAGTTGGGTAGAAGTTTGAGGGGACTTCCTCTTAGAAGGTCATGGGTTGGTTCATTTGAGGAATCCCTGCTGTCTGGCCGGTTGTCATCTGGAAAACATAGTCAGGTTATATTAATGTTACATTACCTTTATAGCCTTTCTTGTGTGCCCTTTCTTTTAGCTTCGCATGTAGTCTTGAAAGTTTACTTTCCACTGTTTTTGATATTATTCTCAAATACACATCCTTGGATCTTGATTGTGCAGAGAATTGATGGTTTTCTAGCTGTACTGAGCATCACTGGAGGCAACTTTTCACCAAAATCACAGAAACTTCCTTTTGCAGTAACCAGTGTTGATGGAGAGAACTACTTACTGTATTATGCATCCATAGATCTCGAAAGAATTCCATTAAACAATTACAGAGGCCAAAATTTGAGAAAAGAGCTTATTAATGATGATTCACAAGGTGCCAAGAGTCGTCTGCGTATTCCAGTGAAAGGGCGCATACAGCTGGTTATACTTTTTCTTCCTCTAACTACTAATTACCTTTTGGGCCCACGTGCATTCAGTTTTCAGTGTCTATACTAGAATGCTTTGTGCTTAAATGCAGTTGTATAGCTTGATATGTTACTGTACCTATAATATGGGCTTCTGAAGTATGTGAATACCTGCTGTTGAATTTCCTGTTGTTTCAGTTACTGTGACATGTTGTGTGCTTTGCATTTAGGCGGTTGATTTAATGATGGACCTACTTTGGTGTTACTTTTTCTTGTCTATTCATGTTCTTGGAACATTGATGAGCCAAAGTTGATAAGAATTGTCATTGTCCCATGTGTTGCATCCTGTTGGACACTTGGCTATCTCAGTGCATTTTCGTGTATTTTTAGGGCTGTAAGATAAACCAAGCTACTTGAGTTGTGTTTGGCTTGCAAGGAGCTTGTTTGAGATCGACTCATTACATAAGCGAGCAAAGTTTCAACATTTTGAAGCTCGTTAGTTTTCTAAGCTTGGCCCGAACTTAGCTCAATAAGCTAATAAGCACATTGGGATATATGAAAAAAACCTAGCTACTTAAGGTTAGCTCGTGATAGTCTCAATTGGAGCTTGTTAATTTTTTAAGCCAAACTTGAACAACCCACTATTTAGCTCAGCTTAGCTTTTTTACAACTCTAGTACTTCTTACTAGATTACCAGTGCTGCTGCTGCTATTCTTTATTTTCGTAGTTTTGAATCAGTTGTGCTGTTTGTTCTATAAATACTGTCTATACTATCCTCCATGGGTCATGTAAATATACGTGCACATGTCCAAGCATGTAAGTCTAAGATACAAATAATCAAGTAATACTGAAGACTGAAGTATTCCCATCAATCGTATCTATTTTTTGGTGGATGTAAGTGCTAGAATATGTTTCCTTTATTTACCACCAAAAAAAAAAAAAAAAAAACATTACTTGCTTCCTTTTTTCATTGTCCCATCTATTTTTACCTTTACTCTGATTGTGCCTATGGAAGCCAATTCCAAGTTTATTAGTCTTTTTGAGTTCTCTTTCTTGTAAAGTTCACTCTTGTTATCTACTGCAATGCATGACTGCATGCATGTTCCTGTTTTCAGTGCTTTTTGGGAGAATTTTTTTGGCAAGTTTTTGGGAGAATTCAGAAAGAATTATATTTAAATAACAACAGTAGCATCTTGACTGGAGGGTTACTGAACACGACTCCCTAAAACATGATTGTGTTTTAATTTTATTATACTGGACGTGCATATTTATTTTTCTATAAGAGCTTGTATGCATATCGAAGCAGTATAGGGAACTAGACGATGGAGAAATGCATTATATCCTTGTAGTTCTGCACAATTTTTATCCAAGTAAATGTGAACATTTTTGTGTCATAAGAATCTGACAAGGTGATTGTCAAGAGAGGGAAGTGTCAGAGGGTTGTATTATACTAGCATCACATTTAATGGCATAACTTGTGGAGATATGGTGAGACAAATGTCCTGACTTCCTGTCAATCTGGATTGATTTCCACAGGTTCTAAGCAACCCGGAAAAAACACCTATCCACACCTTCTTTTGTAACTATGATTTGAGTGACATGCCGGCTGGTACCAAGGTAAGTTGAAACAAACATTGCTTGGTCTTTAAAGTTGCATGTGTGTCACATGTACATTTTGCATTTAACTTAAGAAGCATGGACACAAATATGTGACACAGACACACCGACACGGCAATTTTTAAAAAATGCACGACATGACCTGGCAAAAGTATACATTTTATATATTTTTTATGTCATGTAGAAGAACACTATACTCAAATATAAAAAAAATTATGAAATAATACTAATTAAAATTAGAAACTATGTAGTTTGTAGCTTAAACATCAAAATATATAAAACTGCATTACTTTATTTTATTATTGAACCCGAAGTTATTTTTTTCCAACTTGAAACAAGTTTGATGTGTATCTAAGTGAGGGACATGGGTGTCCAACTAACAGACACGTGTCCCTCAAGTGTTCGAAATGTGTGTAGTTCTAAAAAATTAAAAAAACAATTGGACATGTTTGGACACATGTCCGACATGTGTTGAGGAGTGTCCGTTAAATGTCGTGTCTGACATGGACATGGCACATTCTTAGAAGTGTCCTTAGCTTTTGACTTTTCTGAAATTTTCTATGAAATTTTGTTATTTAGTCTGCCTAATCACTATGACATACAATTTGGTGGTTGTTCTTTGTGCAAATGTATAAGCATAGATTGTATGGTGTGAAATGCGAGTTCGAGTATAAAAACAGCCAGTTTGTGCAAATAGGCCAAAGATTAGGGCCATAGATGGATGGTGTGCCCTGCTACTCCTCTCAGCACCCTGCTTCAGCAGGACGTCCTTGTCGTGGTCTTCCAAAATGTGAAATTCGTAAATTTAGTGATAGTGGTCGTGCCCTATTCTTGGTACGATTCTCTCTCTCTCTCTCTCTCTCTCTCTCTCTCTCTCTGTGTTATTTTAGAATCAACTACTAAAATATAAAGTGGGGGAAGATGCATTCTTAAAGCTAGAGGCGTGTTGTTGATGTAAGGTGTTATGTAGGAATATCATAAGACCATAAGCTAATCTAGTTAAATATTCAAATAGGAAAGTTTATGAGGCAGTACAAGATAGCAGTACCAAAGTCTTTTGAGCTTTGATGTCCACTACAAATAAATACATGACAAATAATTGTTTGCTTTCATCAGCACATTATTGCATGCCTGTTTGTTTCTTAGCAAACTTTTGTTGTAATTACTTCTAGCAGTAAGACTTTGGACTTGAATTTGGTCAGTGATTATTTTTGCATCCTTGTTCAAATTGAGGTAGACATTCTTGCGTCAGAAGGTCACCCTAGCCGCTTCAGCTGCAACTTCTCCACGGGTGAGACGAGAGCACACAAAATTTGGCATGAACTATGATGATAAGGTGACTCCCTTGGAAAGAAGTCATCCTGACCAAAGTATCAATGGAAGGAAGGGCTCTAATTCAATGTGTTCAATGGATACGGCAATTTTGTCAAATGAACACTATGACATGGGAAATACAGGCTCTCCGTCCGTTATAGTTCAGAACGAATGCGACGGTATTGTGTGTCAGGTAACTGGTCACAAAGATTTCAGCTGGCCATATTTATGCCCTGAAGCCGAACGGAAATCAGAGCATGGTTGTTCAAAGGTCAATGAGAATGCTACCAGTGTTGGTGCTCTACGTTATGCCCTTCATCTCCGTTTTCTATGCCCTTTCCCTAAGAAAAGTTCGAGATCAGTCCAGAGGTGCAAATCTGATCTTCTATCTATGCCACAAAAAACTAACTTAGACACTGAAGGGGAACGGAGATTTTATTTATACAATGATATGAGGGTTGTGTTCCCTCAACGCCATTCTGATGCTGATGAGGGGAAGGTATGTTGTTTCAATTTCATGTTTAAGACCACTTCTAGACATGATTGAGATTATTTTCTATTTGTATATGGTTTTGATGCTACTTATATTGCATATGTTAATTACTGCAAATTTATACATCTGCGTTTCATAGCCTGATTAGTCCCCAACCCTTGGATCTTTGGTTAAACAATGCTAGAATAATGTTGACGGCCTGTTGGCCTTAGGAAGACATTGCATGAAAGCCCTCCAGATCCCTCCCCCGAGAATGTTGGTAGAGACAGCCTTACTAAGTATGTTTGATGAAAGTTTGCAATTTCTTTATAGGACTGGCTAGTTAGCGTATTGAAGATCTGAACAGGAAAGAAATGAAATCTCTTGTTCTAATGATGTAAGCTTTGCGTACGTGCCTGACAAGGTTTTTTGGTGTTTCATGGCAGTTGAAGGTGGAATACCATTTTCCAGCAGATCCGAAATACTTTGATATCAGCAACTGAACAGTCACACACACCAGTCTCCTCAGTGTTGGTTCCATGTTGTCTATGTATATATATACCAGTAACATGATATTCCTGGCTCATTTCATCTTGAAATGCCACTAACACAATTTCACCTGTATAGAGTTTTTCTAAATCTCCCCAACAATTTGATGAGTCAAATGTTGTTTCTTTGACCTCTTCCTAATGGCAATACCTGAAACATATTGTAGAGGATGAATCCAATCCTGTTTCAGTAACGTGGTGATGTTACTGTGACCTGTCGGCAGGGGTTCTATTTTCAGGGCAACTAATCCTTGTCTACGGTCGAAAAATTACTACTTCGATGCATCCCGTAACATCCTTTTACCTACTCACTGGGTTAAAAAATTTGTCCTATTAACCCTTGCGCTGAGGGTTATTAGATATATGGACTGGGCTAGACGCCCTTCTGGTTTAACTTAGTTGTTGACGAATCAAAACTAGATCCGTAACTTCGTTGTTTAGCTAGGTTCCAACCCAGATCCGTAACTTCGTTGTTGATGAATCCATTTGACTAGTGACAACCATAAACGCACTTCGGGTTTAAGGCATAACTACTAGTTCCGAAGTCAGGAGAGTCATTGAGCCCATACTCTGTAGAGAGAATGTGCGACTTTCCTGGGCTTCCCATTGGGTTGTAACCTAGCTAGCTAAATACTTGGCGAACGTAGTTCTATTCTTTGAGGAAAAATATTATTCTTTTAGAATTTTTGTAAAGAATTTTAAATCAGAATAATATGACAGTGACAGTTTTGTAATTAAAATATATATTGATGGGTTCTTTGTTTTGAAGTGATAGGTTTACAATTCAGTCACATCATTCTGGTTATATAGTATTACTCTTTTTCGAGTTGTGACGAAACATTTTATTTTCCGTATGTACACTAGAAAGGTTCGCCACCAATATAGACTTTGTAAAGAAAATTACAAGACGAAGCATATGTATAGTAAATCACATGACGAAGCGTACCTTTTCTTTCAACTTCACGTTTGCGGGATATGATTGCAAGTGAAACACTGCATGGTTGCAGATTGATTCTAGCACTCCTGGTTTAATATATATTCCCTGCCATGAGAGAGAGACAGAGAGAAGAAGAAGAAGGAGGGGTGGGTGGGTGGGTCTAAGCTTGGCTTATGCTTTGGAGGACTTGTCCAACAACACAAATCCTCGTATGAACCATTAGGGAAACAAGTGAGACCGTAGGGAGACCCAAGTAAACACACTGATGTGAGATGCCTACGGGCCTACTTTTTCATGCAAAGATAAATGCATGTTCTCTCTCTCATTTCAATCATTTATCATTCCATTTGTGCCATTTGCAAAGGTTTAACCTAATCGATTTGGCTCTCGCACTTGTTTTGGGAGGCTAAAACCAGTCACTCCTCCACTGCCGACTCATCACTTGTCAGCTCTCTCTCTCACTTGACTTTCTATGATTTTGCCAATTCTACGATACCCATTAGCGCCTTCAGTGTGTGACCCCTTATACGGAATACATCGCACTTTTTGAAACTCGTTTGATGATTTGCTCATTGGGTTTCCACCCAACTATTCTAGATATACGTGTCTGCTTCTCCGATATTGACGCACCTCTTCTCCCTCTCCCACCTGTGCTGTGCTGGCTCCACCTTTATAGATTTCTACATGTATATATATCTATATATATATATATATATAGAGAGAGAGAGAGAGAGAGAGAGAGAGAGAGAGAGAGAGACATATTGCCGGTTGGGGCTGTCCGACATAACGCCTACTGCACCCATGAAGAAGGTGGTGTTACCACTCCCTGTCCTTTTATTTCTGACGTCCCCCACTTCTGTTTACCATTCTGCCCTTTCTTTTTACTCATATTTTCTGGTTTTCATTTTTTTTATTCCTAGAGAAAGTTGGGAAATATATTACTGTAATTATTTTTGGTGTTAGGAATATTTACTGTAATATTATCCTTTTATTTTATGTACACTATCTTTTTGCGTAGGCAAACTCTCCGTAGAAATCAGGAGAGTGCGGCTTATTTCTAATCGATTGGACGACGAGGACTTCACCTTTTGCGTACCAAATTCTAGACCGTACACGTTTCCCATCTTCTCCATTCACCATCCGGTGTGTCGCTCACACCCAGTCTCATCATCTTAATTGGCGAAAGGCTACTGCTTCAGTATTTGTTGTATTTAGACCTAGGAAACCTTTAATTTTACAAATTTTTTATTAAAAAAATTCATCCAAAATGGCATGACAATGGCTTTTTTAAAAATATGAGTCTAAATAGTGAATATTTTAGCCTAAAATAAAAGAGACATAAACAATATTATATCATTCTATAAGAAAATTTTATACATAACAACTTCACTCTTATAGTTTCTCTCATAATTTTGTACAATACAACTTATTCAAAGACCTACATCAATTAATGATATATTTTTTCCATATCTAAAAAAACTAGCAATGAGCCGGAAATAAAAAATAATGAATAATTTAATAAGATCGAGTATTAGTCTCATGGTACATTTAATATTTTGAATGTGCATTGTGTAATGCTAGAGCCACTGACTATTTTCACTAGCTTTTTATTAAGGATAGACATAAGGTAATGGGGTCCACTTTATCCAATATATAGGGGATTTATTTACTTGTGTCTATCCATAATGAAAATTCGATAAACAAAACAGATGACTATAGTATTTTTTATGTGCATTTTTAAATGCATATGTTACATATAGTCCTATCTACCACATTAGAAATTTATGATCAAGAGTATAATATTAGAATAGAATCATAAGAATATGCTTTTTTCTTCAAAAATTAAAAATACTTTCCACTTTAAATTAAAATGATATAAAAAAAATTATTCATAATGGACATAAATTGAGGTGATCAACTTAAGTTTTTTTCTAGAGGATATATAGCAAAAAGAAATATTTGAATATGTTGAATTTTAAAATATTTGCTACAAAATTTAACAATATATTCATTCATTTTGACCCGATCATAAATGAATAAATCTTAATTAAATGGTTGACTAAAAACATTTAATATTATAGAAAAGCAGTTAAATGGGTTATACATGATCCGATCATAAATGAATAGGATTTAATCATATTATTGTATCTAATTTAGTTTTATATACATATCTTGAAAATATTATATCCAAAGTTTCCTTTAGATCCCAATAAAAAAATAAAAAAAAAAACTTTCATTAAAATCAGACAGTAAGAACCTCCTGTTGTGTGGGCACATGGCAATTTTTGAACTATTCTCATGTAAAGAGTCGATACAAATGAAGGAACAAAAATGATACATAACTTTAATAGACGCGTGTAGATATGTAAGTTTTAACATGTGCTTCACTTAGTATATTGTTACTTATATTTGTACATTTTATTTGAAAAAAATAAGGATAAAAGAATAAATAATTTTATTATAGGTCTATTCATTTTATTTTACTCAAATATTTACTTTATTAAAAAAAAGTTAACAATGTGTGTCCTTGATATTTTAGAAATTTAAGAAAATATTGTTAAGAAAGGTTCATAATTAAAGAAAATTTGACAATCCTGCTATATCAATTGATTGATTTTTTTTATATGAAATTTTGAAGAAATAAACAAAAATTTAGATAAAATTAATAATAGTACGACACATATATTTTATATTTTTAAAAATAAAAAATTTGAAAAAATGGATTGAAACTATAAAATCAAACACCTCCTAACAAATATAAAATATTACTTTTGTCCTTCTAGAAAGATAAATTAAATAGATTTGAATATCAAATTTCACATTTCTTAATTAATGGAAGGTCTTTCTAAAATTATAAAAGAAGAATTTTAAGAAAATTTAAAATAGACTTCTACTATTTTTTATATTTTATGTAAAGAAATTTTAAAACAATATGAGATTTAACAACATTGTGGTAAAAATTTACTAATTATGAATAAGAGATAGAAGTTTCTAATTAGACCAATACTATTATAACATTTGTAATATTAATACTTAAAAATTAAAAAATTTAGAAATTTGGATCATGTCTTTTAACTTTAAAAATTCAATAACGTATTGTTAAAAAATTTAAATGTACATAAATATAACTTCAGCCAAAATCTAAATTGTAAGGAAGCTAGAATGTTTTGAAAAAACACTATAATTTAGGAATTTAGAAAGACTATTAGATTTAATTACCATGTTGATTTTAAAAATTCAACAATAACACATTTATGTAAATTGTGAATATGGTCTTCAAGGTTCAAAGTTTCTACATTTTGAAAAAATGGTATGTTACAAAAATTACCATATTAATTTAATGACCAATGAGTTCATGACAGGTGTACCATTTTTATTTAGTAAATTTAAAATTTTGAGAAAAAGAAATCAAAGCTTTCAAGCTCAATAACTTCTTATCATTCTGCTATAATATATATAGTATAGATTATACATAAATATGAGTAATGTTATACATAAATTAATTTTTCAATTTATTTTCTTACTTAGAAGACACAATGTAGTGAGACCCACTTTAATAAATACACATAGACCCATAAAATAGATTAAAAAATTTAATTTATATAATATATATATATATATTTGCTAAAACATTAATAATTTGTGTATGTAGAGAAATAGTCTTTTATCACCATTTACAAGAGGCACGATACCCATGAGTCTATGCTTTCTTTTTATAAATCGCAAAATGGAAAATAATAGCCCAAATAAAATATCCAACCCATTGACTAAAGCCGAAAGACTATTGGCACATCGTTCCAATTTCCAACCATCGGTCCATCAGATAACCTCTATTAGGACTGAAAAAACACATGAGATTGAATCCAACGGCTTAGAATGTCCATGAATATCTAAGAAGTTGCACCACACCTTTCGGTAAATTACCTCTCGTCGTTATGATTAGAATCCGTTTCACTTCGATCTTTTATATTTAAAGTGTCACTTGAATACCCTTATGGGATGGACTAAAATGACATAATTAGTTTTTTTCGCTAAAGACAACTGTTACAAGAGGATTTAATGCTTTTTCAACTAATATTATTTTCCAGTCAAACCAAACATCAAGATGATAACCTTTTTTTTCTTTTTCATGCAGCTATTATTTTTAAACAAAAAATTGACTATTTTATTTTTGAAAAAAATTATTCTTTCAAAAAATTTATACAAAAAATACCATCAGAACGATGTGGCAGTTGGCTTTTTTGTAAATAAGAGCAACAATCATGGTTTTTTTTTTTTTGCTAAGCAAAAATATGGAAAGGAGCAACCAATGTAATAACCTCCTTGAGCGTAACAATAAGAGTTCTTACTCAGTGCGGAATGTCTGATTTGAACCATAGTTATTAATCCAGGAAGGATGAGCCCGTAACTACAGCCTCACTAAAGTACAAGCGACATTTAGCCTTTTCTTAATAGCATTTAGTTCATGCGACTACTATCGCAAGCGGATTTCAATATGTAATCATTGAGAGAAAAACAGAGTTTTAAGGCTAGTTGCTGAAGGCAACACCACTACCACCTTGGTGGTACAATTATGAGTGTTTTGTTTTTAAATGAATAGCTCTTATTCAACCATATTTTTTTAATAATAAATTTTGTATAAATTTTTTTATTTGTATATCATTACTCTTTATTTTTATCTAGGGTCAATTACCACAAGAGTACTAGTGTTACATTTTGAAATGCATGAGATCGCAGTGAAAATAAGCCTAACCACGACGAGATAAAAAGTAATTCCGGTCTTTTTCAACTAATTTTTGTAAATCTTGGTACATTTCATACCCTTTGTCGCTTCTATTTTCTCGCATTTCTTGTATATCAAGAAAATTTGTGAAAGGTTTAATCCATTTCTATCCTCTACAAGGGCAGTGTCGTCCTTTCTCATACAGCCAATCATATACGCGTAATCTTTCGCACATGAATACAAACAAAAGCCTAGAACCCCCTATAAACCCACACACCCTGCATCACTGGCTTCTCTCTCTCTCTCTCCTTGTGAGCTCAACAATGGCGGACCCGGGGCTCTACGACTTCCTGAAACAACCCACCGATCCCTCCATCGGAAAACCAACTCCCTCGTCCCGAGTGTTTTCCTGCCTCTACTGTCCTCGCAAGTTCTACACTTCTCAAGCTCTCGGTGGCCACCAAAACGCTCACAAGCGTGAACGAGCCGCTGCTCGAGGGAGCTTCACCGCCGAACGTTCTGGTCGCACCCAGAATGAGCCCTCTATCGACCCAAATGCGCCTTACTGGCTCGAACCCCTCCGACCCTTCCATGGCTCGAGCTCAGCTCCTCTAAGTGTTCATGGCGGTGGTTCGACACCTGAATCTCTCTATCCTGCAGTTGACTCTGCTGACCACGTAAATCTTGACCTCTCCCTCCGCTTATGATCTATCTTCTTATAAGTTATATGTTTGTGTTTTTCTTTTCTGGGGTTGAGGTTGTGTTTCCGTTTGGTGGGTTTTGAGTCACTGAGCCAAACTTTGGAAGCGGAAATGGAGAGATTGGTTTTAATAGGTTTAGGATTAGCTTTTTACTGAGAAAGGCGATTTGATGATACATCAAGCTGAACCATGAGTTTCCATCGCGGGGTTTAAGTTATTAAGTGTTGCTTTTGGGATGGTTTACATGTTTTAATGAAGTTCATTTATGTTTCGAACTTGAAAGTTATGGAGCCTCTAACATTTGATAATTTGCTCATACTCTTGAGTCTTAATGCTTATAGTGAATCTCTCTCTCTCTCTCTCTCTCTCTCTCTCTCTCTCTCTCCATAGCTATGTTATGTGTTTGTAAATGTATAGGGTACATATATGTATGTTCATGCTATGCGTCATTTTCTGCATATCCCTAAAATACCCTTTGTGCCGACCGGGCGGAAGTAAGCCCCCCATTTCATACATTGGAGACAAACTTGGTTGCTAAGACTGGCAGTCAGATTTCTCCTTTTTACCTTTCGACATTAAACAGCCAATCGATTTTGAAGCAACACCTGTGATTTATACAATACATTTATATACAAACAACTTTTTGTTTTTGTTTTTTTTTTTAATTACTTTTTTCATTGTCAGAAGAAAACAAAATTATGCCTTACTTATTTTCTCGTACCTTTTTCTGGTTCGGAAAAAGGATAAGATGGATGGACTTCATAGGTAGTAATGTGTTTTGGAGAGGGGGAGGGGGCTGGAGTGGGAGGGGAAGTGTGAGGTTTTATGTTTGAACAATTTATGATGAGAAATGGGACTTGGCATTGACGACGTTTTGTGGGTTCAGTGCTTTGTATCAGAACTAAATGGATGGAGTTTGTGGACTAGATGATCCATCACTGTTCAAACGTCAATTCTTGGTCTCACCATATTGGATTGATATGATCCTTTTTTTGTTTCTCTCTGAGTCTCAGATCAATGGGTGCAACCTATCTCTATCTTGCATTATTTTTTGTATTTGTTTTTATATTATATATATCTGGTTTGATGGGAGGACTATATTGTATTGGTGGGATACGAGTAATACGTTACCTGTAATTTTATGCACGTGCATTATTGCTACTCCTTTTTGTTTTTTCAACCAATTAAGCAAAACACCCTATGCCTTCATTAGTCCTATTTGTCGCATATTACAAGCATGGTTGAGCTGGCTGGTATCGAAACCTATTAACCAAATGGTACATATATTTATTACATGGCTTTAATCCCTTGTCACTCATACATTATACAATTTCCACTATGACAGATCTGCCCCTTTCGTTTGTTGTGAAATCTACCAATTACAGCTGCTAATGATACCTAGTGTCCCTTATCAAAACTTACCATCAGCTATTATAAGTTTGATAATAGCCCATGACGAAGACACTTTATCTTTAAACCCTGGTTCAGTCTTTGTTTTTGTATATTCCCGTAGCAAACAGCCCACAAGATGGAATGAATTCGGGCGCAGAGAACAATTAATTACGATCCTCTAGGACGGATAAAAGTCAATATCAACCCGATTAGACAAATTTATCCAACATCATAGTACTCCAATAAAATACATTAATGTCGTGTGGAATGAAGACCAACAATTGATATATATAGATATATGCACAAAATAAAATATAAAAAAAAAGCTGCTATTGAAGAAATTGAAGTTGACTTACTTGACCAACCTCATCTTCTCCAAGAGCACCAAAAGGTATAACTTTAGCTCCAAATCGAGCAGCGATCCTAACAAATTCAGACTGCATGCTCTGGCCAGAATAACTTATATTCCTCACCCTGCGAAGTATGAAGCTAGCTGATTATAACAGAACCTGTCAAAATTGTACATATATCCAGTTTACTTGGCCACGCAATATAGCAGTAAAATATGTATGTGCAAATGAGTGAGTTGCATCAACTCCACGAAGGCCGAGTAGAAGAAACACTCTCTAATTTCCTCAACATCAAGAAAGGCAAAAGTTCTTCCCAGAGCATCCGAGTTAAAGAAAATTGATAAAATAAAATACAATTGATGTGATAAAAGGGATAGATATTCACCATAAATTGAAGTCAACGATTAGTTGAAGTTTGTTTTGGCCATTATCAACTTAATTAAATTTTCTTCTGTCAAATACGACAAAATATGATAACACGAGCCTTAAGACATATGTTAAGCACACATGAATATTGCACGGTATGAGCAATTTTGTTAAAAAAAAATGTGAACTTCACACTTTGTAAAACCAAATGATGCATACTTAGCAAGACCTTTCAAATAAAATGTATTCTTCAAGGCAAGCAGGGGAAGAACCAGCAGGGTGGAGGTCAAATACTAGTAGTATGTGTATGAATCATAAAGAAAGAAACAACACCCCACCAGTAGAATGTAGATGAATCCAAGTAAAATTTACCTTCTGATGAAAAGCCTCAGGTACAACTCATGGAAACAACAGCATATGAGATTTTGACGAAGTAATTAAGTTCACAGGAGTTAGTAAATGATACAGGAACCATAAAGTTGAGAGCATCACAGAATTAGTAGCTACCTCAATCCATCTAGAGTCCATCATAATTACGAAGCATCATCGTACAGCATATATGATCAGCAATATTCTTTATGCACAGGCAAATATATATTGCCAACAGAATGATTATACGCTACTCTGTATGAAACTACACAAAGGCGCCAATCCAATTTTCTCTTGCACTCTAACAAAGCTTATTTTAATTCACTTTTCTCCAAATAACAATAACATGGAAGATGCGCTCTAACAAGATGATCTCTCTCCCCTAGTTGTGTGTAAACTTGAGTCATACTAACCAAATGAAAAGATTGTGATTTGTACACCTAATTATGCTAATTAATCAAATCTATTCTTACAAGATTCAGACATACATTAAGCTTACTTCAATAATGAAATAATCATTTGAATTTTCTTCACATTATTTTTATTTCACAACAAATTGGGATACATTGAGAAGCACTCAAACCCAATGTTATCAAGCCCCGACATTTTAGAACTGCTAAGCAGTCATTTACATCTTGAGAACTCAAGACAATGTTGTGGGAATTAATGTACACAAATAAATCTAAAAGAGCTAATAATATGTAACCAAATCAAGAGAGAGAGAGAGAGAGAGAGAGAGAGAGAGAGAGAGAGAGAGAGAGAGAGAGAGAGAGAGTATTGACTATCCTCAGTAAAGTTTTTTTTTTTTTAAATTTATTGAAAATGGAGACGGAATGAATCATCCATGAAAGGGGCTGGTACAGTTTCTATTATGTTAACTGGTCAGTTCTCTCAAAAGATTGGACAGCGCCAAGCATCCTATAGCAGAGCTCTGGACCATTGGGGATAGCCGGCATCAACTAAATATGAACAGTTTTGAAGTCAGGCTAGTTAAGTCTTCCTCACCAAAAGCCAAGAGGATCACTGTCTTAGTGCCCTTACCGCGATTGCAGGTACCTGTGGAGGATATGGGCATGAAAATTATTAAGCATGTCAGCCGAGATGCAAATGCCCATGCAGATTCTAATGGCCGAAAGATGTAATAGTGGTTGGAATTTCTACTGTGTATGATTCAATTCTGGCTTGTATCCAACAACTATATGCGGACACTAGAAGGGTCTGTACCCCAAAACTTGTTTAGCTTTTTTTAATGCATTTCTATGTAGCAGACATAGGATGGAACTCACCTTCGATCGGGAAACTTATCAAAACTCAAATGTCGGAACTTCACAGTCAAAGCCATGTGTGGCCTGGTAAGCTAACCGCGGCAATATATTCCTGTATGGGTCAGTTTCTCTTTCCTCCTTTAAGTAAGCCATGCATCTCTCAACCTCGGACTTGACTTCCAAATACAGTTCATGTGCTTTATCTCTGTTCCTTAATTCCTGCTTCCTCCCTTCACCATAAAATAAGCACCCAATGGAAGTGTCAATCAAGCAGTTCCAAACCCTTAATTTGACAATTTTGAAAGATCAGCATGAAATTCACTGCAGGAAGTGAATTTAGCGTAATACATATAAATGAAGTAACAAACAGAACCATACTTCAATTGATCTGCAGCTATCTGGTTCTAGGAATTCATAAACGTGTTACTTTGAGAGATCACTGAATAAGTGGGTTATACATTTTTACGAGTCTGAATAGTGAGCGCTGGCTTAGCACCAACTGCCAACCTTAAACAAACCAGCCTTTCTTCCTAAAATTCTGACCCTAAACTGAACTGAATTCCGTGAATGGATTCCCATGTAACCCAGAAAAGAGTATCACTCAATTGGTTTGGTTAAATGTTAAGTGGACTACGAGTCTATGAGCAATATTTCCATCACATACAGACTCAAGCAATGTTAAATGAACTTAAGTGCGAGTGTTGGGTGCAAGACACCAAGACATGGCCAAATACTGATTTTGTGTTTTAGGGTCAAATAGTATTTAAAAATTAAACTAATAGAGAATATGTTATGCATAGTTATATAGTAAACTCGACCGTGCACAACCACTGTCCCCACAACAAATGAAACCCACCCCCACCACGTCCCTTGCTCTTTTTTTCTCTACCATATCCCCACCCTCCATCACATTATTCTCTTGTCTTCTGCTCTTTCTCTCTCAATTCTCTCTCTTCTATTAAATAACTAAAAAATAACACATTTTTTTGTTACCAAATATGTATTCTTGTTTTACTTTCATTTGTTTTCACAACATTTGTATATACCAAACATTTTTCTTATTTTTTTATTATGAAAAAAAGAACAGAAAAATGTTTTATGTTTTTAGTTGTAAAAAGCTGACAAAGTTACCAGACGCCACCTAATTAGTTAGAAAATCAGCTTCCAAAATACCATGGGAAAGTTGGAATCTCATGTCTAATGAGCAAAAGAAAAAAATAATGGATTTTTCCATTGCCATGAGATTCCATTACGGACATCTGAAAATTACAATTATCGCATATCTATTTTTTTTTTTTTTATCTTTTATGAAGATTAGTATTATATCATATCTACAATAAACATAGAACTCAACACCAGTTATAAAAGTGTTTTCAGAGCAGCCTTGCTTCATTTTCAATTTAATCAACCTAGGACAGAACTGGTCAATGTTGATAATAGAGCCAAGGCAGATTGGTTTTATGACCCAGACTGACTTGTGTCCCAGCATGATAAGCTAACTATCTTCCCCCGCACAATTGCTTTTAAGCATATAAAAGGCTACCTGATACACATTGGTGGAGGTTTGACCTATCTGAGGTAGGTCAAAAGAAGAAAAACCCATGGGCGGCATAACAATTTTACAGCTGCCAAAATATAAAGATGACTTTCAATCTAGACGATATATTTTCTTTATTTTGTCACTACTAACATTCGAACATTTGAGAAAATTTAAGGGTCCGTTTGGAAGTGTTGTCAGTTTTTATTTTTTGTTGTGTGTTGTAGGTGTGTATTTTTATTTTTTGTTTTTTATGATCTGATAATGACATTTATAGGTTATTGTTCTGCTAACAGTACCAAAATAATGTTTTAGAATAAGAAAATACACATATTTTATTGTTATTTTTATTTTTTTTATTTTAAAAAAACAAAAAACAGAAACCAAACGGACTCTAAAATTACTTTCTAAATATTCTAAGACGGCCACTACTAACATTTGAACATTTGAGGAAACCTAATATTACTTTCTGAATATTCTAAGACGGCCACACGGGTTGCAAAAAATGTTTCCAAGACAAATTTGGTTTATATTTTTAAGGGAGCTGAGAACATTTGGTGGTTCAGTCGCATACCTTCTGTTTCAATTGGCTTTCCGAACAAGTAATAAAATCGACCGGGAAGTTTTGGTAGAATTAGCGGAAGGTGCGGATCTTGGTTTGCTACCTCTCCATCACAGTCTGTCCTGTAATCACAGGATCATAATAATATTCAAACGAAGTACCCGTCAATAAGAAGGAAACACAAAATATAGCAACTTAAAGTTGAAACTAAAACTATATGTACAATATGAAGCAGACTGATCTTGATAAGGGAATGTTTTGGGGTTTGGCTCTTCCAATGCCCTGTTTTTCAGATAAAAGGAAAGACAATGGCAATTTTTTTGGGCCCTTACACAAATTAGAAACCCAAATATCTTTTATATGATTCCGAATTTCTCTCATTTCCTCCACCTCCTAACTATTAGAACATAAGGTATTGTTCTCTTAATTGCCATATCTGGGTAGACATTGTGGCCTTTGGACCTGGAGTACCTGCTCTACGTATGTCGAGCGACGTCTGAATTCACAATCCACTTAATTTTAAAAAGCCAAGTCAACTGCAAAACAGCTTCAATTAATGAATGCTTTTGAGTACTGAAGCAGTTATCTTTACTTACCTGGAATTCTAGTGATGTACGATAGCTTTAGGAAACCTGGCCTAATGTCTCTGCAATTAGATTCGTGATGGGTATTGGCCAAGGAAAGCTTCTAGAGTTAGGATCTGAAAAGTAGAAGAAAATTTCTAGGGTTTGGAGACGCATAAGTGCGAGATTTGGCTTGATTTCCAAGTGGGCAGATTATAGGATTTTCAGTGAAGTGGCTACTGAAAGGTCTAGACAACAACAGGCAATTTAGGGTTGAAAGCCACTAGGTAGGAGTAGGGGGTTAGGTATGATATAAGCTTGTTTTGCAAGGGTTTGGGGGCTGAAAAGTTGACTTTCCGAGGACTGTGAGTAGTAACCTAAGAATAGTGTTTGAGACAGACAATATAAAGAAGAAGAGAGGAAGTCCCTCTAAGGAATTCCACCTTGACTTCTATAGGAATTGCTCCCCTAATGTAAGGCTGTACAAAGCATAACACAAATCTAAACACTTCATACAAATTCTCTAAATTTCTACTCCAATAAATAAAAAGATTACGTGCATAATAATAGGCTGCTAGACTTTCCCGATTTCTACAAGAAACTATATACTTTAACTGCTAGAATATTCTAGACCTATTAAAAACTCCAAATATTTGACCCATAATACCCATGGGCAACCCCGATAGACCATGTCCAGCAATTCACCAAATTACAAAACATCCCAAACTACTAAAACCTAATAAGAAGCCATTAAAAAACAGAAAAATAACTTAGATTTGATTTGCTACTATAGTTGTTGCACTTTCCCTCGCCCACACGGAACACCTAGCGAGTGAGGGCAGTGTTTCCAGTTCTGCTCACAACCCTAAACAAGATTATATAAAGCGCAAATCCTACTCTATGTGAAATTCCATATTTACCCTTTCTTCCTTCCATGTTTTGCATCATCTAGCATTTTGAATTACTTCACTTGGTTGGGATACTTCGACAGGACTTTAGGTTACCCAATTGACACCAAATGCCAGATGTCCCTTAAAAATTTCTTAGTAACTTAAATTTGGACTCCAATTTTTCTTCACCCAAATTTCATAATTTACAACTGATTCCTTTTTCGACTAAAATGTTACCTTATTTCAAGTGTAGCACTTTGTTCAATCTTTCCAATTTGGTGCCAGTTATGAATCTCGAGCATTTTGTCCCTTGTTAATTGTTATGTGTCAGTTTGATCCGATGTTATGATTATCGATTTTCACCAACTGTTTTATGTTTACCGCTATAAGCTTTCAAGAGCATCAATCCACAAAAAGAAAGCTACTCATTTAATTGTACTGTGGACTATAATATTTCAACCCATGCTTTTCATGATTTAATCCAGTAATGTAAAAAGTGATATTTCCTCAAATTAGTTCAGACAAAAATTGAGACTCATGTTTTAGTAGGAGATCATTAGTCTTCTGGATACTTTTTCAAGTATGAATCAAAATATTAATCAAGTATAAATCAAATATATAAAAGAATAGGCAAGTGTGAACTTCTAAACAAGAATACAGTGAAGTTTGGGGGTCTTATGAGGGGCAACAAAACCAAGAATGAAATTTTAAAATACCTTAATCTGACAATCTTTCCATTCCTTTTTTCCATTTCAGCCTTCAAATAAGGAATCTTCATCTGGTCATCATAGTCAAAGAACACCTAATTGAAAAGAGAGAAAGAAAGAAAGAAGGCACACAATCAATTACTTATTGTGAAAATTACTAATTTATAATTACTCAATATGATCAAGTAATCAATTATTTATTAGAGAATTACTTTCAGCCTATGCAACATGGACTTTTCCAAATGCGTGAGTGCCCCTATTCAGCACCTCACATGTTGGTAAAGGCATGGGATATGGGTCTAGTATGACTTGTTAGACATGAACAAGTATGTCTAGCATTTCCAAGTACTATATAATTGTGCATGAAACACCCTTCTTATGTTACTCCAGTGACCTGGTTCCTTCAAAATGAGTTAGGAGTCCACACCCAATGCTTTATGTTACATGAAAACACCATTTTACCGTAGGATATAACAGAGGAATGCTACAAATATAAATATTTAGCACTGTCCTCGTGCCCTTGGACTCTGGAATTAGACAAGGGCAACAATTAAGACACATACACAAACCCGACATGTGTAACCAAGTCCATGTAAGACAGATTCCGATTAGAAATTTACTTTTGCACTTTTCCACAAAGCATTCCATTTATAAACGTGGTGTGGAGTAAAAGCCTTGAAAGTGTTAAAACCCAACAGGCATCTCAATATTTCTTGTCCTCTTGATCCCAACTAGTTGCTTGGATCGGATTGCACTAGGTGATGCCAAGCAACATTTACAACCATCTGATAAAGGAGAAGATAAGAGAAATCTCTAAAATCTCCCTTTCAGAAAATCTGGTATCTCTAAACAAGAGAGACATCAAGAGACGTGGAGTGATCACCATAGAAAACTCATTCATTGAGGCACACCAAACCTATCCTTTCAAAAAGGCATTCTGAAGTGACTTGCAAAGAAGAAAAATATTTTATACTGTGCAAGTACTTTAGAAAAGCACTGAGTAAGCCACATCTTTTTTCTTTCCTTTCTTCCTATTCTCTCTGACATCCTAGTAGCAAAACTAAACACTATGCAGAGCTCTAGTGTTTTTTAGTAGTAGAAGGCTTGAGGATCAAGAAGGAAAGGGGGTTGGCGCTTGCAGACCTTGGGGAATCCCTCCCCCCCCCCCGCGAAAAAAAAAAAAAAAAATGAGGAATGGCCATTTTCTTGAATTTTATTGTATGGTTGTACCAAGGACTTTTGAGTGTTCACAGAACCTGAGATTTGCTCTTTCCTCCTAGTTTTGTAGATTTGTCTTTGGTGAAACAACAGAGTACTCCACAAATTTTAATCAAAATTATTTTTCGAGTTTTCTAAGACAGAACTACAGCAACCCCCATCAGAAGACAAAAGGTATTCATTTATTTACATTTGTTAGCTTACCACCTAGGGAGTTTTTTTTTTTTTAATCAAATTATGTCTCCATGCATTTCAATTTGTTTGGTGATATCTTTTTTACTTAGATTTTATTTCTTTTTTCAGCATGAATTGTATGTCATGCCAACTAAAATGAGTGAGCAGAGTTTGCATAGCTAACACCAGAAATAAATTTGAAAAAGAGGCATATTTTGTTTATGCATTAAGTATCAGGGTTATTCTGGTCAGACTACAATCACCATCCAAGTTTAGATCTAAATACTATCTGTTACATCAAATAAATTTCAATAGTATGTTTTACTTTGTGCACGTGGCTGCAGGTATGATGTGCATCATGTATACTAGCATATATAGCCAATCATCAATAATAAACAAGTAAATGTTCTCGTCTCATTCTTGCACATATATAGGTTAGGCCACTTATGTCACCAAGCAGGAGTTACATATCCATACGTGTATATATATATACTTCCCCCCCCCCCCCCCCCCCCCCCCCCCCCCCGAAAATTGTGTGTTTCTTAAAATTGTTGGACTTCTTTTAGTAAGGACTCTTTTGCATTTTGCTGTACCAAACAACTTCTGATACCTTATGCCTATTGTCCATGGAAAAGAAGATGAATGCATTCCCATGGAAGAATTTGTGATCCCCTTGGAAGCATTAAGACATTCAAGGAAATAGAAATAAATTAACTAGTGCCATAAGAACTTGGTTGTCTGCAATGGAAACTTAACTATTCATAGCAAAAGCAGAAGTTGGGGAAATTAAAGTTTTAGGCTTACTTGACCCAAATCATCTTCTCCAACAGCTCCGAAAGGTATAATTGTTGCTCCAAATCTAGCTGCCATCCTGACAAACTCAGACCGTTCTGGCCAGAATAGTTTGTATTCCTCGCCCTGGAAAGTATGAAGGGTAAAATATTGGAGAGCTAGTCCAAATTTGTAAACATTTACCAAGCCATGGCCATGTTCAAAGCATGTGTATACCCGTAAACAAGTTTTTTTTTGGTCTTAATAAAAAATTTGGTTTTAGGCTTTTACCACATTAATTACACTAAGAGGAGGAAAAAAATGCACATGAATACCCTTACATCAGAAACGGTAAACATTCTTCATAAATCTAAGTGTACCATTCTTTAGTCCAAACTATTTTTGCTATTAACTTTTTTTTCTTTTTTTTAATTAAAAAAAGGCTATGATCCATTTCACTACCTTTTTCCTTCCAAAAAAAAATCTTGTCATGTGAAGCAAGCAGGGAATAACCAGTACGATGGCATCGCATTCAATTTGTAATGTAAATGGGCACTTCTTAAAATGGAGTAACTTAGATTATAAAGAAAGAAAAATCGAACAGGTAAAATGTAGATCAAGGCAGGAGACACAAGCACTAAAGTACTACCTTCCGATGAGTAGCCTCACGCACACCTCCTGGATACAGCAGCACATGGGACTTCGAAGAAAGTAGTTTATAGAAGTTAGTTGCTGATACAGGAACTCCCCCCATAATTCTGATTGTGTCAAATGCCGATATATCAGGAAGACTTTCCTCTGTTGACCTCTCAAACAACATCGGATGTGCTATCCCTCGCACAAGAATGTTTCTTTCAGCCCATAAACTGGATATGAAAGAAACCACTTCTAAACCTAGCAACATGTGATAGCCAACAAACAAGACCGGTCCCTCGGAAGGAATCCCTGCAAATCCCCTCACAATCTTCCCGTTCTCTAAAGTTGAGAGCATCACAGGAGAAGTGGCCACCACTAACCATCTAAAATCCATCATAATTGTGAAGCACTAAGAAATTAACCGTTAATCTTATCACACTGAAACTCATATAAACTCCCCTCCAAAAAAAAGTTCATCTCTCAGAATTAGAAAAATAACCATTTGAAATAAGCATAAGCAAACTTGACACCACCTACACTTCTTACTGTATAATAGACATATAATGGTTTGGTTCCATGAAACACATGTATCTAAGAGACAGGATTGCACCCAGATTTCTTTGGCTGACCAACAAATAGCATGTCCTATTCCCATGTATATTTAGTGATATGCCATTTGTAGACAAGTGATATTCCCAGAATTTCATCAACAATATTATAGCACACCATTAGTTATAGTTTGAAATTGTTTAAGACATAACATACCTCCATGAATCACATATTTTTTTGAATTCAGAAGGGCTTGGTGGCAAGTAGTCTGAGGCATAGTCAAGGAACCTTGCACGACGATAAAAGCTAGCACCCTTTATGATAGTTACCAGATCAACACCATCTTCCTGGTTACATATTGGTGGAACCACCATACATATATCAACAATAAATATGGTAGGGTAACGAATCAGGTGAAATTTCTTTTAGTGAAAGCTCAAAAAAAATATATTCCAAGGACGACCTAAAAGAATTTATATGTTGCAAGTATCAATACAATATACTTGTACATTTGAAAATTAGGCTGGCTGCATGTAGCTTTATTCCAAGTCCACAGTATTCAAAGACAAGATACATAGATTAATGTGAACATCTTACAAGATTAACAATTTACTTACTAGATGAGATAAATAACAACCGTTGGTTTTGAATAATACAAGCAATAATTCAGATGGATAACCTAACTAGATCAAGCATATTGCTACAACTCTAGTTGTATTGACTTTAATGATCTTCTTTTTCCTGGGCACTATATTTGTTCAGTAAATGACTTCTTCCCTCTCTTGACAAAGGGTGACTACATGAAGTTTATGCTAACACTAACAGTGCAGCTCCTCATCTTTCTCTTGAAAACTTAATGCACTAATTTACCTAATACGTGACTGAGAAGGAAGCAATTTTTCCTAATTCATGACTGAGTAGAAAGTTAAACAGACTCAATTTAGGTGCTGAGATCACAAGAAACCTTGTCACACCCCGAAAAAGAGATTTAGATTTATTTCCCTTCTTTCAATCCACATTCAATGTGTTTCCTAGGATACAATAAGATACGTTATATGGCTGCAGACACTAAGAGATCTCACCTGTGCCCATTATTGAGCAGACAGACAAGACAAATGACAGGTACAACTACACTCATGATGTCAAGTTTGAAACTCAAGTGCTCACCATCTAAAACTAATAAATTTAAGCAATATGTGCATTAATTTTCACTGGATCTTGCACATTGCTACAGGGTTTGGGCCACAGAGCCGTAGAGCTTGAGACAGATATGCTCTAGCAACAATAATCCAAGGGGAGGAATGATAAAAATGGTCTTCTCTAAAGTACTACATAGAAGCAACTAATGGAACATCTTAATCTCTGAGATGTAATCCTTTCTCAACTATATGTCACTTTAATTTATTTACTCTAAGATACGATTTTAATTTTGTTTTCTTGTCACTACTAGTAAAGGATCTGATAATTATTCCAATGGTTATGAGGGTCCATTAGAGAAGGCAAACACTGTCTTTTGGTATTTATTGACATGTATTCACCTTGTTTCTTCTCTGTTCTCAAAGGCTGTTTTCCTCTGGGACATTTTTGTTTTGTGTTGGATTGCAAGCTAAAGACAAGTTTTCCAGAGGAAAGAGAAAAAAATAATATTTATTTAATCTTTTAATTTGAAACAGCTTCAACAAGTGCACTGTCTTTACCAATGTTGCTTCATAGGCACACACATCATGAGAGAGAGAGAGAGAGAATCGTACCAAGAATAGGGCATGACCGCTATCACTAAACTTACGAATTTCACATTTTGGAAGAACATGACAAAGTCTTTCTCCTTCCTCCTGACTTGGTAGCAACTGATCTTTCCCACTGTTAGACAAAACAGTACAAATAAGTATAACAAACATGGCAATGATGTATGTTAAACAATTTGAAGAAAAACACGAGAGATGAACAGTAACAAATAAGCATAAAAAACATGGCAATGATGTTCATTAAACAATTTGAAGCAAAACAGGAAAGATGACTATCTCTAGTGTCAAGTTACTTTAGAAGCTTCTCCAAATTTAAGAGACAAGGAGAGGCCTCAATACCTACGGTAACACCATTAATACTTTTTGGATTGGAAAATGATGCCCCACAGAAACATTAGTATCTTAAAAGGTATATAGATGACAATAAATCCACATACAATGATTATCAAACGAGTTGCCTAATGGATAACAATTCGAAGAGTTCAAGCAGACAGTCAACAATTCAATAAAAGCTGAAAGCATTTTAGTTTGACACTTCACTGTTAACTCTAATGTGGGATGTTCCTCACCAAAGTGAATCTTCTCTCTTTTATCTTGTCTAATCTCTCTTAATCATCTTCCCTTTTAATTAGAAATATTCGAAGCACACCTAATAAAGTGCATACTGCTTTTAGATTATTCCTTGCATTGTGCCCTGTCAGACTCAGCTGTGAGCCTGTGATACAAATTAGATATACATTCTAACAAAGATACTACAGTAATTCACCTTAAACGAAGATGCCATTTGAACAGTGAAACCACTACGCCTAATATTCAAGAACATAGATATTTAGACTACTTTTTGCTTTTTTGTTTCTTGGCCAATGTCACAAAACCATTTGTCCAGTCTGTTCTAGTGTCATCTTTTCTACTAATAAGTTTCATACCTCCTCTGTCCCAATACCATAGTCATTTCCTTTGTCAAATGTCTCAAAACAACATTCCATCATAGGTTGCTCAGTAATTGTTTCTGAATTGACCACCATATTTTTTGTTTCAAAAGAAACTATAATTTGACCACACAAGGCCAAAAGCTATGCATTTATTGAATTTCCCTCAAGGGGTTGTGCTTTTCGAAGTGGATAATAACTTTGGGACAGATGGAGTAATACTTATATCTTCTATATCATTTGAATAGAGTTCCTGGATATGCTAAGGAGTGAGGACCTGGAAAGTATCAGTGCCTGAGCTTTGACAGCATGGAGACGTGAATTTGCATATGCTGCAGCTGATCGAAGCATCTGCAGCTTCCAGAGAAGTGATTCTCCAGATATAACATCAGCGAGGACCTGCAACCTTAATGCTCATCTCTGTTAGCAAAGTAGCCACTATATGATATGAAATAAAAATTCAAGCATCAAGATGAAAGAACATCGCTTAACAGTGAACCCTAGAGGGCTAGAGACTTCCTGCATACTAAATATTTTGAGAGTAACATAGAAGAGGGTGCTGCATCCATGTTGATAACAAGCACTATTAAGCTTGACAAATTTGAGAAGTGACATTTTTCATGTATAGAAATGAAAAACCCATCAAAGGAGATGCCAAGAACAGTGTTCTTGTTGCAGTGATCAATGAACTTACAAGCTCTCTTCAGATCCTTAAACAAGAAGAAAATATATTGGCATTCACTTTTTCCCATTCACATGCAAAAGTTGAATCTTACATAAAGGTAACTTGACAATGCTATGACACCCTGTGATAGCTCTCCAAATGTTTCTTGCGAAGGAAGCCCTTTCTCCACTGTAGCCATCATCATCTTCAAAGGAATACCTAAAATTAACAATTTCCAATTTCATTGTGAATATATTAGTGCATATCTAATTTACAAAAAGACATGCCTGTTTTGACAGCATTAAATAGCTTTCCAGTAGAAAGGGAATAATGGAGTGGAATGGTATAAGAATCACTTCCTAATATCTATTTCCGTCAATAAAATAAATGGCCTACTTGTTTTAAAATGAATCCTACGGAAGTAAAAAATTCCTGAGTTTATCTGCGTACTTCTAGTATTGAAGGTTCAGACTGCCAAGGTCCTCTCATATGCCAGTTTTCTATGTACGTTTCCAATTAGGTGTTTTTAAAAAGGCCACTGACTATAGCACTTGAAAAGCCAAGGTAGAGCAACAAAAGATTCAACTTAGTTAGTTCATGTTCATGAATAGTTGGTGTAGTTGATGCGCCATTGTTTGAATGTTACCTTGGGGAATTTTGAAGAAAAAACAGTTGGGTAATAATAATGACAATATAAAGCTAGTGAAGTACTATGGTGAAAACTTGAGGAAATTTTTGGAGTTTGCGGTAGTTACTAGTAGAGACTAGAGACCTCACCTTAACTTGACATGTTTTACACCTAGAATACACAAAAAAAAGAAAAAAAAGGAAAAAAAGAAAGAACTTCTATTGAACATTAATATGGTCAATTAACTCTGTTATCATGTTCCTAATATCCAAATCACCCACGGATATAATTATAAATAGGCTGGCAAATTGGGCATCTTTGGACTGCCCAATCTGGTGTATTGCAAGCTTTAATTGGAACTGAAAAAGTAAAATGAGCAACTAACAAAGGTTTAATGGAGATTATGTCAGAAGGAAAGCAAACCTGTCATTGAACTCAGCACATAAGGCACGCTAAGATGGAGCTGCTCGGGCATGATTTCCAAAAAAGGTATTAGAGGTTGCAGCTGCGACTTGTTGAAACATGTAGCTACCGCAAGAGATAATGAAAGTTAAGACATTATTGAGTGAATGTCACAGCTCCCATCAACATGATGATATGCAAAAACAAAATTCTCACCTGGGTTGGACAAAATCAATATAAGATCAATACCAGGGTTGCGGGCAGCAATGGCTAGTGCAAGGCATCCTCCAAGAGATTCTCCAACAAGGTATATCGGTCTGTTTGGTGAATGATAATTCTCTGACCTAACCGTTCTCTCAACCAGCTTCACTAATTCTGAACCATAAGAAGTAGAAACGAAGCATAAGGATGCCCCAAGATTTTTAATGGCCTCCATTGCATTAACTAAAGCATTTGAAGGGAAAATTGACAATCTAAATCAGGGGGATAAACACAAAAAAGGGACTCTGCAAGGTTTAATAATATGGGTTCCATTCTAGACTGATCTGACGTGGCAGTGGTTCAAAATTGTGTTTCATCATCATTCAAGTTGGTTGAAATACTCTCCTAATGACTCCATTCAAGATGACAGATTCCTAATTTTGAATGTATTAATTGGGCCATTCAATGACAATAATCAAAATGCACCCCAATTTTGTCAATACTTAATCCAGTTGACTTTGTGCATAAAATTAAAATAAATTATGGACATTGTGGGCCCAGTTATTCTTTGACAGCTTTTTCGACTCCCCCGGTGTAGTTCAATTAAGATAATTCAAGCACCACTTTCAAGCTCAAAAGCAATGATGCCCATGCTATGGACAATATATCTATTCTAGTAGACATTACAAGTATGGAGAGAGAGCACCACTTTCAAGCTCAAAAGCAATGATGCCCATGCTATGCACATTATATCTATTCTAGTAGACATTACAAGTATGGAGAGAGAGAGAGAGAGAGAGAGAGAGAGAGAGAGAGAGAGAGACCTGTAAATGGTGTTCGATCCATAATGGGAATGTGCAAGCACCATATATCGAAAATTCTTCATTAGGAAGAAAAACAGGAATTAGGTAACATAATAAATCAAATTAAAAACAGAGTCGGCTACCAATACTGTAGAGGCATATTCCCGTTAGATAGAACAGACACATTCCAGTGTTAACAATTATACAGAATAGAATTTAAAAGAGCAGAGTGTCAAAAATTACTCTCCAAGCCTTTGATGATGCAAAATAAGTCCAAGTCCCGCACCATCAACCCCTGACAAATTCAAAGGAAACATTATTATGCAGTTAAGTGAATCCCATCACCAAGATTAAAAAATAAATAAAAGAACGAAAAAGAAAGAGGAAATTAAAAGAACAAAACGTTTTCCGTCCCGAAATGTGGTTATGATTCACAATTAGATCCAGTCCCTTATAGACATACAAAATGCAGACGACACACGTACGTAGGTACGTGTGCATTGCATGGCATTTTCTGTGTTTAATTCAAATTATCAGGACCGTTGGATGCAGCGTAAGTTTGGGATTAAATGGTACCACCCTCGGCAAATAATATATCAGGGAAAAGAAAAAATAATAATAAATCCTTAATGTGCAATTTTGGTAAGCTCTCCGCTTGTTTCCAAGGAAAATGTTTCAAGAACAGTTTCTCGAGAAAAAAAGAAAATATATTCCTACAAAATAAATAAATAAAAACTGACCAGGTAAAAAGAGCAATAGAGGAGAGCCGTTTGATCGATACCCGCACTCCAAAGGCGAAAACCATCGAGGCGGTCCACCGTCGTTCGATCTGATCAAATCCTTCGACTGCTCAAAGAAATCCTTCAAACTCAGACGTTCGACCTCTGATTCGGCCACCGAGTCGTCGTAACGTTTTGCCATAGGCTGGGCATCAGACTTCTTCTCGAATCGTCCGTTATTGGAGCCAGTCCTCGTCGTTGACTTTTGTTCCGTCGACGGAACTGACTGCGGAGCCGTAGCAGAAGCCGACACCGAAACTTTCGGTCTCGGTTCGAACGTTATAGTGGTGGTTTGACAAATGCCGCGGTAGCGAAGCGGCGAGAAGCAGGCTGTGGGAACTCCTGCTCCGGCACCCGCCATTAAGATGAACGTATCCGTCGGTCTTTGGCTCTTTGGACATCTCCTTTATGCCTGGCCAATTTAAAGAAAAGTGCTAAACGTTCTTTTTTATTTTATTTTAATGTGGATTTGGATCCCATATCTTTAACTAGTAAAAAATTAAACTAAAAACTAATAAAAAAATTTATAGTAGAAGAGAAAAAAAAACAAAAATTAAAAGGAAGGAAAATGTTGAAGATAGGCAACCATTATATATTTTATGGTTAATCTCATTGCTTATCGCTTTCTCGAAATGATAAATTAAATAAATAAAAAAATATCAATGTACTTTACTGTTTAGAAAATACAAATTAATAATGAAAGAAATTAAATAAGTGTCTATAGTTGATTAAGATAAAAATAGGTAAATCTTCTGATTCCATCCTTAAACCATATAATTTGTAAAATTAAATAAACAAAAAAATGTTAGTTTGTTTTAATTCCATATAATAAAATTAATTATACCAAAGGTAATGTCTAAATATCTAATATTAGTAAGTCACTTGACTTGTGCATAATACATATATCTTATTACCTTTTATCCTTATGATAGTTTTGCATGATTTTTTTTTTTTTGTTGATCAAAATAATAGTTTTGAAACTAACATACCAAAAATTGGATTAACGCATTAAAAAAGTTTACTAAGTCCCTTTATTAAACAAATTATAAGATTTGAGTAAATAAAATCCATCAAAAAGTTTAGATATACGCGTATGTAAATTCAACAAAAAATTAAATTTGAAGGAGGCTAGAATGTTATAAAAAGACACTATTTGTTAGGAATTTTAAAAAGAGAATAGATTTAATTACCCTATGGACTTTAAAGAATCAATAACAGCATATTTATATATAGATATTAAATATTATCTTGAATGACTTTGAAAGCTTTTACATTAAAAGATGACAATTTGAAAAATATTACCATATAAAATAAAAGACCAATGAATTTGTGACATGTGTATTTTAGTAATTTTCTAAATTCAAAATTTTGAAAAAAAAAAGAACTAAAACTTTTAAACTCAATGACCTAACGACATTTTGCTATAATATATAGTATAGATAGATATTTGTGTCAATGCACTTTGAATTATTAGTAACTGTGAGCTGTTATTGGAGAAAGGAAGGAAAAGCATAGGAAAGAGAAAATAAATAAAAATATTTTTTCCTCCTCCTTCGAAAAAAAATAAGAGAGAGAAAGTACTATAAAAAATTTTTCACTTTTCACTTTTACTTTTTTTGTTTAGGTGGAATCAAACAAGAAAAATTCCTTGCCTTTCCTCGCTGACCATCAACTTCCAAACTGGCTGTAGAGCACCATGGCATGCTCTCCCTCATGGATTTTGTAATTTAAGTGAGCCTTCAGCCTATGGAAAAATTATTCAATTCTTTTACCCAATCTTTTACTAATATTATAGTCCCTTATTAGATGGGTCTAAAAACACCCATCGAACCGACCTCAAAATCTAAACTCATATATTTTTAAGAGAGACGAAGAAAGACTTATTTACTTGATAATAATGTGTTTCTCACTTTATTACGTGACAATAGAAATTTTGAATTTTATTTAGTACATCGTGAAAAATGTTATTGCTAGTAAGTACTAATATTTTTTAAAAAAAGTAAAAACAAAAAAGTATAGAAATCGCTATTGCTACCAATGCTTTTTTTTTTAAAACACTATTAGCGTTGTTCATAGGACGCTGAAATAAATTAAAAACTACTCTTAATGCAGCATTAATTCTAAAAATTGCCATTACCGAGTAAACAACTCGTCAAGAAAGAGTAATATCTTGCTTCAAAAGAGTGAATAATTTGATGATAATAATGGAAGCTGAAATGCCAGAGAGCATTGCGGTAAGTGAAAAAGCAACTTGTCATTATTACCCCCAGACTTGAGAAAGATTCGAAGATTTTTAGCATCAGTCGCACTCGTGGGTTCCAGCCGAGCCGTCTACATCAGCCTCTTGTTACATAATGACAAAAAAGGCTGCAGATGCAAAATGAAGTCAAAATCCTGATTCATGACCGATTAATTGACGCATATAGAGACCGGAAAGTGGGGCACGGCCACACCAGACCCTTCCAAGGGAAAGTTATCCAATGTGTCCACCCCATCATATTATTATGCTTTTGTAGTGTAACTATTCATTTACATACTATTATGAGTAAAGAGAGATAATAGTTTTTAAAATATTATAGTCAACATTCTAATTTTATAACAACTTTTTAAATTAAATTTTTTTATTTAAATAATTTTATACTTATCACAATTTAAATAAAATATTATACTACATAAATATGATATAATCATGGTAAATAATTACTCCTACCAAAAGAGGTAAGTAGTGTACAGTCCCCTATCCATAATTGAGAGCATGGACCCCGCAAACAAAACTTTGTATCATTTGCCTAGAGAATATAACAATTAGTAAATACAGTTAATAGGATCATATATATATGTGTGTATAGGCATAATTACCGAATGAAAACTTTGTATCATCAAATCTTCGAAGGGTGAGAAAAGTTAGTGTCTTTACACGTTATATCAAATTATATTTTAGTTTTTCATAGTCATTTTTCATCAATTGAACAAATTGTAGTTAACAGAATATTCATATTGTAACTTGATCGTAAATGTAAGGGTTAACTATTTCAATTAAAAAATTAAAAACAGAAATGAGGCAAAATGTAAATTGTAGGACATAAAAGGGTTATTTATCCAAATTACAAGTGTGTCAATTCTCTTTGGAGCACTAAAATACAACAAATACAAAGAATTATAAATAAATGTCTTTACAAAAAAAAATCTTGCTAACATTTCTCCTAAACATACATTAGCTGTACAAAATATGAAATTAATACTTTTTAACAATGTAGATTCTATCGATGCATGCTTCACTTATGCTTTATTTAAAAAAACTAAAATTGTAAGCTCTCATCCCATGATAATCATTTAGATAATTTGCGAAATCTCAATTTTCAGATGTTTTGTGACAATAGAGAGGTTAACGGTTTTTTGTATTTTTTTTTTTTTGTAAATCAAGTGGAGGCGGCCGACGTAGCGTCGGTCCGCCCCGGGTAAAACCCGGTTGAAATTCTTGATATTTTGCAAAAGGCGTAAAATCATTAGAGCAATGACTAACTGGAAAGCGCATTGAAAAAAGAAAGAGGACAACGAAAAGAAATTGGAATATTCCAAGGAAATGGTTTTTATTGGTTGAGAAAAGAAGCAGGAATAGCCAATAAAGGCACCGACCCACAGAAAAGGACAAAGGCATCATTAACTTATAATCCGCAATGCAACGCCAAGGCGGCATAAGAGTTGATTTGGTTTAACTAGTACTGAATAGCTGATCTAAGGACAGTGACATCTATATATTAATTAAAATATTTTGGTCAACATTGATAGTTAAAGATGTTTAATTAAAATATTTTGGTCAACATTGATAGTTAAAGATGTTTCAAAATTTTAACGTGTTCTTTTGCTAAGAAATTATTCGCATAACCACTCTTAGATGGGCTCCAATCATAACTAAGGAATAGTCTTTAAAGCCTTTTCTGACAAAATTGAGCGACTTTCGAAGTGGTTTAGCCTATTTTATGATGTCCCAATTATGAATATATGATATTAGCTTTAAGTATGGGTCTTATTGAACTGATTTATAATCGAATTGCTTTATGAATCAGTCTCCAATGCTTGTGGAGGTTTTAATTAATAAGAACTAATCTTGCTAGATAGATAATAGATTACAAGTAAATAGTGAACCCATAAGCTTGAATCATCGCTCGGAATAAGAGATTCCCACGCATATAATCTTGAGAAAACAATTCTTCAAACTTGGTAGCTCATAATTCAATCCGAACCCACCTTTGTATCGATGTGAATGTGAATTTCATTCACTTGTTAATGGATTTTGTGAAAATTCTTTTTTTTTTTTTTGTTGTTTTGTTTTTGGGTTTGGAATGGGCTGTTATGAATCAGGTGGACCATGTTAGTTTCTCTTAGCCACAATACAACTAGAAACGAGAGAGCATATATGTATGAGCCCAGTGATTTATGGAGCAAGGTCCACTGGGCCATTTCAAGCGTGATATTAAATTAGAAACATCATAACATGAATGAGAAATCATTAAAAAAAAACTGGGCTAGCCCAATTGATAACAACCCTTCTTCTTTTTTGGGGCTGTCAACGGATCTACTCTTGCCAGTTGCCACCATAAAAAATACTCAATTATTGTTTCTAGGCAAGCATGTAAAAATAACTTAAATGTGCACAATTAAAAAAAAGCGTGAAGTAAAAATATATTATTTGTATAATATTAACGTTACATGAGTTTGAATCTTTTGTGTTGCACAAAGCATTATGCTGAGAGTATAACCGATGTCAGTTATTCAAAGGGTTATTATTTACCTAAGCGATCTGTGCCTTACTCGAGACTTGTGAATTATGGGTGTTTGCAAGCCTCTCAATGAGTTTATTTGCTAGAGGTGGGTATGATCTTGAACAAGATCTCTCATATCATTCAAAAATAAAAAATAATAACAATAAACATTTATTATGAAACGTGTTGGACGTGTTGGTGGATGACCGAAAGATGCACCAAATTATCATATGGGGCTGCTTACTTCATTCACAGCCTATAAAAGGTACTGGGTAGAGAGAAAGGAAAAAAAGAGTCAGAAGAGAGAGAAAAAAAAGAGAAAGAGACAGAAGAGAGAGAGAGAGAAAATAAGAGCAAGAAGAAGAGGAAAAGAGAATAAAAAAAAAAAGCAAAGAGTGTAGATAAACTATTTCAATTTCTGTTATTTTTATATTTTGTCTTATGAAAGTAATACATGCTTGGGTGATCAAGAAAATTTATTCCCATAGTTTCAAAAGAACCATTTAATTATTTTGGTTGAAATTAATGATCCAACACATTCAAGATAGTTGCGGACTATCCTCAATCAAATATACATATTGCACAAATCAAGGGAGGCTACATCAAAGGTGACAGAATCAAACATATATCGCCTAAATTCTTTCATGCACATGAACTCTAGAAAAACGGTAATATTGATGTTCAGCAGATACGTTCTAGTGACAACTTGGCAGACTTATTCACGAAAGCACTCTCAATTGCAACATTTGAGAAATTGGTACTTAACATTGGCATGCGTCGTCTTAAAGCTCTAAACAATTGAAGTTACAAACTTCAACTTCATACCAGATGTATGAATGAGGGGAAGTTGCAGACTGTACTCTTTTTTCTTCGCCAACAGTTTTTTTCCCATAGGGTTTTTCTTAGCAAGGTTTTAATGAGGCAATTTTTAGCGTACCCATTTTTCTTTGTTCAAGTTTTTTGAAGTTTCTTGTAGCGGTCATCCAAGGTGGAGTATTATGAAACATGTTAGACATGTTGGTGGATGATCGAAGGCTGCACTAAACTATCACATGGGACTGCCTATTTCATTCACAACCTATAAAAGGCACTGCGTAGAGATAAAGAAAAAGAAGAGACAGAAGAGAGAGAAAAAAGAGAAAGAGAGAGAAGAGAGAGAGAAGAGAAAAGAAGAGAAAGAAGAAGAGGAAAAGAGAAGAAAGGAAAAAAAAAAGAGTGTAGGTAAACTATTTCAATTTCTGTTGTCTTTATATTTTGTCTTATGAAAGCAATATATACTTGGGTGATTAAAAAAATCTATCCCTATAATTTCAGAAGAACTATTTAATTATTATTTGACAGTTTCAAAAAAATTAATTTTCTTATATACTATGTTTGAATATTTTATTTGCTTCAAATTAATTTAGTTTATAACAATATTCGAATTGTGCAGAATTGGGTGGGGTTTAAATGTTTAATGGCCCTGGATGCAGAGTTGGGTGGGGTTTTAATGTTTAATGGCCCCGGTTGGCCTCACATGAGAATGCTCCAGTGGATCAGTAACGGGGAATTCACAACCAAAAAAAAAAACAATCGAAAAGAAATTGTGGGCAACACGTAGAAGCTTCTATCTTTTTTGGTTGAAGGAGGCAACACACAGAAGTTAGAACGTTACCATCTACTGAAATGAAACATCACAATGAAATTAAAATTCAGTACTCTTTCTATGATCCATATTTTCGATTTGCATTTCTTCCAAGTAATGTCGACAAGACGGGAGTAGCTGTCTAAGATTAGTACCATACACACCACCATTGATATTATCAATTAATTATTCTTTTGCTTTTCCCTTGGTTTTGGGTAAGCCCATACAACCAGGTAATTAGGAACCATCATTGATGGAGACCGTTTGCCTGTTTGCGCTTTAAGGCATTTTTTTCCAATGGTTGGTTAGTCATTGTCTTTGCATTACAAGATTCCCCAACACCTAGGTGTTCATGGGTTAGTTCAAGTTGGGTTGGTGTTAAATTAGAATCGATTTTGATCGGTTTTAAAAATTTAAACTCAAAACTAAATTAATCTTTTAATGAAATCAAACCGAACTAATTTGAGTCGGTTTGAATTGATTCGGTTCGATTCCATGCATCAGGTAAATTTGGTTGAGTCAGGCCTAATCAACTTTTAAAAAATATGCAACATAATTTCTTTATTTACAAAAAAAAAAGAATAATCTTGTATTCTTAATTTTTTTAAAATAATTAAATAACACTATATAAACACATATTGCAATAATGAAGTAAAAATAACAATATTTAATGATATATATACAACATATATAAACTTTTATTGCATAAATAGATCGGGTCTCGATTTGATTCTCGGGTTGGTTTGGGTCCAAAAAATACAAATTCTGAAATCAAATTGAATTTATCAATTTAATATTTTTTAGACTCAAAACTGAACCAAACATTTGAGAGACCTGAACCAACCCAACCCATTGAGGCCGAGTTGGTTCGGTTTTTGAATTTTTCAGTTCCTTTGTGCATCCCCTAGCATTAAGGTATTCTTTTAACTTCTTTTATTTATTATTATATTTTTCCTACAAAGCATTTTCATGCAGCTATTTTATCTAATTCGTACAAAATTATCGTCCACATAAAATATATAAACTTTATACAATGCGTGAACAATAACTGATTATAAGAGGGCATGAGCAAGAATACAATTTGAAAAGTATGGGGACAAGTCAACCACTTAGCCACCCTTATAGTTAGTGTTCTTTCAATTATTCATTACTCAGCAGTCGTAATCTAGTAATAGATGATTCTTTCTGCTACTATTATTATAGTCAAAAACTCACTCCCAAGCCAAGAAGTTTTGAACTCTCCGCGCATATTCCATTAAATGGTCATTTTACCCTAGAGAGGATGAAATTTACTGCTATAATTAGATTTAAGATTTTTTGAGATAAATAAAAAAAATGCCAATTTACTTGTACTTATTCTTTCTTTATGGGTAAACAATAAAAAAAAGAAAAAGAAATGAGTTTTTTTTTGAGGAATGATTATTCATTTTCTCATTTAGCTTCTTTTATTTAATTTTCCTTTCTCTTTCCTTAAACAAATTTAAAACCAAACAAAGCATAAAACACCCAGCTGAGCAGTGTGGATGGGCTAGGAGATAGCCCTCCTCTTTTCGCCACGAAGATCGTTTGCCCATTTCAAGCCTGAATTTTGGTGAGTAGGGCCTAAAATTTAACCCTTCATATAAAGTGAACATATGAAATAGTTAATAATTTGAAGTTGATCAATCTAATCACTTGGTTATGCATGTCTCGAGGTTTCCCATGAATTTACGCAGTCACTCAATTGACTCACAAGCTTTATCACTATGATGAATGGCTTTAATTTTAATTAATTAATTTTTTTAAAAACACACTTTCTCGTTTTATATAAAATGGAGGGTAGATAAGCCTTAATTGTTTCGTATTATATATCTAGGTGATGTAGACAGCTAAAATTTTTTTTGTGGCAATAAATTATGATAGCCAATGACTTCAAGTTAATTCATAGTAGAGAAGTTGAAAAAATCAACTAACGTCTACTACTACTACGTTATGTCCTTAGCCAAAAACTTATAAAATAATTAAAAAAAAAAATCAAGAGTCACATTTCGTAGGTTTTGGGTAAATTTTGATGTCCCATATGATATAGAGAGGTTGTAAATGAAATAGTCAATCCGAATACTAAGTTGTGCAAGTTTACACACGAAAAGTTTAATAATTTTTAAAAAAGTTTAAGTCTGGCTAAATAATATTTTGTATCGATCTCAAACGAACTTTAATCAAGTTAATTATGAGTAGTTTGAATTTTTATATAACCCTAAAGCTTGTTGAGTTGTGCTACAAATTATCAATAGGTTTTAAAATATATTCAAGTTTTATTTGTTTAAATAATGAACCGATTTCAAATAAGTCAAATATGAGCCGAGTTGAGTAATTTAATTTATGTTACAACCACGTAACGGTACAGTTTGCTGGGGATATGTAAAGATATATCTTTATCCAAATGCTTCATTAGCCAAGAGTAGATACAAAGTTGGCATGGCATTAAAGGTACGTCTCTTGGGGTAGCAAGCGAGGTCCGAATTGTATAGGACCAGATAGACCTAATGCGTTTATGTAATATTTCCATTGAGTCTATCTAATAGAGTTGTGTATAAATACAGTAGATTCAAATCCCGTTTCATGACCTAAAAAAGTAATTCAATAGGATTTTACATTTAATTTGTTCTTCTGTACTTGGGGGCAAGTCATTAAGATATTGTGGACTCAAACTGTAGTAATTGCCCCAGTCACATTCTCAAATTTATTTGCTTTCAATGCCCAAGTAATCATCTAAAACCCAATGTTGAGTAATGCTACGCAAGCATAATTTTGACTTTTATGATTCTTCATTTCAAACACTTATTATTGTGTTACATAATTTAAAAGAGTAATGATATACTAACAAAATTGTCATACACAATAATACTGTTGTTTGTGCCTCTGTGGTTCATTCATTTCAAACTAATACACCATTTAGTTTGGCTCATAATTTCACAAATACAACTGTCGCATTATTCTGCTAAAGTTTTCTATATAAAATGTTTACAAGAATAAAAAATTTTATTTAAGAAAATACTATTAATACATTATTTTAAGCAGAATATCACCGCCAAATTATTTGTAATGCATAAAATTTGAAAAATACTATTAGTATGTCATTCTCAACGGGTTTCTGGATTATAATTCGGTTTGTAGATCACGTTTTTGGTAGGTAATTATTATTACAAGTATATAAAAGGAGAGACCAATTTTCTTTCTAATACTACCACTGCAACTAAGAACTAGCAAAAAGAAATAATAATTGTGAGAACCTGGTGGACACTCTCCCTCAATTATAGATTCATTCCCATCTTTTTCACACTTCATAATAAGTAATTTCCCATTTCCTCACTCTCCCTCTTTAAATACAAATTTCCCTTTCTTGAGCTCTCCTTCAATAGAAATTTCCTTCACTAGTGCTTTCTTTCTCGTCCAAAAGAAAATCCTCCTCTTTCCTTGTGTGTCGAGATTTGCATATCTAGGACTCTAATTCTATTTTGCACAGGGTCTATTAATGGAGTCCAAGACTACTAAAGAGAGCTGTTCCGTCGTCTCCCAATTCAACTCCCAAGCAGTCGCAATGTCGCGCCAACCGCAGGGACGTTTCTTCATGGCCCAATTCACGCTCAGAGTTTTGGCTATCGTGCTCACGTCGGCTGCTATGGTAACCTTGATCCTCAGCAAGCAATCTGTAACTATAATTTTTGGGTTTGTGATGGAGGCTCGTTATACCGACTCATCGGCGCTCAAGTAAACGATAGTTATTCTAAGCACATATATTCAATCATATGTATACAACATGGATATTATATATAACAAAGAGTTGCGTTGCAGGTTCATATTCGGAGTAGATGCTGTTGTATGGGCTTGCTCAGTGCTATCACTGATCCTTGTATTCTCGCTGAGCCGCCCAAAATCGAATCTCAACAACTATTTCATCGTGTTTTTGCATGATCTGGTAATCGAATTCTTGTCTGTATAATGCTATTCCATTCCCCTGCCCCCATTCAAGAGAAAGACCACGAAGTTTGGGATTGTTGTGTCTGTCAGGTTATAGCCCTGTTGATGATGGCGGGATGTGCAGCGGCGACTGCTATCGGCGTTGTGGGGCGTAATGGCCAAAACCAGTCCGCTTGGATGCCAATCTGTGATCGCGTGGGCAAATTCTGTAACAAAGTGACGCTCTCTGTTGCCTTATCTTTCATGGCTTTCCTTTGCTACTTGGTGCTTACGGTCATGTCTGTCTGCAAACTCAAGTCTCTTCGACCACAGCAATGAACCGTCAACAAGCAGTACTGGAACGAATCTGAGGCAAAGTGAAAACCCCAGAACAAGGAGCTGCTGCTCTCTGCAATCCCTTTAGGTTTCTTCTTCATGTAGATTGCAAATTTGCAGAACTGCACATTAGCGTGCTTCTCTTTACAATTAGAAAGGTTTTTGTGGTAGTTGTTATGAAAATCACCCTTTACCTTACTTGCAATGCTTCGTTATTTCTTATGGTTTTGCTTACTCTTCAAAGTTTGAAATTTTGTTTTACATATATGTTTATTTCAAAATAAACCTGTAGAACCTAGTTTTTTTAATTTTTTTTTTAAATCCATCTTTTTAGTCATTGATTTGAAGCTATAAAGATTTCTAAATCATATTTGGATTTCAGAGGCATCAAGCTCCCCCCTGTGGAGACAACAAATTGTTGCAATATTTAAAATCACAGCCACAAAGGTTGAATTCACTTGTAGAAACCACGATCAACAGTTTGAACTGCAGACCTAATATCCAATCTTCCAAATCTAATATCCTATTTGTGTTCTTTTTTGAAATCCATAATCAGATTACTATGATCTTTATCATATTAATGTTACAAGCTCAGTCAAAGTCTCCATATTCAAAATAGATATTTTGGAACTATTTAAAAACCTTTCACTGAATCAGAATTCCAGTCCAGTGGGCCTGCCCGTACTGTCAGTGATTTTTGTTCTTTGTCAGCCGACTTGAAAGGTGCTTTGGGTAACAGGTAATTAAGTTGAATTTACTGGGGCCAATACCTGAATGACGAAAAAAAATCTTTACCTAGTATTTCTGAGCAGAAATCTTCTCCGATGAGTTTGTCAGAAATTCTCTCCGTCTCCGATGAGTTTCTTAGAAATTTTCTCAAGTAGATATATAGAGGTTTGGAGATTCAAGACTAAAAATCTAGGAGCAGGAGACAATGAGAGAGGACTGCTAGGAAAGGCAACTGTAATATTGAATTGGGTCCACAAGGTCCATCCTGGTGCTTAGCTTAAATTTTATGGTGCAGATAGATGAGTAATTTATCAGTAAGTATAGAGCACCACATTAGCATAATGATATAGTATGCTTAACTTATTAAAAATAAACACATTAAGTATTGTTTTATCAACTCAACTATATGGACAATAAATATGAAATGTTAAGAAAGTTTTTATTTTTATTATTTTAAAAATCAGGTCAATCACCATAAAAATTAAGTCAATCAAACTAAAATAGGAACATATGCTTATTTTTAATAAGTTGGACACGTCAGATCATCATGCTGACGTAATGTTTTGGATCTATGAATAATTTCTCCGATGGAGGGAGCCCAAAAAAAAAAACCAAAAAAACAAAAAAAAAAAAAAACCTGAAAATCAGCATTCAGGACGCAGAGGTCCAATACATGCTGCCTTTTGATAAAGATACCAAAGAGGATACGAGCATGTCACGTATTGGGCCTTCTGAATGATAATTGAAAGTTCCAAACACTTCCAATTGTCAATTCACAGATCCATATTTGACGCCATCTTTTTATCAATCTGGAAATCCAAATGAAGAACTAAGAAAATTACAGGCAAGTACTCATTCCATAAATCCTGTAAGCAGGTTTATTTATTTATTTTTATAACTGGGTATTTAGGCTAATTTCAGCGCACCACTACTAATTTTAAGACCTGTGTAAACTCTCGTTTTACACAAATTAAATAATTATCGTGCTAAAGACTGTGAGGGTCCTGTTGATAACATTTAAGAGATTTTAACTCTAAGACTTTAAAAAGAGGAGACTCTTAGACTTCAAGCTTTGACTACCAGACCAATTCCTTTGAGTTTGCCGTAAGCAAGCAGGTTGCAATGATCCATCCATCGGTGTTCGCATTAGGGGACTGTTCAGTAATGATACTAGTCTGAACAGAAAAATCCGAGTCTTTATATAGGTTTTGGAAATTAGTAGATGAACAAATTACTAATGGCTTAGTATGCAAGAATATACACACATCTCAGATTCTGAAGATATTATCGCGAGGTAAATTTTTCAACAAGGCAATATAGACATTATACTACAGCTTTTTGAAGCTGCAATTCAAACACCCTTTTCGGATATTGGGTTTGGCCACTAAAGATTTAAATCGACGAGGAATAAATGGGCCACTTGATAACTGTGAGGAGTCTCTTACTTTTCTCTGGAAGTCATCTTTTTTTTTTTTTGATTCGTCTTAAGGGTTGGGAAGTCTTCCTACGATGTCTTTCGCATCTCATGAAATTTTCAGTCCCCCTTGAAAAATCTGTTATATTCACACTTCCCAGAATACACTCTTCGGCTCAGTTGAACAGGATGGGCTATTGGGCAGAATCCCTACCAGCTTACTGTAAGCACCACCTGCTGCAAATAACAGCCTGATGTCCCACACTTCTCTCAAACCTCAAAGCCTGCAGAAAATTAGCAAAATTTAGATAGTCAGCAAGGAATTAGTATCCTCATCATTTCACAGCTCAGCTAAAGTAAGAACAAAGGGTTAGAATGAGTTCTCTTAGAACTTATTAAGCAATAAATAATTTTATAGTTGTATAAAACAATTAAATTTCAATATAAACAACGTATTTCTAATAAGATATTTGATAAAATTTTATATAATTCATTAATTGATAAAACGGAGAAGGTACATATAAGCACATGGTAGGTTGGAGATAAATGCTCTCCTAACGGGGTTGCGTGGGTATTTGGGTTTCACTCGGGTGTATATGTGCGATTTGTCTCCCTGTGAGTATATATTTGTTTGCCTTAATAAAATGATAAATGCGTTCCTTCCTCGTGTAACATTATCACACTCCTGACCGCTGAAAAAAAGGAAAGAAAGAAAAAGGTATCTAGCAACGAATTAAATAAATGTTCCACCATTTTAGCTACATACCACTGCCGTGGAAGAGGACGATCGGCTAAGGAACTTTACAGCCATTAGAAAATGATAGGTAAAATTTGAGGCTGGCTAAAATCTAAAAATAAGAGAAAATGCCCAATAGAATGCACCATTTCAATTATTGCATAAAACATATAATAACAAATAAACAAAATAAATACTCAGAAACACTCAGTAGAAACGATATGTACACGTTTGCAGACAGACATCAATGTAATTGAAATGAAACACACGTAATGCCAGTACGTTCTTGTGGGCATAATACAGATTAAATGTACACACTGCGGCCATTTAGCTGCAATTTTTGAAAACAGGAATTTCAGTTGCCTTCACGAACCTGCCCTTCATTCGCTTTCTAGTGTCAGCTCTGGCCTTCCTCGACTCGTAACGAATGTGCTTGTCAAATCTGTACATAATTTGAAACCAACATATTTGAAAACATAGGCAATAAGATAGCTCAAGAAAGAAAAGGAAATGACCAACGGGAATCATGCCTTCGAGTTTTCTTCTTCTCTTTGTAGCGCATCATGGCATTGCCTCTGTTCTGTGCCATCAGCTGCACATCCATGTTGGCTGTTCCGGTTTTTACAGTCCTGGACAGAAGAGGCTGTTCCTTAAACTGGATATTGCTCATGCTACTGTATGTTTTGGGTTCATACAACCTGGATTCTGGCATACGTACACTACTGCTTTCTGATGTTGCAAGTCTGCAGCTTGATACCAAGTGCTTTGACTGATTCTGCAATGTTTGCAATTAAGCTGATCAAACCTAGAACAATCCTAAGAAAAAACCTCAACGGAAAGTTGTAACACTATGAAGAAAATTATTCTAGATTTTATAGCAGGGGCTCAGTTCTGTACAGCCATCTACAGCTTGTTTCCTGGATGGCATACGCACAATAATAACACAGAAGAAAAGCAGATATAAAAAGTTACAATCCAATCACGTGTCAATCACACAGATGCCACTCCATCAATATCATGGGGTTCTCCCCACTCTGCATCTGTTATACACACATATTCTCCATAAGCAACGTAGAATCAGGTAATATAACTCTTGATAACACTAGAGACATCCTCGAGAATAGCAAAATAGTTTCCTAAGATGATATAAGATTAATCCAGAAAAATTGATCACTCAAAGGATCATTTCTACGAGTCTATTCTCAACAAAAAGTGCTTGATTACAGAACAACTTATCGACTAAAAGATAATAGTCTCAGACTTTTTTCTCATCAACCATCTTTGGCCCCCAAGGACAGGGGACAAAAAGAAAAAAAATGGAATGCTAATGATTGTGAATGCCTGTCTGGAAGGCTAAGAACTTAACCTTTAGAGCCTGAAATGATTCTCTCAATACATTCCTAAGTTCCAATTACTGTGACCAATCTCCAGCTCAACAACCTATGAAATTCAGGTCAACGGATTCATACCAAAGTTCAACAAATAATCATCTTCTTTTATGTCTGTAGATCATGTTCAACTGATCACAAGTTTTAGATGCTCCTGTATACCTGAATCAAAGGTTGAGAACCAAATGCATCTGCTTTTCTGGCTACACCAAAGAAGATAAACTATTTCAAAATCCAAACCAGGATTACATTTTAGAGCTCCCATATTGACACACCTAGATGAAAGCAAATAAACTACAACCCCACTCCTGGCCGAGTCCTCCTCCTTTTGAATAGCTCTCTTCAGAGATTCTACTCCACATTTTATACCTACTTTAAATTTATACACAACCCAAATTCCTACGACACAACTTCATCCTAAAAAAACAAAAGTAGCAAATAGTACTTACCAACTCTAAAAGCTGAACAGAATGTTCTAGGATTATTTCTATCAGAATATTCATGATTGATGTTTACTACAAGGTAAACCAATAACAACAGCATTACCACCCATGGAAAATGTTATAGATGTTATGCTACCCATATAAACAACCCTTTTCCATAGATTTTGGAATTCATGATTTAGGTTTCAATTTGGATAAGACTGGATATGGGTCGGATTTAAATTGTAGGATTTTGAGATTCAAATCTTATGTTGTTATTGGTCTCAAATTAGCTACAGCTTTGTTCTTTTACCTTTATCCCCCCAGCTAAACCACAAAGACCAAAATTTTACTGGTATCACTTGTGTAGTTTTAAGTCATTTGCTCAAAAAACACAACCACAATCTATTTTGATAACGTTATAAAAGAATGACTTTATCTCCAAACTAACTTCATATTTAGATGAAGTACTCATTTATTGTTTCAAGTACTTCAAAATGCATGATACTAGATCCCAATTAATTAATACACTAAATCTATACGCTTGGAAAGTTTAATATTTTACCAACAAGGCGAATTAAATTCTATGACCCATGACTAGACTGGTGGTCCATCTTTATCTCTTACCTGTTGAAGTCTCATGGTTCAAATTGATGTTCAAAAGTACGCCTTCACACAACTGCATGAATGGCACAAATCCTTTGTCTCTCCCATCATGATTCACAACAACACTTTTCAAGAGAAACCAAGCAGCAAGCCGAAGTATAGCAAGCAAAAATTTTCAATTGTCAAACCATAGAAGCTATGTATAATTTATATATCACTTGGAAGTAACTAAAATTATAGCCTCTATCGAGGAAAAAGTAAGGCAGTCAGAATGGCTTACATTTTGTAAAGCCATACCCTCATATATTGTAGAGCAATTCATCTCATACATGTCTCCCAAGTTTTCAGGTGAAGCCAAGGATGTTTCCTTTATAAAGTCACCATAGTTCTTGATCATAAAACCAGAATTGTCTGGATCATATCCTGTTTCCAACTGACCAGGTTCTTCACAATCCCTTGATCTTCCTGAATGAAAATCCCAAATCTGCAAAGCATAAGTGAAGGTTACCAACAGTACATGTTTACATTCAAGATATTGTCTAGTTTCAAGTGTGATGCTATTTCTTTAGCCAAATAACAACAAAGAAAAAAGCAGCCATGAATTTCACTTCTGTTTAGCTGTGATTGCATATATGTATTAAACATTACGAAGTTCAGGGCAATAGGGGCACAACAAATAGGAACAAAAGTTGCCAAGATGAACATTTAGATACCATGAGCTTCTATGCATTTGCAAACTGAGAGTGCCAAACAATTCATTGGCTAAATATACAAATTCGAATATAAGCCATTTTAGAAAAATGACACATATTACAACGAAGCCATAATGCTAATCACAAATTTTAGCTCCAACCTGTGGCGACTGATATGTGGGGTTACAATTCCACAAATTGTTAACTTCTGCGACGCAAGCATTCTCTCCGGGATCCACAGATGTCGGCAACGTAAGCAGAGAAGTAAGGGGTGTTCGACGACGCAACAATTCCTCATGATCCCCATTATCAAATTCAAGACTCTCCCAATTCCCATGCTGACCGCATTGATTGGGTGTCCCAGGTCCCAGTTCAGCACCATCTCTGTCCACCCTCACCATTTCCCTCTTAGCCAACTCCACCAACTGCTTGTACATCACGTTCTTGTACTTCCCAAAACACGAATTCCTCAACTTCGACATCGCCGGAATATCAAAACTCGGAACGCTAAAGGAACTAGGGCCGTCCTCCTTTATCACCGTCAAATCTTGAAAATTCAAGACCGTTGACTTATACACTGATGAATAATTATTCGAATTCATCGAATTGTGCGGCTTTAAATCAAATCCCCAAACTGAAGCGAGCTCAGGCGCCGAAGGACAACCCGAGAACCCTTCGACAGGAACGCGCTCGTGTAGAGCCGAGACCGAACAGTTGCCATGAGAGTCCCAATCGCAGTCACTGCAGAGCACGAGTCTGTCGGTGGAGCACCGGACGGAGACCGGTTGGGATCTGCAGTTTTCGCAGATCTGCAACCGGACGTGCTTGAGAGACAGCGGATTGGCCGAGTGCACGTGCTGGTCGCAGCACAAACAGAGCTTCGCCGAATCGGCATTACAGTACAACACAGCGGCTTTCTCATTGCAGAAATCGCACGATGACATCTTCGACGTTATCGATTTGAAGTTCATATCCACCTGGAAGATTGGTTTTATATATGGGTATTATATAGGACAGATGACAATCCTGAAAATGCGTGGAAACTTTGGAAAACTTAGGAGAGCTTTTACGCCTGAAAAAGAGAGAAGATGAGACGAGAGAGAGAGAGAGTACAGCGACGTTTTATTGTGGGATGTCAGACGGAAAGTGGCCACCACAGTAGGTCAGAATCGGAGCCACATGACATGATAATTGATAAGCATGGGGGAGTTGCACACGTAATTGATAGTAATGCAGATCTCTGCATCGCAATTTGCAGAGGAAGAGTGTACACACACACACATATATATTTATTTCTCTACCTATGTAGAGATAATATGTACAAAAAGAAGTAGTGGGGTCCACATGTGAAATAATATCATCACTTTTTGCCATGCTGGCACACAATAAAAGTGCTGTCGTCTTTTGCGTCTTTTTGTATTTTCTTCATCGCTCCGTTTCTCTAACGGTATGTATGGTCACATCGTGATTTGACTCGTGAATAAATGGGCTCTCTCTGGCTGGCTGGCTGGCTGGCTGGCTTGGATTTTAACTCTGACCGTGTCCAGTATGTACTAGATCATTTCGTTTGGTTAAGATTTCTCGTCTACTTTTTAGTCCCCCCAATAATGGGCCAGAGTTGGTTTTGCAAACACGAAGCCATCGGACTTAATAATGGAAGTCTTTTCAGTGGACTTGAGTGGTTGTTTCAGAGGGAAAATGAGATGGGCCGACTGGCCCATGTTGCCAGTACGATCCGTTATTTTTGAGATGTACAACCAGGGCAAATCTTTCAACAAGAAAGGAAAGATTCATGCTAATTTGTCTTTACCTACCCAATACTCAGGAGAACTTCAACAAGAAGGAGGTCTCGTGGTCAGTTGATCTCACCCATCATTTATGTAAAGTAATGTACAAAATTTATATAATTCGTATGAAGGATGGCCATGCATTAGTTTAAGTGAATAGTAGCTTAAAGGCTCGGAAAAGAAAGAACTCTTGGAGAATGACAATTTTACCATTTTGATTGTTGCAAGAAGAAGAAGAGTAGGAGGACACCTAATAGTAATAGCCCATTCCATGGAATTAGTCGTAAGAGTTGGAAAACGTAGCAGTGCTATGGTTGGGGCCATTGATGGGAATGCTTGCCTGATTAAATGGCTCTCACGGCCTGGAGTCCACAGATGACGGGGTAGCCTGGCCCAACTGACAATTCCAGAGTTGCCCTCGCCCATTCAAAGCAGCCGATAAAGACGAAATAACTAAAAAAATTCCGCACAAACACACACCCAAAGTCATATTGACCAGAAGAATTAATTCATCCGGACATTCATCCGGGAATTCAACCAGCAGAACGAAATCAGAAGAAAGAAAATCTTAACTAGTCAGTGGCATAGGCATTTTAGCTTCATGTATTTTTGGGGGATGTGGGTGACATTCCAAACGAATCGATGCCAGCAGGCCACCATCGGAACAAGCTAGTCCACAAAGGGAAGGACAAAGAAAAGGTGATCAAAAGAAGTAGGGTTTCCATCTTATAGTCGTGAGGTCAAACTATTTTCAGATTCCAAAGATCTAGAGAAAGTCACAGGAAATGCTAGAACGTGAAAGAAAAAAAAAAAAAAAAAGGAAGAGAGTGGTCCAAAGAACACTACCAAACAGGAAGATAGAGGGTGAGGAGAAAAGATGGATACCCATCAGCTGGTTTAATCTAGGTTGCACTCGATCGATCGGCGATATCAAAACCGAGTTAGTCATACATATATGCTCAGCTCGATCACTGGAGTACAATATAATTAAGCTCATTCAAGTAACGATTTTAAAAGATCGTCCATTTTACTTGGAGGTTAAAGTAAATCAGATTCAATATGCATGGCTGCATGAACTTGACCCAAAAAAAACAAAAATAGTTGCGTGACCCAAAAAAACAAACATATATGGCTCGAGCCGTTGATCCGGCACCATTCCGACCTTAATAAACTTGCCCCCTCTGAGCTGGGTTTAGTTGGCTGGCTCTCATAGGCATGCGAGGCCTCTGAAGGAGCGAGGTAAAGGTCTTCAGTGCAAGTTGCCCGGCCAATGTGCCAGCTCTTATCCTTCAAGAACATTTCCTGTCTCGCTGAAATTCTATCTCAATCATGGAGCAGTCAGGATATATGATGAAGTAAATAAATGGAGTTCCTGCAAAACTGAAGAGAATATATCCCTTCATGGGTACGTAGCTAGCTATAATGCAGCTGAAAGGTGGAATGGGAAAAAAATTGAGGATTAATGCAAGAAAATTAAATTCCTTTATGGGGTGGAAAGGAATAAAACGAAAAAGAAACAGAGAAAGAAAAAAAAGGAAGAAGGTATTAGATATGGATAAGGCAATTTGATTGAGGTGGAGCTGGATTATGTGGCCATATCAGAATCTACTCTCTATTTCTTTTATATGGCTATAAATGGAGACTTGGCATCGCAATAATATTGAAGCAAGCAAGCATGGAAATGTAAGAGGAAGAAAGGCCTTGCATGAAGATGAGAGTACTCTTGCTTGGTAGCCAAGGATGACTTGCTCGCTCCATCCAATGGATCGATCTTCAATCCGTACCATGCATGTCTAGGAGTTAGCTAGCTAGGATCCCCTTGTTTGGTTTCGGGCAGTCTCCTTGGCCAGCTTGACAGGCTCTTCTCTTTCATGCTAGCCCTTCTCTTTCTTCCTTCACAAGCATTACTATTCTATTGAAGATTATCGATCTCCATGTTAGATTTAACTTTTGTATGCATGCGTGCCATCAAAACTCTATTCATATTCGTCAGTGAAATAGGTAATTAGATTGAGGGGTTGCATATATATATATATATATATATATTCATGCATGGCTTTGCTTTATAACCTTAACCATGGAATCTTTCTTTCACCTCTTCAGAACTGCAACAAAAAGGAAGAAAGCAGAAAGCTAGGTTGATGAAGAAATTAAATTATATGTGAATTACGGAGGGAGGGAGGGAGAACTTTTGTATATATGCAGCCTATATACTAAATCTTTCCTTGGATATCTCATTGCTAACACAATAGGTATTAGATCAGATAATCGTTACTAGCTCTTACTGTTAAGTTTTACACTTTAATATATTAAAAAAAATGCTATTCTTTCAAAATTATTGTACAGAATTTTGTACCAGAATGATGTAGCAACGACTATTTTGTAATTAATATGCACCTTGATGGGTTCTTTATTATGAAGTGATAGGACCACAACTTAGACACATCATTCTAGTAATAAATTTTATATAAATTTTATGATTGTATAACATTACTCTAATATTAAATGATTGTATAGTATAAATTGCCTCGGCAAAAAAATGGTCTATACTTTGTACTTCTGATTGGCAGAGCCTATACGTTTATACTTATACCACCCCTTAACATGCGTCTTATCCATTAATAGAATTACAAGCCCAGCCCAATTATTTACTGAAAGGTCTCAATTGTATAGGCTTACAATTGGCACAAAAGAAGAAAATAACCCATGAAGAAGAAAATAACCCATGAAGAAGAACTAACTTGATCTTTTTTTTTTTTTTTTGTTTTTTTATGCTTCGGAATTATCCAACTTGATCTTTATAGATTGGGTTGGTTGGATTCTATTAAGGTTACGGTTTAGTTTTACATCCAAAATTCTAAATTAATTCAATCAATTTGATGATCAGCTTGGTTAATAGGATAACTTGAACCAACCCGTATTATTACAAAATTTTACAAGTTGTAAAATAGTTCATTAACATCTTTCAACCCAAATCAGAACGTAGACACTTTACACCTAGTCATTGTATATAATAGGTTTTTATCATTTTCATTATAGTTGTAAAATTTCTTAATAAATAAGTTAAATTTTATATAATGCCATTAGACCTGAGATCAACTCAAAACACGAGATTTCTGTAATATGGATTGAACCAGCCATCCATATCCCTATTTTACAAATCAAAACCATGGAAATCATAGATTAATCTAATTGGGTGTGTTGACAGTACACGTAAATTACAAATAATTTTTTTATGATACAATAGTAGCAACTAATGTTGCTTAAATAATAAGCTTTACAAAAAATTTTTTTTGATAATAACTTGATATAACTCACAAAAAATTTTAATTTTTATGAATATATTAAAATCGTTAAATATTCACACACACTTTAACGTACTAATGTGAGATAACAAGTTTTATTAAAAAACTTAAAAATAGTAAATGAAACTAAGAAAGTAGTACTTATGATTATTGTACCTCCTACCAAGTGTTTTTTTCTTAAAAAATATTATGAACAGATGCATCAGATGATCAAGTGTTATCTGATCATCGTCACCACATTAATATGGACTCACCTATATTGAATCGAACCGATGTGATAATGATTAGATAGACATTCACCTATAACAAATATACTCGAACTGACGTGGTAAAGATCAGGCGACGGCTGTCTGTCCGCCGCGACTGCCCTCGTCTTTTTTCTTTTACCCTTCCCCGTGGAATTTTTCAGTAAATTACGGTACGAGCCCTACTTGTTATCTTCTGTCTCGAACTATTTTCAACACCGCTACTCTTTGGATGAGTCGGTCCAGCGATCCAATAAAATCCCAACCCGAACTGAAGCTGAACATCACGACCATTCGACAATGGCTACTCAGATCACGAAATGTCTGATCTCTCTCCTGGTAGGTTTGTTATTGGTCTCGTCTTCGTCGACGCTCGCAAGCTCTGACTCCCCGTTCGTCATCGCTCACAAGAAGGCCACTCTCACCAGGCTCAAACCCGGCATCGAACGTGTCTCCGTCTCCATCGACATCTACAACCATGGATCTGCGTATGTTCCCTTCGATTCCACCATTTCCGATCTCTTTGATCTTTTCAAACAATCTATAGATCGACTCGGCTCTTACTCATGCGTTATCCAGCAGATCTTGTTTTGTTTGTGTTTATTGGACTGGTTATAGTATTGATCTTATTTTCCGCGAGTGAATTTGTTGTAATCTTATATGAAACTATATTCATTTAAAAAAATTAATTATTGCTTTATCTTTGTTTGGATCTGGTTAATTGAATTCTATGCGTCCTCTTTTAATTCCAGCTGTGGAAGTTTATGATTTCGCGGCAATTGACTTGTGATTTATTGTGTAATTATCGTGGTACTGAGGATCTTCTCTTTAGGATATCTGAACTACTTTTTATTGATTTCACAAAAATTGCTCTGGATTAGGACTTTAAAAATAGGATATCAAACAGTAGATAAGATTTTGCAACTTTTGTTTTTATTTTGATTATTACTCAACACACTATGCTTTCGAATAATTGTAATAAAGTTCACGAGAGTAGTGATCATTTATTTTAATTTATTACTCAAAACAGTATTCTTTTTCCTGATAATAAAGTTCATTTAGATTAGTGATCATTTCTGCAAGTTGCATTTGCTTACAAACCTAAAATCAGCATATGCAAGTTGATTTTGAAACAAATCATTAGCTGCATTTCCAGAGACTTGTTCATGTATTGCTTTCCACACCCCTATCATGGGATTGGAGGGACTTTGGGACGGGTGGTGTGGGTGTGAGAAGATTTTTTTTTTTTGGGGGGGGGGGGGGGGGGGGGGGAGAGAGGGTGTTTGGAGGGATATTTCTAAAACTAAAAAGACAGGAAACCTAGGGAAGCCACATCTGCTTATGAGTAACCATGTTTCTTTTTTCACATTGCATTTGTTTTCCTTCCCTCAATATCAATTATTTGACATTCAAGGGTTTGATTAGGGACAGGATTGAGTGGTTTTCCTAATGTGACACATTGAAAATCTGTCTTGTTACTATTTGAATCTAATAGATTCAATGTTTTAAAGTGTACTGATAATGAAAAAGTTAATATAAAGTATATATTGATGCTTGTTTTATTTAATCATTTTCACTTGCTGTGACTTTGATCTAGTCGTTAGTTGTGAGAAGTGTTTGATGAACTTTCATGCAGAACTAGTAGATGTTTTAAAAGCTGCTTGCCTATATTACAGATGTCACAACACTATTTATTGTAAGGGTTGAACATTAATCGACTCCTAATCCTTTCTAGCCAGTACTCTAGCAACAAGAAATCATTCTCAACAATTATCAATCTATCACACAATATAGAAGTGGTTGATTGTGCTAACAATTTGCTTGAACCGTGAACCAGCATGCATTTGGCAGTGTAAGGATCCTTATTACATTATTCTCTCTCCAATTGTCCTTCTTTCCTATTTAGTACCTATTTTGATAATGAAGGTTTTAGTGAATATAATTTGATCCTTTTGCAAACTATTGGCACACAATTAATTTTTCAACCATTTTACTTTAAGGAATGCGTCATTAGATGTTTTACAATAGATTACTCTCTCTCTCTCTCTCATAACAACTGGTGACTTTTCTTGGGTATAGTTTCATTTTTTTAGATTCTGCCCTCTTATACTTTGTATCTTTCGTATATTGTTGTGTATTCAGGACTGCATACGATGTAAGTCTAACTGATGATAGCTGGTCCAAAGATGTTTTTGACTTTGTCAGTGGAAACACTTCAATGTCATGGGAAAGGCTTGATGCGTGAGTTTCTCATTCTGGAATTATCTTATTATTCCACGTTATTGAATTGATGAATATATGTATATATGTATATTATCATGCTTACTTCTATAATTTGCAGTGGTGCTCTTGTATCGCATGCTTTTGAAATGGAGTCCAAAGTACAATCATTATTTTATGGTGCACCAGCGGTTATCAAATTCCGTGTCCCCACAAAGGCTGCTCTACAGGTTTGGCATTCTCAGCAATTTAAGATGTATATTGAACAATTATGTATGCATATATTTATCGGTTTAATGTGATTGATTTATGATCTTTTCGTACTTTTAAACAGGAGGCTTATTCGACTCCGATTCTGCCTTTAGATATCCTTGCAGATAGACCTCCTGAGAAGAAGTTTGAGTTGGTAAGTCTCTCTCAAATATCAGATTTTATCAATTAATTTCTTCATAGACATGCTATCCCATGTTCACTTAGGCAAATTCTTGTGTTTTTTCATGGTATTGTGGTTGGCGGCGACCAAATTTTGTCAGGCTAAGGTATGTCCTATTCTTGTTATTACTGCATTCTTTAGTTTTGGGAGTTCAGTATGCAGATTATTTTACAACAATTTCCGTTATTTTTCTTGTTACATGCAATATCTGACCTACTACCTACCCTTTTCTTTATTTATTAGAAGAAAAAAAATTACAAAACCTTGCAAAGGACAGATTAAGAGTGACACATGCCAGAGATGAGTGGATTAGTGAAGTAAATGTAACAGATGGAGTGACATAGGATACCAACATTGGGCAATGACCTTTTTATATGATAGATAGATAAAGAAATGCCTTACCAATGATCCTCTGCTACTTCGAACAAGGGCAATATAAAACCAGTTGATAAGTTACAGTGCACTTCTTCTATTGCCTATCGGTTATAGTCATGTCGTTGTATCCATCTTATCATGACTTATGAAATGTCTTTAATGAACCATAGGAATTCTACAGAACTGCTTCTCTCATGCTTTCAACTTGTCTCTATGTGCAGAGGTTGTTAGCAAAGTATGGTTCCTTGATCTCTGTGATCTCCATGGTGACTTTCTTTGTATACCTGGTTGCAACGCCATCCAAATCTGGTGCTGCAAAAGGAAGCAAGAAGAAGCGCTAAACATTAGACAAGATAACGCCCTGAGTAGGTTTAGGGCAAGAGCCCCCAACTGTTGCTAGGCAAATAGTACTTTTTTTGTTTCCTTGTTTATTTTAGGACATTGTTTGTGAAAGCTTCTAATAGGTTGTCTTCAGTCAGGCATGAGATCAATACTAAGCTGCTGTCCAAGGCTCCATCTATTGTCGTCTCTGTACATTTCTTGATCAGAGACCTCTGATCAATTTTGAACTCTTCTAATTCTGTTTTAAATATTATGGAATATTGAATGTGAATGAGATGCAGGCCACTGGATGAAGCCATCTACTTTGCCATCATCTTCATCTGATGTAGATGACTAGTTCTTACTATGTTGATGAAATTTTGATTAATTTGGCATTTTGTAATTGCTTGGAGTTTGTGATTTGTTGATATTGCAGAGGTTTAGGTTGTTATTTCTCTTATAGCTTTTCTTCTTGTGTAGTACTAGTTTTGCCATGGACTCCGTTGCACATAATAGGTTTGGAGCAAGATTATAGGACTGATCACTTTGACCTCTGTTATTTTGTGCCTTTGGAATTATGTTCTATGTGACAATTAACAATGAATGAATTGGGTTGTGTTCGATTATCTCAAGTTCAGGCTGATTTTCTAACTATACAATGTAAGCAATCTTTACGTACTGTAGGACAGCCCAGAGATACTGTGTTTCATTTATTACGACCATGGATGGACAAGACTGAGCCGATGGAATGACCTGTGTTAAGGCGTGGCATTTTATCAAGGCATTGATTATAAGATCTCCCAAGTCCTGTTTTCGTCGATTTTGGACAGCCTGAGACTTCATTAGCTTCAATGCTTCGTGGAACTTATTAAACCTGTTTTTCTACTGCTATTCACTACTTTTGCAGGTTACATACACGCAGTGTATGACTTCGGAACCATTGTATGATGTTCATGTTATTTGGATGCCCAGGAAAAGTGACATACGAAGGGCCAAGCCCAGGCTGCTGGGAGATTTATTCTGTGGTCGAGGACTGATTGTAGAAATCCTAGTTTTGAATGGGACTGGGAAGACGAGTTCTGCTGTGAAAATGTAGTCTTCTTTTTCTAATTACAGGGCTAGAAACATGGACTATAAATTAGCATTCGGTGACAATATCTCTCTCTCGACAAGCATAACTTTGGATAAAGCTAGTTAAAGATTCCTGCCACGATATGCCTGTCCATCCAATTGTGAGAAAAATAAGGCCTTTTGGTGCTTGAATGAGAACTGCAATACCGCCAGTTCTGGGCTGGAAACTCCACCATTTATGCAAGGTTTCTACAACTTTTGTCACTATCAACGTCCACAAACTGAAGAGGACAAGCATTGAAACAGAATCAGCAGCTATTGTTGGAAGGCTATGGGCTCATTCCTTCAGCTGTGATCTAAGTCTAAATTGGGCAATAACATGAATATGAAGGCTGATGATATGTAAACGTATAAACCAGACAAAATATATGTATTATTTCCTTTACTTTCAAACCTGAAAAATCCTCCATTGTGCAGAAATTGCTCAGCAGGGAAAAATAAAATTCATTCTCTAGACAAATACGTGATACAGGGATCATACTAATGACAAAATTCTCAAGAGCTAGGTTCACATCTTACTCAATGATGAGCCATGGAAAAAAGCTTCCACAAAAAATTGACAACAATACATCCAACATCTTATGTACAGACCTGTATTCAGAAGATAGCCACAGAATCAGCTCTCACCTGCACCCATTGAAGTTCACATTTAGAACCATAAACCCACAAAATAAGCAGGATAGGAAAAATCCATTGTCTAGAACAAGTAGCTCCATTTATTGTAAAACAATACCTCACTCGCAAATATTTTTAACCCCGTTCCTTCAAAATAAAACAAATTTCTCATCATAAAAGGCTTGGGCGATCACTAAAAGTATCACAAAGCATCCATGTGATCACACCACATGGCAAGTGAGTAAATGGATGCAAACGCATTATTAACAGAAAAACGAAAACTGAAGTTAAGGTTGTATATGGTGACAGAGTACCATATGCCGAAAATAGTTCCCCAGTTCTCCACTACATCAAAGATGTCCCAAAATGCAAGAGACAACTTCTCCAGCATTTTCAGGATGAATGGTTGGCCATGCCACTCCCAAGTCCCAACCAATCCAACATTCCAACACCATTGCACTACACCACACCCTGGCACCCAGAAATTGAAAGGAAAGGAGGGGGAAGAGGGGAGGAGGGGGGTGTTGGGGGGTGGAGGGGGAGTGGTTAATAACTAAATTATATTGTACAGGACTGAAGTGCTTGATAGCACCACAAAGACTTGAAAGTCAAAAGCCTTTTATGAAACCGGATTCTACTTCTCCCAAATTCTAAACAACAATATAGTGGTGGGATCCTTCAACATCCACTGGCCATCATATGAGAAACAGTTCTATGTTGTTACAAAGGATAGGGAATTTCATTTACCTTCAATTTGGTCAGAGTGAGAAGCTACTTCTGAAACAGTTGATAACACCTTCATATTTGAAAAGGAAATAGGTGTCAGTGGAGGAGAATCTACTTCTTCAGCCTTCTCTGGAAGTTGAGGAGATTCCAATAGCTTGGCCACATGTACTGCCATTGCTCTCTGATTACTAGGGGGTATGGAGAAACTTCTAGGAACAATTAATGGAGGAGATGGAAGCACTGATGCAGCACTAAATGCAGTAGCAGGACCTTTATTAGTTGGAGAAAGCTCTTGATTTCTGGAGACCAATGGGGCAGAGTGCCCACTGGAAGAACTTACTGGCCTAGTGGCTAAACCACCTGGGGGCCTAGGAAGCTCATGAAGCTCACTTATTTTGGGTGAAGATACAATTGGAGGTGAAGCAGAGGGAGACACCTTTGGAGATGAAGAAGGCTGAGGAGTTGGTTCTCTATAAAGCAATCCAGAAACTGGTTGTGGCCGTTCAGTAGGAGTAATCGGGCCGCTGGCAGATAAAGCAGGCTTGGTTGACAATGGCTTACTTGTAAGAGGACCAGAGAAAGCTTGTCTTTTGACCTTTTTAGTATCATATGCATTATGTGCATCACCCTGTGCAAGTGGGAATCCCCGAGACAAAGAGGGGGGGATTTGGACTGATGGATTGTTCCTGCTACTTCCTTTGAGTTTTAATTGTGCTTTTGAGATAGTGGTCACTGACGAGTTATCATCTGTGAAGTCTTTCTGAAGCTTCTCAGGCTCCAATGGGGACGAATGCCACAAACTTTGGGTGCTTCCACTATGGCTTGTTGGCCTCGACTGCAGAACTGAACTATTTGTACTTGAAGAAATTGAGCTCTTTGAATCAACTGGAGTGGGTAGCACATAACTGTGATACTTCCGTGCAGATGATGGCTGCATTTCTCTAATCCTTTCAGCTGGATCAAACTTCTTCTCTGCAAATATTGGGGCAGAAAAGCTGCCCATTCGAGGTTCCCTATTGAAAATCTGCTCCCTTACGCCTTTGTTGAGATTTACCTGCACATATTAACAGGATTCTGAAAATTGACATACAGCACAAACAAATTAAACCAAAAAAAATGCCCATGGTTCTATCACAATGCCAAGCCATTTCAAAAGTTGTTCCAAAAAAGCTTCTGTTTTATCCAGAAGAATAAAATACTTGATGAATTTGAACATAATTTGATTCTTTCACCAGGAACAATCAAGAAACAGATTACTTCCTCCAGATAGTCTACAGAGAATTCACATTATCGGTCTACTACTCGGGATTCTAAATTTGTTTACCTCTGCATTCTCCACTTTTGGAACTGGAGGACGTGGAATGTCCACCTGATCTAACTGCAAAATCCGCCATAACAGATGCAAAAAATAAGGAGCAATATATACAAGAATATCACATAAACGAAAAATCAACCCCATCAGATAAATCAAATCACCTTGTATTTCTCTTCTCAACCCACACAAATACACGGTTAAGCTTGAATTGGTTGACTGGGCCTCCAAGGCTTCATTATACTAATCTTCTATTATTTTATCTCAATAAACAATTTATTTCTAAAATTTATGTCATTGTAAAGGTTGTTGTCAACAGAGAAATGTGTGAAAGTAGTTTTCAACAAGACCTCTCAAGTTCAAGAGAAACTTCTATGAGATAGTTACAAGGTAAAATCTACTCCATGGTATAAAGTAGAGGAGTTTCAGCCAAAATTTGAAGCAAGCCAAGATGAGGATGCTGAGATGAAAAGTAACCAGTAAAACGAACTGTGTAGCTTTGGGTTGGCTTATTATATGACAAGGAAAACCTCAAGAGCAAACTTACCTCCATTGAATTCCTCGAGGTTGAAACAGCATCGAGGCCCTGCTTACTTAGTCCATAGTCAAAGCTCAATTCCCCATCATCAGTCTCATGGCTATTCACACCATCATCCTCCCCATCTTCCCCATCATCAAGTCCACTGAGTTGGTAGTCAATGTGTTGCTTTTCTGCAACCAGTCTTATGTATGGCTCAACTGCTTCAAGGGATTTAAGTCCCTTCCGAAAGAAATTCAACTGCTTTCAGAGCAGAGCAAAAGGGAAAAAGCCAAAGACATTAGCAGTGAACTTATGTGAAGAAATGAGAGTTCATGATATATGAACGTATGAGAAGACAAAAAGAGAACCTGAGCAGCATGATGACGAACTGCCTGTGTTAAAAGACTATGGTATTGCCCTCGCTTCAGAGATTTCAGACGGAAAACGCACAGGGTTGCCTCTTCATCATATTCATCACGAGCTGCTTGTAATTGCTGTGAAGTAAGAACTTCCCCTTTTCCACTTTTTGGCCTTCCTTTTTCTCGCTGTTGTGCCACCATGTATTCGTACACATTTCTGAAGATTATGTAACTATTCAATAAAAATATTACTCCAATGAAGGAAAATTAGACTAATAGAATGATTTGTACCTTTTTTCATCGCACTGCCGTTTCATCTCCTGCACCAGGAAACAAACCACATTAAAGGTAGAAAATCAGTTATAAATAAAAAATTTCTTGGGAAGTAACAAATTATCAGTTTTTCATGATCAATAAAAGCAGTTTCAAATCCATGATTGTCAAGCAAATGGCATTCAGCACTCAACTAATGTCTGGACAGGAAAAGTTATATCCCAGGGAGATATTGCAAACCAGAGTATAGTTTCAGTTGCTAAAACAATTACACCCCCCCAACAAAAAAAAAAAAAAAAAAAAAAAAAAACCAACCCAAAATAATAATAATAATAATAATTAACAGTTCAAAAAAATGGTTCAAGCAACCATCTTCACAAGTCTCGCACCATTGAGGTAATTTTTGTTGCAGGGTATCTCTGCAAACCACATATTCAAGAACTGGCTAGGTATTCAATGCTAGATTGTTGGGAAAGCTTGGCTTGACAGCACGCCAATGTTATATTTCCTCATGTTATGCATCTTAGGGCATGCTTTTGTATGCATGTCAATAACGTGTGCATCTCTGTATCAGTGAATATGTTGAAATCTTTTACTATTTATTGGCTACAAGGTGTCTAGGCCTTCGACCGACTACTCCTTCGAGCTCATGCAGCGCCACTGTCCACATGAATCTTATAAACTTCATGCATTGCATGAACGATGGCTAGCCACACGGGGCGTGATTAAGTTAAAATCAACGTCACATCAACACCTCTAAAGACATTGGTAGTGTCATATCAAGTACGCAACCAGAACTGTATTTATTTTTTATAACGAAGCACATTGTTCTACTTTTATTTAAATACATCGTATGATTATCATACCAGTATGATTGAGAACAAATATCATAAGAAAGATTACGATATTTAGAAGAGCATACATAATTAGGACTGCAAATCAGGCTACCTGAGTATTGGGCTACTCTGTGTGTGTGTGTGTGTGTGTGTTTTTTTTTTTAATTTATTATATTTGGCTTTTAGTATTGGGCTGCTGTTCAGGCTCAGCCAAAATTTGATCAGGCCTGAACTGGGCTCAAGGTGGGGTTGAGTTCAACTTCCTTTGTTCAAGCTTAACCCAGTTAGGTTTCACCAATCTCAAGCATAGAGAAGGCATTTCCCAAGTTTCAATCTCCATTGATCAAGGCTGCTGGGAGCAGTTGGAAGGGTTGTAGAATTAACCTTTACGATAATATGCCCAAAACTCTAAATACAAACAACAAATTTCGAGCATACTCCAAAACCATCTCAAATCCTTGTTACGCCCATATTTGATGGTATATCAACTGTCAATATTTCTTCACAAGGCTTTTCTTTGGAAAAGCTGTTCAAGGTTATGTTTTTTAAACTAATTGTGGCCCAACTGTTCAGTGTTCATTAGTCAATTCTAATTAAGAATATCGCCCAAGCTTGGCCAGTTGAGCAATCAAGCTTGAAACCAAATACCAAGTTCAGTGTCTCTGATTGGTGAAAACACCTATACAAGATTATCGATGAGCCAAGATTAGCTATTCAAGAGCAACTTGGTTTTCTAGTGGGTAACAGGCCTAGATATTATTACGGCCAACATTGCACAATAGTGTATTTCAGCGAAACATAAGCATTACAGTATGCATATACAAACAACAAGAAGCTTCAAAAAAGTCTGCAAACAAAAAGATTGAATTAAATGTTAGTAGATTGGAGAAGCAACCTCCACTGTCCGAAGATCATTGAGAAGCGACTCTGATGGGGTTGTGATTGTCAGGATTACCTGAGAGCGCTGACATTGAGAAAGCAATAAGGCATTACTAGGTCGAAATCAATGCTGTCAAGTGATATCTAAGAATGTGCTGCAGTGTACAGCATAAAAATAAGAACTGACATAGCTATCACAAAGTTTCTGGAGTTCAAACTGCACATTTCCCAGCATTGACATTACTTTGCCTGCACAAACATAAAGAGTTATTACAGCAAAATACCTAGGCATCTTATATCATCTGATAATGCTGACTTTTCAGGGGGGTAGGGGGCAAGAAAAAAAGATTACATAGCTAACAAAATGCTGACTTTTCATGTTTAAGCATGAGTTACAAACTCTGGATACATTTGACCAATAAAAAATTGGGTGAAAAACTAGAAAACAATTATGACAACAAAAATCATGAATTTCTTTTTTTGTTAAGTAAGCAAGCTTTATAAAAAACAATCGTGGTATGGTGCTTTAATAGATCATATTCTTAACTTTATTCACAAGTCACACCACAGAAACATACAATCAGGAATATGAAGACATAAGAAGGGGAAAGAAAGAAGCATGAACAAAGGAAAGAAGCAGAGAAATTGAAATAGATGTAGATGATTTTGAGTTCAATAAGTCAACTACTCAAATTTATAAGGCGAGAACTAACCAGTATAACAGTATAGCAACAGTTACTTGACAAATTAATATAACTTTCAAATAAAACACATATTCATTACCTGATGCATTACTTAGAAGACATTTGATTTTCCTTTTATCACTAAATGTAGGTCTGGAAGAAGTTTTCACAAAACCAAAGAACTATAAATTCAAGTAAAAACCTACACAATAATAATATCTCCGCTAATCTATACACACATAAATAAATGGGCCAATATCTGGTTGCAGATCATTCATATCTTCCAAGTTTCGGTATTTGAGTAACATCAATGCCAAACCATACGAAGTATGACAATACCAATATCAATTGCTCCAAGAATAATATGAGCAACTTCCAAGCAAATACAAACATGATGCACTTACGACTTTCTTCATCATCGTTTAACGCAGTTTTCTCCAATAGACAGGTACCCATATCCCGCAATGATTCTGAAAATTCTGAAATTGCAGATTTAGTTAAATGGGAGCCTACTTTGATATACACTCACATAATGCTAAACATGACTCAAATTCCCTTCATGTAATTGCATTGGTAGGTAGGAATACGGTTTCAAGTGACAAATTTCTCGGAACCTCATCTTGGAAGAAAGCCATTGCAATATGGTCAATGTTTAGGCATTTTCCTATGCCATACTTTGGGATGTTAACCATATTAGAACATTGTATCTTAATTTTTGAAATTTCTAAATTATCTTTAAATCTGAATAGACCCACTACATTTTCTAAAACATTTTAAGCACAACTAATCATGTAGGCCAAAACATTGAAGAAACTTGGAGACTTGACCAGAGCGGACAAACGGCCTCATGGTGCTTATGGATCATTATCTAGTTGGCTTCTTTAAAATAATATGAAAGCAAGAGCACGAGACTTTTTAATGTAAATGGAGAGAAAGAACTACCATATGCACTATTTGTTGTTGCAGCAGCAGCTGAAAGTAAGCTATCATAGCAATTTCTCATATCCTGCATATCCTGGAAAAAAGGGGAACCAAATAAAATCAAAAGCTTTTGAAGAAGGGACAGTGACAGAAAGTAAGGATATAAAGTTAAAAAGACTTCAAATATCATTCATTGACTGGGGATATGGTAGTCTGTCCAAATAGCACCGAGATCAAGTGACGGCACAGTAGGGAATGATTGCAATGCCAACAGCATCAATGATATGCAAAAGGCATCAGGTACACTGAGGATTCTTTGAAAAAAAAAAGTCCTATTCTTGTTTCTTTTCCTTCTCTTTTTGGATAAGCAAAAAGAAGTCTCGTTCCAAAATCAAGAAATCTTATGTTTGAGCCAATTTTACACTTTAGAACAAGATATATACTCAAGTTGTAGATGGAAGAGTCGCATTATTAGAACCACATTTCTTCATAGGAGAAGGATACTTACCTATAACCGATTATGCTTATGATCTCTCAATTTTCATTATGCTTCCCACTCAAAAATTTGTAAAAGAGTTCAAGAAGAAGAATATTTGGGCACACATTACTTCCATCATGGTGGTGTTGTCTACATATTAGCATCGAAAAACAAGTCTTGCTTCTTCTTGTTTCCTTACAGAAAACAAACAAATTTCTATAGCTAGTTGCTAACTTTTTTGTTTCCTTATGAAAAACAAAGTAGTTTCCATAGCTAGTTGCTAAACAATGGAACAGAACACTTAACTTTATGTAGTTTTTGGGCCCTGCAGGGACAATGATTTTACATATTTGTTTAGTATCTAATTCCTTCCTCATCAAAGCCCTAATCAAAAGTACACACGTAAAGAATGGGCCCATCTGTTCTTTCAAGTAACACTCTTATTGGTAGAAGATAATAACTTATCTGTTACATTTGCCAAGCAAGAGGCTTGAAAAAACAGAAACACAAGTAACACATGAGAAACAAATATTTACATGATGTCCAGCTAGGAGGCAGCAATTTAGGAGGCCATATGGAAAAGAGTCATGGTAGCAAGTAGCAATAGTAAGAACAATAGCATTGGTAAGTAGCAAAAAAATCGAAAAGCAAATGTTGCACAAAACAATTATCTTCTTCTATGACCTACAATACAAGTTCTGTTTCCTCCTTTTTGTGAATGAAGTAGCATTACACGAGTCTAGAGGATCTAATTCAACACAAAAACTATCTAAATTCAATAAAAGTCTAAAATATTGGATTTGGGATAAATCTTTTTTATGTCAGACATGCGATTCATTTCCCCCTAATCCCATCTTGCTCCGTTGTACAATAACCGGTTTAGTTACTATCAATTCTCCTTCGTTTTTCGCATATGCTTTTCAAATGATAATGAGAGCCCCATTAACATGATTACACAAATAGAACATGAGTTAAGCTCAAAGCAGCATTATCCTCACTCTGCTTCTGTTATTCTACTCTTAGATTATAGTTCACTTTATGACAAAATCTCATCTACTTAACGAATTGTTGAAATATTGAATTCACTTGATTTCTTGCATACTGCCTGCCATCAACTATAAACTTAGGGATTTAAGAAGAAAATTTTGAATCCCAAAGTGAGAAACTACAATAGACAATGTTTCTAAGAGGGAAATCAGAATGAATTATTACATTACCTGTGCAAACAAGTTCAACTCTGGTTCGATTAAGCAACCAGTGATTTTAAGCTGAGACTTCGGTAAATCACGACTAATTCACTTTAAATTTTTTCAAGGAATTGTGTAATTTTGGTAGTATAAAGACAAATACGAAATTCTAGTACAAATAAAAGGGTTAAGGAACTAACTACAAAACCCTAATTGGAAATCATTCTAATATCAAGGTTTCGATAGTGAAGATCAAGTAGACAATTAGAGCACACTAAACAAAGTAAAGTTTTCGATAATTACCTGTGAAGCTTGAGCGAGCTCATCCAAATGAATCGAAGGTTTATGGTCTCTCTTATCTGTGCCATCGCTTTTATGAAGTGAAAATCTTCGCAACTTCCCCAGAGATGACTTCATCTCAAACAAACCCTGAGAGAGAGAGAGAGAGAGAGAGAGAGAGAGAGAGAGGTGCAAAGAAATCAATACTCTCCGTCTCCCCTTTTTCTCTCTTCTTCGAAATTCAAAGACAGAGATCAATGAATAGCGGTTGAAGGAAGTAGTGCGATGAAAAATGAACTGATGAAACAAGAAAATTTTACGTTTTGGGGGCTAACAGTGAGATGGCTAATGTGGTGACATCTGTCCACAATCACCAAATTTGTCCGTTCTTTCTCCATACTACTTTGGTAGAAAAAAAAAAGGCAAGTTGCTATACGTGAGAGGGTGCGTGACTGCGGACTCGAGATTTGTTGCTGTGGCCAGCCCAAGATATTTTGTTGCGTAGTCTATACAAAAGTAGAAATGGCTCTCCTACCCAAGCGCGCGTGTATGATTAAGATAGACTCGCTGTTATGAATTGACAAGTGTACCTCAGCATCTGCTGGTGGTGGGGCTGCTGGGAATTATAAAGTCAGATCGTCAAAGTTGTCTAACGTGGCAGAATCCGATTGGTTAGAAGTAATCTCACTGTCAAGGTGTACGAATGAAAGAGTCAAAGTCAGATTTTGCTGACAAGGAAAGAGCAAGATTGTGATCTCTAATCCTGCATTCTTTGACCGTCTCAATGAGAAATTATTGAGTGTTACATTGGTGGACTTCGATTTGGATTTTTCTTCGCTTAGTGTGAACTGTGAAGGGTTTTCAATGTAACCCTAGTATGCAATCTTTGCCGTTGAAAAAAAGGGAGGAAAAAAAAACAAAAAATAGAGGGCTGACCATTAAATAGGAATATTTGAAAATAAGTTGTCACAAATATGAATGGTAGTTACCATAAATGTAATCTGAGTTATCATAATATGATTATATTTTGTAATTAATTTGTGTTTTTTATGATTTTCACATTCAATTCATAAATATTAAAATCACAATAAATCTTACATATTTCTAACAGTCATATGTCATACATTTGTAGTGAGGCGTATATCATTCAGACCCCTGATTTTGTGTAATAAATGATGCTTTTTTGTAAATTTTTTCTACCCTTGCTAGTTCTTTCCTATCCCTTCTTCTTTTTTCTCTTTTTTGTTATAATCATTCCTGATATGATTGGCCTATTTTAGCTACCTTTTTATTTTGAATAAAGAAGAATGCTAGTTGCAGTCGATTTAGCAGTTGTTTTTTAACCATCGCTTTTATTAAGCTACCAAGTGTCCACTGTTTTGTAAGGTGTAAAAGGCAACCGGAAAAGAACCGGATACCACTCCTTGAGCCACTTTGTACAACACTTACTTTTCGCAAAGTCAAATCAAGTGTGACATGCCACAAAATTTTGAAACTTTACGTATGTTTATGATCATAAATTAATTTTTTTTTATGTAACCAAGTCTAAGAAAATTTATATAATTATTATATATTTTCAATAAATAACAAATATCAACATGTGCCTTTAACCTACATATTAAGTATACATAAGAAAACAAAAATGCATAGAAAAAGTGTGAATAAAATATGAGACTCACACTATCGCGTACAATCTAATAATATATGTTTAACTTGTGCTATAAGGAATTTAAAAAAAACAGAGTACAAGTTAGCAGGACTTTCTAAAAAATACAAGGCGAACATGAGTCTAGAGTCTCGACAAATTTTCAATAGTAAAACATACCAACTAATGTCATTAAATTTTAAACTTACGGTATGGGATTTAGTACTAAATGTAGCTAAAAGATTAAGATTACAATAACTATGAAATTCCTTAGAAATATATTTGTTTTTCAAATATTTCTGTTAAAAAAAAAACACTCTATATAGAACATTCTATAAATTCAACCTCATAGACCTACCCAAAAAAAACATTTCATATGACCACATCATAGTTGCGAAAATAGAAAGCAGAAGCAGGGGAATGTTAAGAGAACGAAAGCAGAAAATATAGCCAAAAAATATAAGGGGGGCACGGGAAAGTGAAAAACGACTGTAAACTTTATAAGAATTTTATTAAGAAACTTTTATAGAATTTAAAGTAGACATTTAAGAAACTTAGTGAAAACATTTATAAATAATTTTATAGATAATTAGTTGAAACTTAAAAAAAAAATATATATGAAAATTAATATTTAAGTTTTTCCATCATTCTTTCATGGTTTCCTAAGACTTTCGTGAAGTATTCCAAGCGTATCATCATCGTTCTTAACAGTTTTGACATGTTTTTCCGGTATTTGTAGAACGTATTTCTAAAATTTCTAAACGAATTTCATAAATGTATCGGAAGTGTATTTTCCTCTTCCAAATTATATTTAGTAACATTAATTACAACAAAAAGTTGATTTCTCTTACATATACAATAATTGCAAAAATGAAGAAAATATTTATTTAATGGCTTTCCTTTTTCTTCTTCACATGAATATTTATTTATTTTTATTCCATTTCTATGTTATTATCATTAGAAATTATTCAGTGTTTTTATAGCGTTTATTGACCTTGCTCATCTTCTTAAATGAGGGTGGAGTCCCCACCTGTTAGGTAAAGCATTTATTCTTACTTAACAGGAGGGGCTCCACACTTATTTGAGAGAAGGAATAAAAATAATATGATACTTTAAGAATGAGTGCGTATGACAATTACGATTGTCCAGCACTTACCACCGAATGGTCGCCATATCAAATGGACCTCACCTGCTACTACAATTAACATTTTTTTATTTTAAGAACAGTGAATAATTTTTCTGTTATCATCTTTCCGCATTTTCTTCTTCAGATAAATATTTAATTTTTTATTCCATTTCTATGTCTCGTGAGTCGTGTGAGTTCATTTGTTTACTGTAAAATAATTTTTTTTAACTTCAAAATACTCTGACCCTCTCGCAAGGAAGGACGACGTGTATTATCAGGTTTCGGTTTTGACTTTTGAATTTATTAACAAGTGTCGTCGTAACCAAAAGCGACGGTAAAAACGATTGACAAGTGTCGTCGTAACCAAAAGCGACGGTAAAAACGATTGAAAATTCGGTTGTCCCTAGCATTGCTCTCGAACAAATAAACATCATGGCCTAAACTTCTAACCTCTTTTTATTTAGACCAAGAAAAAAAAAAGATTTCTAACAAGTAAGCTGGCTTTGAGGCATTGAATGATAAAGAAGCTCAATTTCACTTGTAGCACATTACATCTTTATTCGTTTCTGATTGCATGTTGAGGATTTATTTATTGGTAATTCAAAAATTAGTAGAATATTATCAGAACAAATACATGGATATCATTTTTTTTTTTTTTTTTGGTATTTAACCAGGAAACAATTAGTTAGAGAAAATGAGAAGAACTCTAACTAACTAAATATACAGTCTTTGCGATTCAAAGAGAGCAAAGTAACATTTACAGGAAGAATTGGAAAATAAAGGAACTAGAAAAAATAAAACAATTGCCTTCTGCTTTGTACACTGATTACATCTTCAAACGGTTTTCTGAACTGGTTTCTCAAGCTTGTCATGAGAAGAAGAAACACAGGGGTTGTAGCAAGATTTGACGTGCAATAAATTTTTCATAGCAGACGGCCTTCCCGTTGGAAATACTTTTCTGAACTTTCTTCCTTTCCTTCCTTTTTTTATGGATTTCGTCACCGGTCCCTGTCGAACACAACCCTATAATACAAAATTTAAGTTAAGTAATCTTCTATAATTAAAGCATAGTTAATTATGTCGACCGGAATGAACTCAACTTTGCCTTTTAATCCAACCATTTTGTACGTCGCATAACGGAAATTTCCATTATCATTAGTCAAAGAATTTAATGTGTTTGTTTGTCACAAAAGGTTAGAAAAATAACTATAAATGATGATCGTGATGTGATATTGTATGTGTATCGCAAATTCTAGAATGCATGCATGTAATAATTGAGCATATCATTTTTTTTTTCCATACATGATGTTTGACCAGTCGAATTCATCATACTTCTGACGAATTTAGATTTGACTAATTTATTCATATTTTTTGTTCTTCTTTCATGTAAAAATGGGAATTGAAACATGTAGTAGGTGTATATACCTCATTTGATATTGGAGATGCATTACATTTCTTCCCTTTTGTCTTGGTTTCCTTCTTTTCTCCATCACTTTTACCTGCAAAATAGATACAAGTTAATGCCCTTGAAATCATCATGGTTCCTCTTAGTTGCAATAGTGTCTTTCATGTTGGGGGTTGCAAATTCATAACACCTAGCTTAATTTTAAAATATAATTGCTATATTGATTTCAATATCTTTTACTAAAAAAAAAAATCTGCATCTGTTGGTTCAAGAGCTTCATAGTTCGACCTTTAGCTTTTTCAATTAAATGCATTGCCTAATATGAAAGGAAAAAAATCATTATACTATGTCTACATCTTGAATTTTAAAAGAAAGAAAAAAGAAAAGAAGTAAAAAAATTAATTTATTTATTTTTTGTTGGAGTAGAAAAATGAAAGAAATTAATGTTATGTTTAGACCTTGAATTTATAAAGGAGAACAAAAATAAAAGAGAAATGATAGAAAAAATAAAATGAAGCAAAAGAAGTTTGTTTTTTTTTTTTTGTTGGGTTAAGAAAATAAATAAATATTTGTCGGAAAAAATTCAATTGTTTCTTTGATTGCGTATAAAAAATTAGTAAATAATTTCCTTTTTCATTACTTCCTTTCACAATTGACGATGCAAGGGCAGAATAAATAAATATTTTACTCATAAAACATGAATATGAATAAGAAATTTTATATATATTTGATTATATTTTCCTTGACAAATCTAGAATGAAAACATATTAATATTTTCGCTTTACAATAACTAGAACTCACCATCATTGTTGAAGCTATCATCAGAGTAGCAATCAATGACGCAATACTCTCTAAAACTAGGGGACCCGATCCACAACGAACCATCATAATCGGAAATTCTTCTTTCATCTTCTTCGCTTTCTTCGTCGACTTTGTTGTCACCCCTCTCCACAGCCACAGCCACAGCTTCCTCATTTTTGCTTTCAACCTCTTTTTGGTCACCTTCTTTTTCTTTCTCCTCCCCTCCTTTTTTCTTTATTGCGCCATCGTCACAACCAACCATCTTCTTCATGCTTTCTTTTCGCTCCAACGCCGGTTCCTTTACAGTGACTGCGTTGTTGATCGTAGAAGAAACACTTTTACGAGGCGAAGAATTGCTTTTAAGGCCATTACTGGAATCAACGGCATCATCTTCACCACCACCTTCCTTCAGAAGTAGTTTGGTGGAAGGGGCGTCATTCGTCATATCACCATCATTTCTACGCAATTCCACAAGTTTCCTTCGAATGCCCGGATGAAAGCTGCATGCGCCAAATTGTTCGGCTAGGCCATACCTCGAAATGCCGCAACCCATTGGAGGTGGAGGGAAGAGAATAGAAAATTACAGAAAACAAGGTTGATGAACACGCATGAGAGAGCTGGCATCGGAAATATTAGACAGTCGGGGCTTTATTGTAAACAAAAATTAAAAATGAGGGATGCAGCAACAGTTTCGGTATAAATGGGTTTGGCAGGTTTTGTTATTTTAGGTACCGTTTCGTTATCCCAAAATTTATTACTTTAAAGCAATTTAGAATTGACTCATTCACTAATAAAATAATTAGATGTGTTTACTTGCAAAAATAAAATACCTTAGCATTATATATACTTTACTTTTTCATGAAATAATTTTTTTTTATTTTTTAAAACATAATATAATTTAATTTAGAGAATCAATAACATGTTTCTTTTAGCACTTACAAGTTACAAAAGTTTGAATTGTTTCATTTATAAGTTGAACAAGGCCTTTCACAATGGTCATGACCCTGACCGGCTTAAGTGAGGTTCGGAGTAGATAGTATCTGCTCTTTTTGTTGTTTAACTCTCTTTTGAAGAAAAAAATAAAGGCTCTCAAAGAGTTTGTCCTTTTGTAGAGTAGTCTATGACTATGTATATAGACTCCGTTTAATTGTATAGTGATAAATAATTCCTTTTTAAGTATGTCAACGAGAGAACAAGAATCTCACAAGCCATCATTGTGTTATTATAGTAGGTGTTAATTTATGCAATGTATGGAAAATGATTACCTCTGGTTAATAGAATGACAACCCGATGCCTTGAATTGAGAAATCTATCATATAAAACATAGAATTGTCATGATTTATATTATAAAGGGAGGATATATTGCATTTTGAAAAAAGTATAAATCGAAATAGGAGAGTACATTTATTGGAATATTTAAAAAGTTCTATTATATCTTACCATTAGAGATCTCAAAAGTAATATAGAATTATGAGTTTACATCAAGATATCAATCATAAAGAAAATCATTCATACTTTTTGGCAATTAAAGCTTACTTAAAATAGGGTTTGATTTGGTTATTTTAAGAGATGTTTATCTACGTAGTTGAATCCTAATTAAAAATATTTTATGTCTAACTAATTATATTAATTTAAATGATATAAATTCTTTCTTGGATATATGTCCAATATGTGTATGTATAGCAGTGTATATCATCGTTTGAAATAATTCATTGAGAAATTATATATATAGGAGATAATTTGTAAGAACTTAATTGGTTAAGACCTCATCTTTAAATAAAAAACTTTATTGTTTAAGACTTAACACTTAAATTGAAAACTTTATTAGATTACAATAAAATTAGTGTGCCGTATAAGAATTTTAGTAATAAAAAATTGAATTTTTATTGGTAGATTAATATAACTATTTTCGAAATATGACTTCTGTAACAAATAGGAAACTTAATCAGATTAGTATAATTAAATATAGTACTAAAAAAGTCACCAACCACAACTCATATTTATCTTTACGGCTCTATTTGATTTCACGTAAAATGTTTTCTTCAAAAATATTTTACTTATTTTCCGCTGTTTGATTGCAACAAAAGTGAGTAAAATGTTTTTTAGAAAAATTGTTTTTCAAGAAAGACCCAAAAACAACTTCCATATTATAAATCCGTAAGTTATTATTATTATTATTATTTTTGCAATCGCTCGACCCGTCGACAGGTACCACAAAAAACTCATCTTCTTTATTTCCCGAATGAGCCTTTCTCAATTCTCACTGTATCTTGGGTCTCTTCTGCAATCCCATCCTCCCTAAATTCCTCCTCTTCTTGATCGCAATGCAAAGTCGCAGGTGGCATTTGGAACTTGCACCCGGGCCAAATAGCAGCAATCTCTTGTTTCCTAAATCGGCTCTGTTGTATAATCATCATCTCAGTTTTCTCAATAACTAATCATCCTTGCTCGGCACACTTTCGCACACAAGAAAAGGAAAACAAATGCAACCAAATCCTCACTCCCTAGTTCCACCGTGACTGAAGGAGATACTACCGAGAGCAAAGCAAGTCCAAATATGTGGGTTAGCTGGGACCATTTGGTTGCGATTCATTGCATTCACCAGCCTTTCTTCGCATTAGTGCTTGCAGCGGAAGCGGTGGCGACCATTGTGCAATTGAAGACATTCCATTCCTACTTTGTTTCATTATGGTTTTTTAATAAGAAATTTGGATAAATTACATCCACCTTCGTTGAGGTTTGAGATTATTACAACCTACCCTGAGATTTTAAAAATTACATTCCTCTCTCTTAAGGTTTGAGATGAGTTATATTTTTAACTAAATATTAAATTTTTTAGCAGAATATATGTGATGTCAACCAAAAAAAAAAAAAGGTTCATTACCTAAATTGTCCTTAATATGCATGAAATGACAAATAATTTTTTTTTTGCTTATGACATGACAAATAGATCCTACATACTATAAAAAAAAATTAACACACGTGAGGAAAAAAGATTTAACATTTGGAGAAAAAAAACAAAAATTGTAAAAATTAACATACAAATTAATTTTAGAAGCAAAAGAAAAATTCTATTTATGTCATTTCATGCGCATCAGGGACAATTTAAGTAATAAATTTATTTTTTTTGCTGACATCACATATATTCTGTTAAAAAATTTAATATCTAGATAAAAATGTAACTCGCCTCAAACCTCAATGGTGAGAGATATAATTTTTAAAATCTCAGAAGGTAAGTTGTAATACTCTCAAACCTCAAAGAAGGTAAATGTAATTTGCCTAAAGAATTTTGGTTTGATTTTGGAGGGAAAGAGAGAGATGATGGTGGCCTAGTTGAGCATTTCTGTCCTTACTGTAATTCTAGTGCTTGTAAGTCGTTTGATAAAATGCTTGTTTCAATTGTATTGCCAAAGAGCTAACAAAAAAAATTTGTATTGTCAAAGTTGAAGTAATGGGCTATAAGCTGTTGGACATCGTTTTACAAGAAATATTTTAACTTGACAGCCAAACACCAAAAATTATAATTAAAACAATCAGTTTACAAGTAAAACATTTAACGTGTAAAATATTAAACGTCAGAGCTCACGTGTAAAATAATAAATAAATATTTTTTTATTTTTATAATGTAATATTTTAAATATATAAAAAAATTTAAAAAATTACATAAATAACATTAAAATAAAATATAAAATATAAAAACGAACACAAATTTTAGATATATATTTATTTTAGAAGTTAAAAATTAAACGAAAATATCAAAAAATAAGCCCACACAAGCCGAGAGTCAATGGATTCAGTCGGTTGGACAAAAATATAAAGAAATTTTTTAAATCAAATAATTTTGTTACCACAGTAACTACGCTATTTTCTCTTTCAGATATGCACATACCGTGAACTCAAAAAGACACACGGGGAGAGAGAGAGAGAGAGGGGATGGGGGGAGTTGGAGCGTTTTGGGGGACAAGAGTGATGGAGATAGTGAAGAAGCACGACTCGGGAGGACTTGTATGGAAGAGGATAAAGCTCACAATCACCAGAAAGGCTAACGCTAAGAAGAGGCTTCTTAGGGTTTGGCAGGTCTCCTCTCCCTTCCCTACTCGTGTTCCTCTCAACGCTAAGAAATTTTCCAAACCCCCTAAAGTTCTAGGGTTTCTCTGTGGCCACAATATATGATTCCCTTTTTACTAATGTTCAGTCTTCTGCTCTTTTTTGAAGAATAAATTTGGGTTCTGCTTCACTAATTTTGGTTTGTTTGTATTTTCTGATTGATAAATTTGATTGCTCAAGCAGTAAACTGTGCTTTATCGATTGCAATGATAGAGAATTTTTGTTAATGGAAGTTGGAATTATTCAAGAACTGGGAGTTTTTAGTCTTGGTATGAGTTTAATATGCTTGTTTTGTGAAATCATTAGAATCTCCTTATTTTAATGGAAATATGATTCAGGATCCAAGTTATGATATATGATAGATTGAGCATTTATTTATCTCGATGGTTGTTCTTTCATTATGCTAAGGAGAATTTTATAATGTTTCTTCAATTATATGTTTGGATAAATAAGCCTAAAAACTCCATCATTTTTTTACTTTCCTGGGTAATTTTTTCTTGGATTTCATCAAATATGTAGAGCCTCAATGTAAATGTTATGTCGGTAGAACTGAATTGGTTGTGGAAAACAGTGTCCAAAGAGTGGTTAAGTTGGTGTCTTTATATCCTTACCTGCATCATTTTGAGGGTTAAATTTTTTTATCATGTAATACTTATAGAGCCCCCAAAATTTGTCACTTATGTTGTTGTTAGGTCTCAAGCAGTCAAGCTGCAATTAAGGAGGATTCATTATCCGTCAATGTCATGAAAAATATTTGGTTGGGAAATGTAGCTGAACAAGGTTTCCTTTTGTTTTTTGTTCTTTTCTTTTGGATGCTCTGAGCTGTCTTCAATGGGTAGGGAATTATCACATGCTTGTATAGACGGTTTGAATTCTAGAAGCATTTTGGTTGAAGTTACATGGTTACAGTCCTGCAATCATCCTTGGAATCATTTTGGCCTTTTAATTTGATTCAATTCTAATCAAGGAGAAGACATTCCTCTTTTTTCAACTCTTAATTTTTTGCAGAAAACTGCTAGTGAGAACCTTGCTGGTAACTTAAAGATGCAGGTTTGAAAGAGCGGCAGTCAAAGAAGTTTCTAGACATTGGTCTTTCTGTCTTTGAGAGAATATCCACATAATCTCCTTGGGCTAAAAACTTCAAAGTTAGTTACTGTAATCTAGTTAATAGGAACCTCATTCCTGGGTCTCTGCTGGTTTGAGGAACTAGGATTTATTAGTCAATGGCATATTATATTTGTGCGGCACAAATTCCACAATCGAAGAAACAAACTAATGATTTATTGTTTTCTTTTGTATAACATTGATCATTGTTGCTTATCAAACAAATAAATGACATTTGAGGTGAGTTAATATGCTCTTTATCCAAGTTAGATGCATTTCTTTTGTCAGGTGATGATGCATTTCTCTTTCACATGTTTCATGTGGTTATTCTATTTTATGGGGTTTTCATTTTTTCATCATGAGATGTTAATTCAGATACTTTATGATGTTTCCTTCTGGCACCAGACAGGGTTACATGTAGAATTGCTCTATAGTTGGCATACAGGTGTATGTTCTTCTTCTAACTTTTTTCAGGAGCTCTGTTTTTAATGCTTTGATAATGGTCTTGCAGAATGAAGCGGTGTTGAAAGCATGTGCTGAACCACCACCTCCAAAAACTTCAGCCGCTGGTGCTGCTGGAATTATGGAGAAAGATGGCAACATCACCCTGTCTCAATGAACAAATGCAATAAGAGCGTGATATTAGCCTGAAAAGCTATATGGTTCCAAGTTTTATGCAGTCAAACTTTTTTTTGTCTGGGACATTATTGTCAAATCTAGGCAATGCATTAGCTCTTCTATCATAAAAACCTGAAGAGATGGTTGGTGTGGCGACATTTTTCCATCACCACATGGTGTATAAACGTTTTGCTCTTGAAAAGGAAATTGGTTTGTCCTTGTATCATGGAAATAGTTTAGTAATGTTGTTGGTTCTGGTAAAACTTCGGTTTGAATTTTGGTATAGTTTGCAAGTTTTTGCTTTTGCATACACATAATTGAGAACCAATCCAATACCAGTTGCAACTGATGGAAGATATCTTCAGGACAAATTGCGGTTCTTCTTACATTGGGTTATTTTGTTTCCTTCTTTCTTTTTAAGGTATTTAGTTGTCACTTGTGACCGTGCACCTGTTGCCTATTTTGGAATTAGGGTTGTTATTGAACAAGGTGAGCCATTTTGACTAGCAATCCCTGGAAAGCCCGTCTTGACAAAAAAGTAGTTGCAGGATCAAGGTCCAGCTTGGCTTATTTGTCTCAAAAGCATGCTTTTGCTTGAACCGATCTTGATTCTCGAATTTAAGTAGCTTAGTTTGTTATTGATCTTAGAGTGCTTATTAGCTTATTGAGTTGTGTCTAAGTCAAGCTTGAGAAAAATAGGATTGAGTGAGGTTCATTAATCTCAGCAACAATCTTATCGGAAATTAAGAAAAAAAGGAAAAAGGATAGTGATTTGGGTGATGTTATGCAAATCAGTTTTGTGGGAACCAAATTTAGCTTGGGTGTTTAAAGGCCTACCTTGAAACTCATTTTTGAATGAGTTTCCTGGTAGTCCTTCCATCCTTCACCAAAAAAAATGGAGATAGAGAGACAACTTGCAAATGGAATATCATCAGCCACCCTGTAACAATCACAGTAACATGTTAATATAGAATTTTAGACAATGATCCATCTACAGTAATGGTTATGAAGTAGAAAGAATACAACTGGTATCAACAGAGGCTACAATGATAAATCTCAACTATATACACTTCTTCATTTTAGAACAATGTTATAAATTATAGAGTTTGAAATGGAAAATTCAATCTTGCGAAACTGATCTGCTTTTGAGGCACGCTCTCTATAAGATGTGATCTAACGGTCTATATTTCGATGGCACTTGTGAATCCTTATTCATACCCACCTCATTTCAAAACAACATCGTCCCCACACCATGTTTGTTCACATGCATTTGTAAGACAATGATTAAGCATTGTTTGTTACTTGATTGCGACAATGGAATGTTCATGGTTGCAGAGTTAGTAAGCAAACCCTAAAATAAAAACTCCTTTTGCTAGACAGCAACCCCACCCTAAAACCCAATTTCCTTGGGGAGACAACATTACAAAAAACAGATGGTTAATGAAACTACTCCATAATAAAAAATAAAAATAAATAAAAAAATTGATTGATGCCATGCCCACTCACTCTCCCTCTATTCAAAATAATGTCTATGCAAAACTCGAGAGTCCTAGACCCAATGGGGTTGCTTGATGTGATTGAACCCCTTGTGTGAATTCAATGCTACAGAAGCAATGAATGAATATACTAAATTTTAGTTACTGTTTTATTTGTCCCTGCCGTGAAGGCTTATACGAAAGGCAGTAAAGTCAAACAATCTACACAACCCAAAAAACTATTCTCAAGTCTTCGACAGGTGACGTGCTGGATTCTGATATAGCTTTAGACGATCGATGATTCGAAAACTACTGCCACAAGGAACTCTCTTTGCCTACAGCTTTCAACCCTTCGTTTCATTATTTTCCCATTACCCTTGTCGTGCGCTGCTACGGCAGTTTGACCATTACTTAATTTATGTGCCGTCCTGTGTTGGTGCACTACACATGTTAGGTGTCCGTGACCCCAAACAGTAAATCCTTCGGGCATTTGTTTATTAATCTTGCCATTTGATTATCTTACACATTTCTTCCATATGTGAAAGTTTTCCAACATATATATATATATATATATAATATTATTTTTTTAAAAAAATTTGTATAAAAAATCTATCAAAATGACGTGATAATTAAAAGTTATCAGAATTTTTTATTTTAAACTAAATAGCTCTTATTCAATCATATCATAATAAATTTGTATGAATTTTTTTGTTTGAATAATATTGCCTTGTATGTATAGGTTATGTATATATCGGGTATGACTACAGTAGGGTAAAATTTATATTTTAGGTTATTTTTGGGAGGAGGGTATTGGAATGGTGGATTATTTTAAGCATTGGATGTCTGCTAGCCTTGTTTCCATTGGCAGACATAAAGAATCTTGTTCTCAAACCCCATGAGGGGGTTGCATTTTGAAATTATCCCAGTCTGGAAGTACTTTAGGAAGAGCCTGCCTTGTTCTTTGTACCTACACTGCCCAGCGCCATTCTATAGGTGAAAACCAATTAATATGATCGTCATAGAGAATCCTTACAAGCATTAAGCAACTAAAAAAGCTTAGGCATACACTCAGCAAATTGAAAACACAAATTAAAGAATCTCTCTATACTTTATATATCTAACAATTAGAATAATAAAGTGAGAGAGAAAAGTCATAAAAAGATTCCATCTGTGTGGAACCATTTATTATTTATGGGGTATGAAGTTCTCTCATGACATATTGAAAGAAAAGATGCCAATTGAGTCCCTATGTGCGCGCAGATGCTCCAGGGCCACCCATCATCTTCTTTGTCGAATGTTCTTGTGTTGATCAGTACCCTTGAGGGGTCTCTTTTCCACAAAATTCTAATCAGATATGATATGGGCCTTGTCTCCTTTCTTTGGATGCCTCTCTTTTATCTATCTTTGCATCTCCTTTTTGCTCTCCAAAATTGCCTTTTAAATATAGAAGCTTCAGATACCTTCCTCTGACTATGATTGTTTAGAAAATCGGGCAATATATATATTTTGTTTAAAATCCAGGTAGAAAATGATTAATACTGATTAGTGCTATTGGGTTTGCTTGCTAACTGAATCCCTTAAACTATTTCAAAGAAATAAAATGAGTTATGTAATAACTTGTGGTTGCGTTGAAGCGGAGTGTGAAGAAAAAATCGTGAAAAGGTGGAATATATTTTTCAACATCATGATAATTTCTCATTTGTGACAAAACAACTAAATATCTCATACAAGTTCAATGAAGAAGATGTCTCAATGATTTCTCATATAAGATATGAAGAGCGACCAATGTAGGCACTGGTTTCTTCCTGATCTGATATTTTGGAAGAGACCTCAGTGATCTCACTTGAACACGATGAGGATGGCAGAGGAGGGCCTGAGTCAGTGCTGTCTTCCATGTTCATGATCTCCATAATACTAGGCCTACTGTTCCCCGCATTCCTAGCTTTGTTGCCATTAGAAAGGTCAGCTTTGGCCCCATTGCTTGTGGATTTCCTTTTCTTCTGATATATGCGACAGACAACCCAGTCTTCCATTTCTATCATGAATTTCTAAATATGAAATGAAAACGAAGACCATTAAACCATACGAAGTCAACAAAAATCCAAGAATGGGTGCATGCTATTAGAGTTTAAAATCAGAAAGATAAAAAATAAAAAAGAAAAAAGAAAAAGTCTGGAGATGGGTATGAATTGGGCATATATCTTCGTTACTATTACATTATATGATATAACATGCAGTATATACCTGGGTTGTGTTGGGGTTTGGGGTGGTTTCACAGCCCACAGTGCGATATTCATGCATAACCCAGTGAGTTCTTAACCCACCGCGGGGACGCTTCCGTTGGTAGAAAACCAGCGTTTTTTTCACCCCAACTGCTTGGTTGGTTCCAGGAGCCACTATGCACTTTTCTTTGCCAATAGCCTTCCAATAACCAGAACCAGTGATTCCTCTGCATTTGTCAACGTTCGTTTTTCTTTTGCTGAAGAAATACCTTGTCTCCTTCGAATCACCTAAACCCCAAGCAGGGAAAAATCATCAAGAACCAGAAAGAACAAGAAGAAGAAAAAAACTTCCAGGCTACTTATTTCCCCATTTGGTCGAAAAGATTTAGCAGTTTCATATCACAGAGAGACAAACAGAAAAAAAAAAAAAAACAAGTATTATAACCTCTATACTCTACACTAGGTTTTGATGTTGTTGCTAAAGTTGTTTGGGAAGCATTCTTGAACCTCTGTGACTATATGATGATTAATATTTTTAGCTGAGAAACATCGAAGCAGAACTAAAACATGAGATGAATTACTTAAAATTCACTGCCCAAGTATGCAGATGTCATCAATTAACTAACTAACCTGCTGGCAAGTCCCAAGGATTGGTCTGGAAGACATCAACCTCGGGGATGACTGAGGCAGGCAGTGGAAAAGAGTGGACCTTCCGCTTCAGGTAGTGAACGACGAGCTCTTCATCAGTGGGGTGGAATCGAAAGCCGATGGGCAGTTTGATTCCTCCATTGCCGACAAAGTTTGGCTTCTCCATATCCAAGTTTATCTCCAAATCTCAGCTCCCTTCCCAAACTAAACTTTGTCTTGTCTAAGCCAAAAGAAATTAGGAGCTATAATGCATTCATGAAGCGAAGCAACCCATGTTGGAACATGTGAAATGCATCCGAGTTTAGAGAGAGAAAAGTGTTGTTTGAAGAGACTCACGGCTTGTGGGTTGTCTGAGGGAAGGGAATGGGCGACTATTTATATAGGGATAGGGATAGAGAATGAAAGTCCAAAATCCCATTTTGACGGACGTTTCAACTAACGCGTAGGATACGGGAAAAAAATCCAATGGGAGTAACACTCTTGTTTTTAAGTGGTATTGATTTTTTATATTTAATGTGTTTTTTTCTTTTTAAATTTCTTATATTTATATGGGTCTTGTTCAACTATAAATTTTAAACCTAATACAAGTGAGTGATATTATTTTGTGTCAATTTTTAAATCATAATTGTTAACCAAAATATCAAATTATAAAAAGATAAAGTGTAATTATTTAAAATTTATACATTCTAGTTAAAAAAACAAAAACAGTTCCCGTCAAAGAAGTATTAAGGGCCAAAACAAATTATGCCGCGTGGCATTCTCTTTTCAAGTCCATCCGACGGAATTCTTAATGTTAAATTTGCCCATTTGGTAATCCGCTGGTTGATTCAAATGAAACGAGGCACATCAAGTGTATATATAGCTACACACAAATACTGTATAAGTATCAAATGATAGGACACAAAATTTCTGTTTAGTCGTAGAACAGTTCGTTTAAGAACTACAGCAAGGGACAGAAAAGAAAAAAATTATTATTATTTATTATTATTTTTTTATTCAATTCTATGGAGGAGAAAAAAGGCAAAAATTTTTTTTTTAAAAATTATGCTCTTTTCTTTTCTTTCTCTTTTCTATTATTTTCTTTACAAAATCAAATAAAAATAAATAATTTTTTTTTCCCTTCAGTTCCAACCCAACCCAACTCAAATTTAAAACAAGATGTTAGGTTTCCTCACGAGCATGTTAAATGGATCTTATCCAACTATAAATATAAACCTAATACAAGTGATATTATTATGTGTCGGCTTCGAACCATAAGAAGGTGATGTCTTTTTAGTTAAATTATAAAAACATAAAGTGTAATTATTAAAAATTTATTAGCGAGAGACATCTAGTAAAAAAAAATAAAAATAATTCCCACCAAAGAAGTATAAGGGCCAAAACAAATTATGCCGCGTGGCATTCCCCATTCATGTCCAGCCGACGAAATTCTCACTATCAAATTTACCCATTTGGTAATCCGTTGGTTGATTCAAATAAAACGAGCCACATCAAGTGTATATATACGTATAAGTTTACAACTAGTGCATTGTAGATATCAAATGATAGGACATAAAATTTCAGTTTAGTCGTAGAATAGATTGTTTAATAATTACAGTGAAAAGAAAAGGAAGAAAAAAAATTATTATTTATTTATTTTTGTTTAAAAAAATTTAAATCACTTTTATTTATTTATTTTCCTTATTTTTTTCACAAAATAAAATGTTAGGAGGTTGACCCGCGAGCGGATGAGGGCAAAGTCACAAAGGATATGCATTGTCGGCCAAACTGTACTTTTACGTCGGCTAGTTAAACGGTAGTATGTTAAATCTGGCTTTTTACTAGTCAGAGACTTGCCATTTCACGTTTCTTCTTTTAATTCCTTGCTGCGTTAGAAGTCCGAAATTTAGAAAAAAACAGAACCACCTCAAGATGCGTGAATGTTTGAACACCGTTTGAATTTTCTCAACTTCAAGAAAAACAAAACCTTTGACAGGTTGAAGAAGAAGAAGAAAGATGGCAGCAATCTCGTGGTTTGTGCGTCCTTGAAATTGACAGTGCACTGCGACAAAGACGAGGTCCACTATTCCTCCATTTGTTTATCTGAACATCTTCTTCTGAAATTAATAAGGGGTTACTTCAACGGCCTGTATTTTTTAGAAGGGTAGTTGTGTCTCTTTTTTAACTTTTTCATCCCCTATTTTTTTGCCCTCCAAAAAGAAAAAGTTAGAAGAGAACGACCCAAAATCAGATCACAAGGGTGAATAAAAGCTTGAATTCTGGAGTGAAGCTTTAAGTACGGATCGTTTCTCAGTTTATATATACAATAGGAAGAAGTAGGAGATTCATCGTTCATTTCATGCATATTTTAGCCTCTCTCTCATTTTTTTTTCAAAAAGTGTTTAAGTTGTAATTTAAAAAAGTCATAAGTTAAAAGTTTAAGCTAGTTTTAAAAAATTATTTTTTTAAATAAATTTTTAAAATTTAAACTAATTTTAAAAGTAAATTTTTAAGCAATGAGTTAAATATAATTTTAAAAAAAACATCTAAATACCCCTAAATTTACTTTTTCGGGTGGTAAGACAGCAGGGAGTGGGGTGCTTCTCCTAACTCAGGCATGAAGCCCGATCGTTAGAAGCCCATCAGACTTTTCAATTGAGCAGAGATGAAGTGGGAGCGATTATCCAGCCCACTATTTAGAAGCCCATCCGATTTTGGACGAAGCCGATCTCATTTTGCCATTTTGTATTGGGTGGAACATGTTTGGTTTTGGCCCACTACTCAGCATAACCATCACAACACATTAGCATGCTTAAATGATACGAGGCTCTAGTCAAATTGTGGCACTTGTGGTCTTTCAATTTTGACCTTCCAAGTGTATCCAATCAAATAGAAAATCAACGGGGCTATCCCAATTGGCCGAAACTCATGGCTTTCGAAAGAGAGGTGAGGGTTCAAGTGCAAGAGTTTCTCTCAAAGCCTTTGGCCTGATAATTATCTAGTTTGTATGAGACGGGAGATTACACAAGCTCCGAAATTAGTCAAGTTTTACGCAAACTGACCCAAGCACCTAATTAGAAAAAAAAAAAAAATGGAGATGGGTGTGTCAAACATGACAATTCGCCCTGCAGGGGATGCCGCTCTTTTGCTGGTGGCGTTACAGGTCGTGTTTTGGAGCTTGAAAGCAAACAGCCCAGAAGGGATGTAGAAGTGTCAATGTGGAATCCGCTGTAACAATCAGTTGGACATAACTAGTCATGGAATGCCCATGTAGCTCATTCCCATAAGAATACTGATGCATGTCCAATGGCCCTGCCAGAGGCCCATAATCCTCTTGAGCATGTTACTCCTTTGTTTTTTAGATTTGAGTTGGGGGTCTTTGCCCTTGTCATCAAGCCCTCTCTCATGTACAGGATAGAAGACGACAGTGAGATGGGAAAACTCACGTTACTTCAAAGTAGTCTTACTGTCTTAGGTTATCAAACCAACATAAGTAACTCCTTTTGGCGTGATTATAGAGGTTTTTACCTGCGAGGGGATATTCGATTTATTAATCTGAAAAAAGTGAATTCAATTACGGTTCAAACAAGTGCCGGTGACAACTGTTAAGAGAAGAGCATAGCCTAGTTGCTACTAAAGCCAATTTAACTGAGCATAGCCTAGTTGCTACTAAAGCCAATTTAACTACCATCTCGATGATTTATGTTTCGTTCGTCTATGCAATGTTCAAAGGGGAGCAAGGGGATAGTACGAGATCGATGTGCAGAGAACAGAACTTAGAAGCCGAGATTTTGATTCAAGAGAAGTATTTGTCATTCAATCTTTTTGCCCAAACAAGTACAACATGTTCTTGAACCCAAGCGTATACATTGCCTGTCCAAAGATCAACAGTGGAAAAGAGAAGCAAAGAGAAAAACCGAAGAAGAAGAATAAGAAGAAAAGCTATCCACAGTGAACGTTTCTATGGTACTACTACAGATGATGAACCACCGCCACCAGCTGAAAGACTATGAACTTCGTTGATGAGAAGAGTTGAGGAAAGACTGGCTTATATAGAACAAGGCAGACATCTATGACTAAGTCTATGCTTACAGTTTCGTAACAAAAAAGAGAGAAACTTTCAAATCCCCCATAAAATGGGAGTATGGAGTGGTAATTATAGCTGAATCAACTCTGGTATTAGCTTCAGCAAAAATGACAACTCCTTTTCAGAGAATTGCGGCTTTGTTTTGACCTGAATCTGCTCTTCCCCTTCCAATAGTATCTCTTCTTTGCCCTCCCTCGCTGGCTTGATCATATCCGAAACAGCCTCCGAGATTTCTTTAACGAAATCAACGATTACTCCCTCAACACCCATTAAATGTTGCAGGTAAACTGCTTCAGGCACGTTGCTGAAACATAAATTTTATAATTAGTCAATACATAGCAAAGCAATCTCTCTGGTTGACATAACCCAACTGATAAAATTGGAATTCGAAAACTCACTTTAATTTGCCGTATGTTATGAGTGAGAGCTTAGCCTCTTTTATCTTGGCTACTGCCCCTGGATTTCTAAATATTCCTTTGACCTCCGATACAATCCCTTGTAAACCACCCTCTAGGCAGAGCTTCATGGCCTCCTCCAGAGTATTCCTTCTCACATCATAATAGATCTCAGTTCCTCCATTTGTGAGAAAGAAGACCTGGTATCAATCAAACACTGAATATAATTAGAATCCAATTTAAAAATTATGAATGGGTTTTAGAGATTTCTCAATTATGGATATATATACAGTACACTTACAGGGTAGGTGCTCTGCAGTTTCCTGATAACAAGTGCCGCATCGGGCTGGAAGGTTGAGAAAATGATGGGTCTTTCATTGGCATTTTCAAACACCACCTTCAAGATGGATTGAAGAACATGGATGAGATGTTCTTGTTGATAGACAATGTGATCATCGAACTTCAACTCAATGTTGAAGCCCAAAGAAGGGTTAACCTTTCGAAAGGCTTCTTCAAGCGTACAGAGCGAGTCATCTTTCTCAACGTTCCAGCTTACAATCTTGCCGTCTTTAGTTTTCCTGAAGAGAGACTTGCCCACATTACCAGGCTCTCTTTGAGGGCCATAGCAAAGGAAGTCGGATAAATTGAGCTCTGTCACTCTCTTCTCATGTATAGTCCCCTGAAATTTTCAATTCGATCAGAATGAGATCAATCGCCAAAATTGAAACAAGGAATTCGTATAGCTTGAAATGAATGTCACAGAGAGAGAGAGAGAGAGAGAGAGAGAGAGAGAGAGAGAGAGAGAGAGAGAGCTTACGTTTTCTTCGGAGAGGATGAAGTCGTCGTGGAAAATGACAGGGCAGTCATCTTTAGTCACCTACAAAAATCACATTCGATTTACTTCCCTGTCACAGCCTAAGGTCCATCTCAACTCCATACATGCACCACTATAATTTTTGTAAAATATATTTTTTCCATACAAGTATATAACAGATTGGACCCAGAAGAAAAAAACCAACAAAAATAAACAAATCAGTACGTAGACAAACAATTGAGCTTAAATATTTGCTTGAAATTTTAAATGGGAGAAACATAAAATATAACTAATTATGCTGAAAAGAATCAATTCTCTAATTTTCTTATTAAATTTGACAACACAATTCAATTTTTTGAGAGAATATTCACTTTCCCATGAACTCATTTTTAGAATTTCAAAAGCTCAATATAAAGAAACTTGTCATAAATTCTTAAAAAATTTATGAACTCCCTACAAAAAAGCACTCATAAGAATTTCTACTTTGTTCTCTCAAATCTTAGTTGTCAACAGTAATATTTAATTATTTTAATAATTTTTTTCACTATTGTGCAGCATTAATAATATCCCATGCATTTCCCATTTCTCACAGCCAAATTTCACTTTCTGGTTCGCACATATTATTTACTCTGCAGTGGATTTCCAAAAATACCCTTGACAATTGGGGCGGAAGAACCGAAAGGTGGAAAATTGGAAATCCAGTGTCACATACGCGGCGAGCGTACAACGAACCGACAGCTAGACGTGGAAACGCATAGATAATAAAGAGCCGGTAAAAACTTGGCCCGAAATAAGCTCGGAGACGCGTATTCTCATTAACAGGAAAAGACAAATAAAATACGGAAGAAATAAACAAGGAAAAGGAGGACTCGTACAGAACAAGAACGCAGAAAGAGAACAAAGACGGGGGTCGCCGGAAGATTTACCTGAACGTCAAACTCGATGAAATCGACGGCGAACATAGAGGCAGTATTGAAAGAAAGGATGGAGTTCTCTTTAATGGCCTTCATTCTCCGATCTGGAGACTGTGATATATTCATACCACTCCCTCTGTGCCCAAGCACCAGAAATTTCGGGATTTTAAACCCAGTTCTGCCAACATCAACCCCTGCACCTCCCAAAAACCACATATACAATTAATACCAACATGTTTATATGTATATATACATATCACCTTAAAGAGCCTAACATTCAGACAGCGAAAGTCGAATCTTGGGAGGGAGGAGTTTTACCTTTGGAGAAACGGGTGGAGTAGAGTGCCAAGGAGGCGTTTTCGGGGATTTGATCGAGATTGGGAACGTCGGAGACATGAACGGCCTTAAGAGCCATCGCAAGAGAGAGAGAGAACAGAGACAAGAGAGGGTTGGGAGATACAATGGGAGGGGAATTCCCGGGATTTGTTGGAGCAGAGTGGGATTGGGAAGGGGGGTATTATAAGGGAGTCCGTGGGAGCGGTGGAGGAATCAAACGGAACGGGATCTGCGCGGAGAATATTCGCAGCTAAACTCGGTTTTATGCTTTTGGATATTCGGTCTATATGGGGAATGCTATTCTTTTATTAAAAAAAATTTGTACAAAAAGTTTATTAAAATAATGTGGTAATAATATTATTATAATTAAGAGGCTTAATCTTATTTTAAAATAAATATTTTTTATCTAATAATATTATTTTAATAATAAATTTTGTATAAATTTTTTTATTTATATATTATTACTTTTTATTTATTTTTTCACAAATTCAATTCTCGTCGTAGCCATGCCAACCGTACTAACGCCATCTTGCTTAGTTTGACGGAATTGTATCTCTTCCAACATCTCAGATTACTTATACTATTCAAAATGTGAAATTTGTAATTTTTTTATGGTGAAAATTTTAAGTCTCAAAATCCAACCATTAAATTATGATAATATTTATAATATCTCAAAAAATATTAATCTCTCTAAAAATATAAACACATGATATTATATAAATAAACTATCATATAGCATACGCATGCTGATGTGATAGTCACCCTCAATAATTTCTTCAGACATTGCTAAATCTCATCCCAAATTAATGAGGCCACCTGTGATAAGTAGCATCTACAGTATTTAGGATAACTATATCTACCATAAATTTTATCATCTTCAATGTATTTAATGGACCTTTTACTGGGAACTTTGAATATGAAAATGAGTAACGGGGTCTAGCTTAAAATTAAAAATTTGTTTGTATTAATTATAATAATTATGATAATCACATAAAATAATTTCTTATTATTACATTGAACTCATAATGATTCCGTTAATACGGTTCATTTGGTTGCAAGTTCCCTCAATGTTGTTGTCCAAAGTTTGTCCAGAACGGAAAACCCATTATTTCGAGGCTGGAACAAAGCAAGTGGCAGACGCTCTCTCCGTACGTCGCATTCGCTCTTGACGAATAAAGCGTTGCATTATTCTGGAACATGAGAGGGAGGGAATAAACCGAAGAATATCCAACTAGTGAATCCAGGCGAGCTTGTACGTACGAATCTTCGATGGAACTTGGAAGAGGATTTTACTTGTGGGGCGATTTATCGTGCACTCACCCTTATTTTTAAGAAGTGAATTTAGGGGATTGAGATTGAGCTAAATTCTCAAGCAGCAGCCTTGGCTATTCAAACCACCGAGTTGATAGTCTCGATGCCTTTGATAGTTGAGGTAAAACTTTCCTGTTTCTGTTCATGCGGTGATAAGTTTGAATTTGGTTACGGTAATAGTCCCTCGTAAACTAAATGCTGTTACGAAAGACTTCTGCTAGCTTGTGATATGATGAGGTTGGGTTCAATTATAACTCACTCTTTCTCAGAGAGCCTAGTAAGATAGGGGCTACTATAATCACGTCCAGACAGATTGCTACATTAATTAGCCTTTTTATCTTTTTTGCTTCGCCAAAAAAAAAAAAGATCAAGCTAAAGTCTTCTCTTTGGAGCATTTGTTACAGATTCAAGATACTTTACTACAAACAAGTCGCTGCACAATTAAGCGTATTCACAGGGAGGAGAATAGCTGTTAAGCTGTTAAGATATCCTTGTAAACATGAAAAATGACTAGAAAGAATCAAAAGAACTTCTAGTGGTTATGGAGAAGCCCCAAGTCAATTGAACCGGAGCCTCGTTATTGACATGATCGGCATATTTTCAGACAATTTGTAGCCTGTTTTGTTTATCTTTTTCTATTTCTGTTCTGAAAACATTCAAGGATTACTTGTGAGTTCTGCAAAGAATGTATTGAGCATAGTGCGCAACAATCATCACCTATGATGGTGTAGTAGTTTAGTTGTTGTACCTACAAGTTATCTAAGTAGCAAATACATGCAGGAAATCAAAGGTGCCAAACAATGCTTTGGTGTTATTATTGTAAATTATTTTGAGAAACGCTAGATCTCCTCAATTTTTATTTTACTTTTTCCTTTCTCTTTTAATCCTTGTGTAGGAGTGAAATACATATAAGATTGATGGTTTTCTTTACTTTTTTTATTTTATTTGTATCTTTTATAATGCAAATGGTGGAAGTTAGCGGGATGCTTTTAATGATTGATGTATAAGTTAAATTATTAATTAAATTCATGAACAATTTCTGCCCGTACCAAATCCCTAATCTTTAAATTTTAGTACTCACTCTCTAACCTTTGTTTTCTTGAATGATTTTTTTTTTCAACATTTTGCTCACATGCAAAAGGTATATACACATCCAAGATAATTCTTATAAATTAAGGTAAAGAGTCATTGTCTTTCAACATGGGAATATATTTATAAGTTCATGATTAAGACCATGACGCATATCATATATATATATATATATATATCATATAGATGTATGAAAATTTTTGAACACTTTAGGGGGCAATTGCCCCATCTGATTTCTGAGGATAAGGTTGATTAATGAGGGAAGGGAGAGAGATGATGTGTAACCACGACCGTCCAGACTGTGCGGATAGGTGCATTGACCCACCCACAGTCACTGACACATCATCACTGACTGTGCGGATAGACAGAGGATAATCCGAACGGTCTATTCACGCAACTTTTGTTCTTTGGTGAACTTAGACGTGGTGATTGTTGGGTTCCAGCTATCGGCTTCATTATTATTCTTTTTTTTTTTCTTTGTTTATTTTTCTAGATACAATACCATGTTATGATTCATTGATTGGATTACATTTTAATTGATGATGAAGGTGACGTGGGTTCACGATGATCCGCTAATTGGTTGGATCTGGCCAGGCCCTACGACATGGGGAAGGCAACAATCATAAAACTACAGCCAATTGCTTGACGATTTCACTTCCTTTTAAAATAAAAAAAATAAAAACCAAATTATGCTAGATGTTTTTTACTTTATAGTTCACAAGACAACTCTAAATGGTCAAATTCATGATATGGAAATTTAATTATGTTAATGCAATGCTATATTTTCATCCTATTCCCTTTTTTCTTTTTTTTTGTTTTTAGATATACTAGCATTAGTGCTATGCAAGGTTATTAAAAAAATAAAAGTACAATCAAAAGTTTGAAAACATGATTTCTTTTCATATATATTTATCTTTAGATTTTTAATCTAACTTCAAAGTAAGTTGAGTGTTTTTTTCTTTGTGACTCGAGTTATTTGAAATTTATATCCAACTACAAACTAATTTTGGCTTACGAAACTTATAATTAGGAATCATGTCAAGGGGTATGGTTCATTAATTAAGAAAAAAATTTCTAAAAAGTTGAATAACTCGAGAAAAGGAATAAAAAAGAAAATTTTACTTTTTTTTTGTTGTTGATTTTAGTTTTTGCTAGTAAATAAAAAAAGTTTATTTTTGTTACACCAAAAACAATAATAAAAAAAGCCCTCCAAAAAAAAATTAAAAATATCTCGGTGAACCTAGTCTTTTAGATACTTATTGGAAGAGACAATAAACAAAACAACTTAATTTTCTTAGTTTTGAGTAATTTCACGAGCAAGTTTAAATATGAAAATAAAAAAAATAAAAGGTTGAAGCTGTTGAAATTTCTCTAACTCAAAGGAAAAATTGACATCCACAAAAAGAACTAAGAAAACAACATCTAGAGGAAGTCAATACATTAGTATGAAAGCGACCAGAATTATATAGACGCCAAGTTACCTCATATATAAAACAAAAGGGATGATTCAATCAATTTCATTGGGAATAGTAATTACTTCAAAGCTAACAACTTCATTCACACAATGTAATTCAAAAAGTGCCACAATTAATGAAACAAAAACACAATATCTTCTTCTCTATATATATATGTTGTGTAAACCTTAGAGAATAGGATAAAGGAGAAAACCAAAAAGAATATAACATAACTAAAAAGCAAGAAAAGAGTTTCTCAATTTAGTTGATGCCATCTAGTAGGCTGCTCGATTGGCCATATTAATCACTCACATTTTGAAATAAAACACAATTAATTCTCCACTGAAACACGAATGAATGAGATAATTATCATTAAAAAGCTTCGATCAGTCTTTTGTTTATACTCACTTAACTTCTTCATGTTCTAATCATGACATATTGTACTTCAGAGAGAATAAATTTCTATCTTCAATGGTCAAGTCACTATCTAGCTTCACAATTTAACAAACTTAGCGATGTAGATGATATTCTCGCATCTATAAAATGAGAGACCTTACATTTGACATAATAATACTAATCCTACAAGAAACTCTCAAGTCTCAACATAAAGTTCCACGAAGGAGCATGGATTAGGAATGTCAAAGTTGTTCAACACCTAAAAGTAGCATAAAAGAATATTAATTTAACATGCTACTTCTTACCTATTCTCTTCTACTTGAGCGTCTCCTTAGTTTCCGAATAGCATGTCCGCAACTGGCATAACTTGTCCATCCTTTTCTCTTTAGGCACCGTCGTCGGTCACGAAATTTTTAAATTGAATTTTATCATGTGTACATAAATATGATACAAATAGATCTTATCCTTATCAATTGGATATCAGATGATAGAAATTTAAATCCAACCTATCATGATAAAGATCTAATGCTATCGATAAAATTAAACAAAATTTTAAAATTAAAAATTTGAAATTCCCTTTTAAGTTTGAACATTGGTCATAAAAACGTATTGTTATTTATGTATAACCACATAAAGATAAAACTTAAATTTAAGGGCAAATTACATTCACATTCCCTGAGATTTTAGAAATTACATCCCCCTCTCTTGATGTTTGAGATGAGTTGCATTTTCTTCCGGATGTTAAATTTTTTAACAGAATGTAGAAATGATATATATAGGTTTTTGTTTTTTTGCTTATGAAATTAATTAGTGTGTTGATTTTGAGCCTTCTTCAAATAAAATAAAAAAAGATGCATAACTAATACAAGATTCTAAGATAAAATTAAATGTCACATCTGTATAAAACACTATTTTAATCAATAAAAAAATTATAAGTCTCATATTTTTTTAAAACTTTATATGCTATAATTAAAGCCCTATATAGATTCTATAAATTTTTATAAAAAAAAGTTATAGTCAATATAAGGAAAAATACCCTACAAAAAGTAATATCAAAATCAATAACGTTAGTTAACTTATATTAAAAAGACAATGGTTTAACTTAAGAAAATCAATTGTACCAAAATTTTTAGATCCTATATACTATAAAAAAAAAAAAATCAACACACACGTAGGGGAATTTAGAAGCAAAAAAACAAAGATTTAAAAAATCAACACACATAATTAATTTCAAAAGCAAAAAAAAAAAAATCCTATTTATATCATTTCATACACATTAGGAACAATTTAGGTAATGAACTTATTTTTTTTTTGCTGGTATTACATATATTCTGTCAAAAAATTTAATATCTTGGAGAAAATACAACTCACATCAAATCTCAAGGGAGTAGAATGTAATTTCTGAAACCTCAGGGGTGGGTTGTATTAGTCTGAAATCTCAAGGGAAGTAAATGTAATTTGCCCTAAATTTAAATTCAAGTTCTTGTAAAAATGATGTTATCCTTATCACAACTTAATAACAACAAGTAAGTTAAAACATTCAATCATTATTTCACATGTATATATATTTTTATTTTAAGAATTCAAAAATCTAGAAAATTTAGATTAAGACTTTCAACTTTAAACACCTAAGTTTTGCATTTATGTACAACCAGATAAAGATAAAATTTAAATTTAAATTCACGTTTATGTAAAAAAAGTTGTTATCCTTATCACAACTTAATAATAACATGTAAGTTAAAACATTCAATCATCACTTTACATGTATATATTTCTTATTTTAAAAATTCAAAAATCTAGAAAATTATATTAAAACTTTCAACTTCAAACACCTAACAACATTTTGCTATTAATAATAACTAGCAGTAATCCCATGCTATGCATGGTTAATTAAAAATATAAAACAAAACAGTAAAGAGTTTGAAGACATAATTTTTCTTTAATTTATAATTGACTGTTTGATAAAATCTTTTAGTGGTAAAATATTTAAGTAATTTTTATAATGAAAACTTGCATCTAATATGACGTAGATGACATATGAAGATAATTATCGAGTTAAATTGGGTTACACAACTAATGAACTCATAGTCGAACCAAATTAAATTGGTTGTCTAATTGCCACAATAATCCAACCCAAGGACCAAATCATACAAAATAAAAGATTCATCCACTCGAAACTTGAATTCGAAGCAAGTAAAGTAACACTATTTTTGAGAGCTAAAAGATTGCATGACAACTAAAATATTTTTAAAAAATTAACTCATCAATGCATAATCACAGTATTATATCTTCCTTCCGAAAGTCTTCATGAATAGGTGGTCATAATACGCATATTATATTGTACCACATTGTGCAATTCTTTTTTTTTTTTTTTTTTTCGGTCAATGACATCATGATATCACTTCAGCTACCATTATTTCTCTTTATTCTGCATTTGATGAAGATCATGGGCTTGTTATTAGGACTGATAACAACTTTGAAAGGCTAAAATTCATATCACAATAGATGTGCAAGAGAAACGACAACTAATAAAGCCATTGACATTGAATAAGTTAATCTGTAAATTTATTGCCACTTAATTTTTAAAGAGAGAAAACTGTGAGACATCATAAATCAAAATGAATAGTTTAAAAATTGAAGGGTATGGAAATGTACTAATTGCTTTAGAACTGAATTATTTCATTAGGGTTGGGATCAAACGTTTTATATAGAGAGATATCAAGTCAAGTTTAAAATAACAATAAGATAAAGATATAATATAAAATTTGAAGTTGAATTTTAAAAGGAATGTTATTCTTATCAATAGAAATTAATGATAACATTTACTGTGTATTTTTTATACTTTAATATTTTGGTTTGAATTGGGATTGAATGCTTTAGGATAGATACACCTATCTATAGAGAGTGATGCAATAAAGTTTAAAATACCATATTCGGATATAGATAAATTACAAAGTTCAAAATTAAAATTTAAAGTTAAAATTTAAACAGAAGGGATTTTGTCTTTATCAACATAAATAAAATATTACACAAAAATTAAAAGAGTTAATGATCAGGTTACATTTGAATTTTTGTATTTTATAATCTAAAAATTTTGGATTAAATCTATGAAATTAACGACCCAACACAATCAAGTTTAAAATATCACAATCGGATAGAGATAAAAATACAAAATTTGAAATTGACATTTGAAGTTGTTAAGATTGGAAGTTAAGTTTAAACCGAAGGGATATTGTCTTTATCAATAGAAATAAATGATTGAATACAAATTAAAAGAACTAATGATCATGTTACACGTTAGATTTTTTATTTCATAAAATTCAAAAATCTAGAAAATTTAGATTAAGTTTTTAAAGTTTAAAGTCTCAATAATATTTTGCTATTTATAATAATATAGATAATATAAATGAGACGAGCAAAGTCAAAGAAAAATGAGTCGAATTCACAACCACAGACCTAAATGGGTACGCCACTACCAACGGCTAACTTCTCTTCACTCAACAATCATTTTAGTGAAGAAAAAGCATGTCATTATCAATTCAAAAGTTCTTTTGGTAATCATAGAATTTAAGTGGTAGGGCAATCATTATCGTTTTTTTTTTATTTACTTATTTTTAGTAGTTTTTCATCGGCCATGGATCTTGTAGAAATACCTTTCCACGGAACATTGGTAACTTAATTGTGATGATAAATAAGATATTGACACTTACAGAAACAAATCGAATTTTGGTCCAAACAAAATATTGGTTGGGCCTAAATTTAGTAAAAACAATGCTTTTGTAAAACGATAAAGTTACCTTTATGTGCTGCATTAGGGATGTGTAGACTGGTGTCGGTTATTTTCATCAATTTAAGCATATTTAAAATAGGTAAATGCTAACATATACTTTAAGGGCATAAGTTAACGAGTATTTATATTCTTGGTTTTTACTCACATTTATATATTTCTATGTAATGATTTTATGAGAGTACTAACTCCAAAACTTAATTATGACAATTAATCTAAATGATAAAATTAGCCTTCTAAACTATTAAACTCACACTCTCAATTCCGTAAATAATAAGTGGACCCACTTATTTAATGCCCAAGTGGTTGAAAACGAAGAAGATTAGTGGTCAATTATATATAAATCAAAGATTGTTAGATACTATACCAATTTGAAAATATTTGACATGGATGACGTATAAATGTAGGATATTTACTATATGCTATATTGTGCTCAATGTTGTTTATGGTGATGACCAAAGAATAAAAAAATAAAAAATAATGTAAATGAATTTTGGAGCAATTAAAAAATAGTCTTTATTTTCTTGTGATATTGCATACAAATTAAAGTGTTATTCTCCATGTATAGTACTTTATTGGCTAAATTCCAATCACAAATTACCGGCATATAACAAAAAGTAAAAGTATTATCTCGTTGTTTTATTAACTATGATTTGAATGTCTAGATATAATTTTCATTTTACCTTATCCATCAAAGGAAAAAAAAAATTGCCTGACACTACAACGCTAACAAAGTAAAAGTATTATCTTGTTATTTTATTAAATATGATCTAAATGTCTAGATATAACCTTTATCTTATCTTGTCCATCAAAGGAAAAAAGAAAACAAAATAGAAGAAAAAAAAAGCGTGATCCTGCAACACAACAAAATTCTTGTTGCTTGGTTGGATTTTTAAGTGACATCATCGTGGTGTTAAATATATTTTTTTATGTCATCAGTTAAATAGTTAAAAACAAAAATGTGTGAGCCTTCTATTGTCTATACATATACATAAACTACTTAAAAAGGTTACTTTAGACATTTGGATAGTATAGTTAAAAACATTTATTACATAATTTTGAAAACAGCTTGAAAAATAAGAAAATTAATGCAAGGATAGACTCCATTGCATTAAAATAACACTCTTGGACTTCCTTAAAATATACCCTAAAGTACACGTTAGCACAATCCTTTAAAATAACAATCATAATCATAGGTCTAGCTAGTAATAATATTGTCTAGGTCGCTTTGGTGATGATCCGTAACACTAAAACAGCAATATGCTCCCGAAATGTCTTGTGGCCTTGTAAATACAAACTCCAGCCAGCCATAAACAGGCATCGTACCCCCGCCAATTTGTCTTGTCAATTAGCAATGTAACATCAAGAGATAATAAAAGCCTTCTATAATTTCTGGTATAGGTAGCTTGGGCTAATATGCTCACCAAAATTCTGTATATTTACATATATATATATATATATATTTATACTAATTGCAAGATGTTACAAAATTAAAGATATATAAAACAGATAAAACAATTTAATACAAAATATAATGAATAATTCTTCAAGTACTGTTAAATATTTATCATATGAGTTCTCCTGGAATAAGTAGAGCTAGATTTTCTGAATTACCCAAGACTTTATTAATACTATAAAACCAAAAAGAATACAACATGAACTTTGAAACATTATATATACTGCTTCTTCCTTTCTATTCTCTCTCTCTCTCTTTCTATTCTTTCCTTTCTTTATTTTTTTCTCTCCTTTGGAACTTCTATGCTCCTTTATTTATAGGTCTTTGGCTTTTGGCCATTTACCACGAGGCAGCCGCCCTCGTGATTGAGGCGGCGGCGGCTGCTGTGAAAATTTGAGCGAGGATACCATAAGGTCATCCATTATGCCATAACACTCTCCCTTGAATGACCGCTTTTGAGGTATGTTAAAATTGCATCGTTAAAATCTTGCCAAGAAAAATCCTATGGGAAAAACCACTGGCGAAGGGAAAAGAGTACAGTACGCGACTCCCCCTCATTCATACTTCTGGTATGCATTAGATAGTTTCTCAAACTCCATTGGTAGTGTTTTAGTAAATATGTTCATCAAATTGTGACTTGAACATATCTACTGGACATTGATATTGCTGCTCTTCTGGAACTTTATGCATGTAAAGGAATTTTGACGAAATATGCTTCGTTCCATCACCTTTTGATGTAGCCTCCTGTAATCTTTACAATCATTATCTTCATATAATATCATTGAGGATAATTCGCAACTTTCTTGCATCTATTGAATCATGGATCTTAGCCAAATGCACTTTCGGCTTATGTCATGAATTGCAATGCTCTCAGAAGAATGTGAAGAAGTTGCAGTTAATGTCTTATTCACCGATCGCTAGGATAGAGCAATGTAATTATAAGGAAACACATATCTAGTTTGAAACCGAGATTTATGTGGATCAGAAAGATAGTCAACGCATACATCGCCAATTAATTCAGGTTGTGGCTCCTTTGAATAGAATAAGCTTGTATTAATTGTTCATTGTAGGTAACGCAGTATATGCTCAATTTCTTTCCAATGTCGTTGAGTTGATGCAGAACTATATCTTGCCAATAGGTTGATACAGAATGCTATGTTAGGTCTTATACCTTTTGCAAGATACATAAGAGCACCTATTACACTAAGATATGGTACTTCAGGACCAAAAAGTTTGTCACCATCTTCTCGAGAACGGAAATGAGCTATCTTGCTGTACATTAAGTGATCAGATATCCATTGGAGAATTTCATAGATGAGCTTGTTCAATATAATATTTTTTTGTATATGTCAACTGATGAATAAAAATGATCAATCTGCAAGACAAGACAAAATTTGTTCTCCCAATGAATTTAAGTTTTCAATAACTAGTAGTTTTTATAATTTCTGTAAGAGTACCAATAATATCAAAAAACATCAACATATATTGTAATAATTATCAATTCATATTATCATAAAAAAAGCATGGACAATTGTACTATTTACATATCCTTCTTTCAATAAATATTTATTGGGATAATTATACCATCTGCATCCAGATTGGTTTAAACCATACCTATATCTTTGAAGCTTGATAAAATATAACCTTCGAGTTATCTATTTCAATCAGTTTTAATTTTTTCAAGAATTTTCATATGTATATCATTACCTGATTCATCATAGGAATAGGTTGTTATACATTTATTAGATACATATCCAGTCCTTTTGAGACTGACAAACTAATCAATAATATGAATATAATTGTATCCTTATAGGATAGAATTTCTCATTATAATCAATACCAAGGCTCTGCGAGAAACCTTTTTGTACGAGTCGTGCTTTATATCGCACTATTCTATTTTCTCATTTGCGCAAATACCCATTTGTATCAAACTAATTTTTCATCTTCAGGTGAGTGGACTATTGGTCCAAATACTTTATAACTTCTGGTGTTTAGACTACAGGTCTAACATCTGCTGATGTTTGGACTACAGGTCCAATATTTTCATCTTCTGGTGTTGGAACTACAAGTTCACATACTTTACATTATGCTAATGAGTTTATTCTAACTTAGTAATTTCTTTTCATTTTGATCGATCATATTATCAACATTTGTCGACTATCTGTGGTTTCGTCTATTACTTCTGATAATTGTATTTACATAGATATCATTTCTATTCCATTATTCTCTTGTATTGAGATCTCATTATTTTCAAGTACCATTTCCTCTGCAGAGGATATCTCTTCAGGAGTTTTCTCTTCTGGGAATTCTTTTATAGGAGTTTCTTTAGAAAGTTTAGATGATGAAGATTCCTCTTTTGAAGGTTTATTTTCTTCTTCAGGAAGTATAGAAATAATTTCCTATCTCTTCAAAAGTTCATGCTTCAGGAAGTTTAGAAATTATGGTTTCTTCATAACACCAATTTGCTCATTTTGTTGTGCTTTTCTCTTTCTGAGAGTTTGACTTTTGCATCGATATGTCTCTCACGCTTCAAGCGCTTTGAAATTATGTGCTATTATATGAACAAATGATCCTACAGGGACATCAACATATTGTCTTACATGGACATTAATATGTGCTATAGCATTAACAGCTGGTATTGCTATGATTTAATTATCGTCTTTGTGTTAGCAAATGCTTTAGGCAATTAATTTGCAATCATATATAAGTACATAATTTTTTTGTGAATTTCAGATTCACATCAACTTATCCAAGGAACAAGATGAGATAGTTTCACAACATTAGCATTAATTTCACAGCATCACGTTTACGTCTTATCTCCCCCTAATGGTGGTGGGAAAACTAACTCCACATAGAGACTATCCGCAAAATATGAGAGGTAACAGTAAATAAAGATGTAACCATTGTATATATATATGCATAAATGAGAGATATATTAGTATTACAGAGTAACCAAATAATTGTTTGGTAAAAAGAATCTTTTGATTCTTTAGCGGATGTCCATGTCAAGTATTGGACATATTATTGTTGATCTAGATGACCAAGACGATCATGCCAAAATATAAAATTCATTTGGGATCAAATCACTTCTAGTGCATTACTTCAGATGCTGTCACTGCAGGTACTCCATAAATGCGTCTGTTATATCACTTCAGGTGATTTCACCGTACAAAAATCTTTTGGGTTGAAAATTTTTTGGTTTATCACTACAGGTGACCCCAATATAATATAACCCAGAAGAAAAGCAACAAATTTCTCTAGTATATGCTTCTAAGCATGAAAAGGGAAGTGTAAAGCAAGATATTTTTTTCTTACCTTCATTGTTATATTATTTTTCTTCATATACTCCTAGTATAACAGAAATAAAGTAAAAATATATATAAAAGTTGAGCAACTTTCTTGTACTGCTAGTAGAATATAATGCATCATCAATATAGAATTTTATTCATCTTGATCACATTATGTTAGCTCTTCTAGAGCTTAGCTCATCTGAAGCCTTCAATCAATTTATAAGGCTTGAAATTATTTTAACATTAATTTCAGTTAATGTTAAGTTTACACCATATCAAAGAATTGTGTGCATTCTAATAATGTCTGTTAGACATATATCTTTCCTATTCAATTGGTATGACCCATACCTTCAAATACAACATTGATATAATGTTTCATTGTCAAAATTATTCTATTTAATCATCATACTGCAGGTACGTAATCAATGAAATATCTTTGTACTTCTTGAGAGGTTGAACTCACATCATTCCACTTCTAGTGGCATTTAAAACCTTCAGGATATCTCCATCACATCTATGACAATATCTATAGCCATCAAATAAAAGTACATTCACTTCAGGGAATGATATAAAATTGGCCACATATATCAGCTAATTATAGCACTTGATTGAGTGAGCTACACTATGCTGGATCCATACCATTCACTTATCACCTCAGGGATTGATACATATTATAAATTTGTATTATTTTCAGATAGATGTTATACCACTAATGAAAACATAGGAAGAAAATAGGAAATAAAATCAAAATAATGTGGAACTCATAAATAGTACTGTAAATAGTAATGTAAATAGTATGCATGAATAGTAACGTAACTGTTTACACTTATCTTCTATTATATTTACACGATGTGTCATTGAAATACAATTTCTGAATTAACCCTCTTGATATTGCTACTCTGGAACACGTTCAAGGTATAAAATATAAATATATTTGTCTATCATATCTTCATCAAGAAAATTTCTGCCACATCATTTTCATTGTGAACGTGAACGTATTTAAATAATAAAAATTGTACTCATTCTTTTATTTGGCAACCCTGTTATAACTTCAGGTGCACTAAATCATTGTCTTGCAATTTCAGGTGCATTCAACCAAAATCTGGCAACTCCAAAGGCATTTCTTGATTATCTTGCAACTCCAGGTGCATTAAATCATAATAAGCTTTTGAAAAATGCAATAATGACACAATGGTAAACTAAAATAGGCAGCGGCCATAATAAACATAATTAAATAATAATAACAACATAAATGAAAACAGTAGCAAGCGCCAAGCCGACCTTATAAAGTAACAATAATTAAATAAACGGCGTGCAAGCCGTAATGAATATTCTATAGGAGTGCTTGATTCTTTCATTGTATTTCTAAAATCATTACTTCTGGAATGATCTAAATATAAAATATTGAAAGCAACACACATAACAAAATTTGGCAATCATTAGTTAATGATTATGTAAAAACTTCTACCGAACACAGTAATGTTAGGTGAGTCTTATGACAACTAGCAGAACGGTGAAAAGTATTACCGTACTATTGATTAAAGATTATATTATATTATATAATTACTATGCAATTACTATTTATAAATAGTAAAAGAACTGTGCATAAACAGTGGTATTAATTATAACTCGTAAAAACACTATTCATGCATAGTATTTATTACTATGCATATATATAATATTACTATTTTTGTCTCCATTATAACTTTCAATTTAGGCATCAAAATATAGTCAAGTCACATGTTTATGGAAAGGTATCGAATTATGAATTCTAGATCTATAAATATCATAGACAAAAAATGCAAGATCTGGGAGAAATCAAACAACAAAATTTTGAAATAAATACTATTCATGTCAATAGTTAAACTATTGTTCATAATATTCATGCGAATTGAGCGAACAGTAAAGAATTCAAAATGAAGATAAATTACACATCAAATGAAGAAATAACACAAAGCACTTAGAGCCTCATGCTGATAATATGTTATAAAACTAAAGATATATAAAGAGATAAAATAACTCATCACAAAATATAGTGAATAGTTCTTCAAGAACTGTTAAATATTTATCATATGAGTTCTTCTGGAACAAGTAGGGCTAGATCTTCTGAATCACCCAAGACTTTATTAATACTATAAAACCAAAAGGAATACAACATGAGCTTTGAAACATTACCTATACTGCTTCTTCCTTTCTATTCTCTCTCTCTTTCTATTCTTTCTATTCTTTCTTTTTTCTCTCCTCTGAAGCTTCTATACTACTCTATTTATAGGCCTTTAGCTTTTGGCCATTTACTACAGGGCAGCCGCCCTTGTGATTGAGGCGACGGCTGCTATGAAAATTTTTCTATTCTTTCTATTTTTCTCTCCTCTGAAGCTTCTATACTACTCTATTTATAGGCCTTTAGCTTTTGGCCATTTACTACAGGGTAACCGCCTTTGTGATTGAGGCGGCGGCTGCTGTGAAAATTTGGGCGAGAATGTCATAAGGTCATCCATTACACCATAACACAAGATTATATATTGGATGGCCCAAAACTCCATTGTCTTAGTGCTAACTGCTAAGGAGGCACCAAAATTGCACTTATTTTGCAAATGGGCATGTATGAGCATGCCACCGCTAGCAAAATGGTGCTTACAACTTACCTAACGTTCGGCCGAAGAATGCAAAGTCAACCCAAGCAGAATAAAGAATCCTAAGAGAGTGATTTTAGCCTCACATCCCACGTTTTTTTTTTTAATGGCCTTTTTTTTAGTCAATTCCCCAGAATCAACTATAGGAGCGTGCTACGCAATTGTAAGTGCTCCATTAACAAGAAACTCAAAGGTGTGTCAAGTGGTTGGCTTGTCATCACGCCTGATATCTTAAGTTTGGTCATTTCTCACAATCATTTATGTAAATACATTAAGTTTATATGTTTATATAAATGGTGAATTTACATAAATTCAATGGAGTAGCCGACTGAAAATCTGAACATCTTGTAGCGAAAAAAAAAACAAAAAAAGTATTTCCCAGTTTTTATTAGCAAAATCAGCACCAACTAAAGTGCAGAGCCATAGCAGAATAACACTAGCTAGTTAGCTAGGTGCACACACACACACACACACATAGATATACAGGTATGTCTATACATTCAAGTGTGCGTTTATATTAGATGATCGGAGGAGGGCGAGAGAGCAGTACAAAAGAATCTTGCACGATAGAAGAACAAAGAACTAGAGATGGCATATATATTAGAGAAAAAGAAAGGCAAGTCCCGCGTGGGAATATTACTGGAGGGCCGTCCAATTTGTGCAATTCAAGTCACTTCCACGTCGTTATCATTTGTTTTTGGCAGCAGTTGGCAATACGGCCAGTATGCTTTGTCTTTCCTTTGTTGAGACTATTCTCTTCCTCATATATAAATACATATATATATATATATATATGTATCATTGTTTTATACATTAGCTATAGCACAGAATAATCGATGATCATTGATTCACTTTAGCCATGATAATCTATTTTATACAATGATGATCATCGATTCACCGTTGTATCCATTGAATTATGTAACGCAAAAAGTCCCCTGTTATCCCAAGTGTACCGCACTTACTGATGAATTAGGTTCCTGAGTCACTCACTGGTCAATTTGTCGGGGGCATTGGACATGAAAACCAAAAAATTAAGAAAAATATTATTCTTTTATAAAAATTGTACAGGCCATACTACCAGAATGATATGAGTATTATTTTTGTAATTAAGAACTATCATACAAGTATTTTGTATTAAAATGAACGAATCTTATTTAATCATATCATTCTTGTGTTAAATTTTTCAAGAGATAGTTCAATGGTTATTATTGGTTCAGCGGTTGGGGGGTGTCTGGTTTATGTACCTCAATGGTTGAGATTTTGGGTTGGAGTATTTTGAGGTGGCACATCCATATTCGCTTTACCTCTTACTTTAGAAAGGGAAAATAATGGTCTTGCTCCCTTGGAACAATGTTGTGAATCAATGCCTTTATAACTTTGTGGTCTTCAAATTTTTTTAGACATAATTGGAATATAAAACCTATTCCAAGGACAAAATTATTTCCCTGGGCTTATTCATAACCTGGTTGAAGAGGCCGTAAACTCTTTACATCTAAGAGAAAGAGGATGTTCCAATCAAAGCTTTCTTTGCCAATAGAGGTGGAGTTGGGGGGTGGGGGTGGAGTGGTGTACAGAAAAGGCCCCGAGCTTCTGTTCACCACTAGCTCGGACTTTGTTTGATTCCATGGGGGCCCATGCACGGCTTCAAAATTGTGTGGAGCGGCTGTTGGGCTTGTGGCGGTCTTATCTTTCCCAATCATCTTTCATGGTTGTGGTTGTGGTTGACCTGTAATTAACTTGCTCAGGACGATCACCACCTTCTGGCACAAACATGAATTTTCTCAAAATATTTTTACCAAATAGACCACAAAGTTCTCGAAAATTGACAGGTTTTCTTCTCTGGGCTTAACCCAGACATTGAGGCAAGCGCTTGCTAAATCTTTTCTTGTTAAATAACATCGCTCATTGCTTGGCAGATTGAGTACACTAAGGTTAATTAAATTTGGTGCTGCTGGATCCTCTAAGCTTAGTGCCTGTTTGGTAAGGCTTAAAAGCCAATCTTTTTAAGCTTGCTAGTAAAAAAGTTAAATTTTTCTAATTTCTTTGCTTTTGTGATATTAGTTTAGATAAAAATAAAAATAAAAGCAAAAAAACTAACTCATAAGCTTATTAAAAAACTAACTCATAAACTGTACCAAACGCAGCATTAATTTTTTACTTGTTACTTCGTTTGTGTTCATCTAATATATACATAGTAGGGGAAGATTCTGAAACCTCAACTAAGAGAAATAAGAGAATGAAATTTTCGGTGTATCTGTGTAAACATAGGTCACAGATTAGCTGCATGGAGAACATAGAGTTTTCGAGCCCAACCATGGGCAGAGAGTTGGGTCTTAACAATTTATGAACCCGTAGTATGGGTTTATGGCCCCACTGACTCTTTGGGTGGGCTTGCGTTTTTAACATATTAATCTCAGCCCAGAGAGGCGCAGCTCCCACCCTGACTCCCATAAATTGCGAGTACAGTGTGTGTACAATAACAAAATGCTGTGTAAAATCTATTTCAAAAATGCTATTCTTCTTCCGGATAATTTATATAGAATTTTATCAAAATAATGTGACAATGATAATATTATAATTAAGAATCATTATGATACGTTTTTTGTTTTAGAGTTCATTTGGTATAATTTTTTTCTATTTTTTTCATTTTTTTTTTTTACTTATAAGAAAACAAATTATTTTTTTTGTTTTTATAAGCTAAGATAAGCCAAAAAAAAAAAAAAGGGCAAAAAGGTAAAAAAAAATTATTTTTTTGTTTGTAAGCCAAAAAGCTTGAAAAAAAATTGTACCAAATGAGCTCTAAGTGAATGATTTTTATTTGACTACATTGTTCTGATAATAAATTTTATATAAATATTATATTTGTATAACATCACCCACTTTTTTTTTCACAAAAGATAATTTTGTTGTGAGGTCAACGGCTGTTTTGTGAGCGATGGACAAGATCTACCCAAGATAAGGATTCTTTTTATGAGTTGTTCTTAGGTTACTATAAAAAATTAATAATAATAATAATAATAATAATAAATAATGCTATCAGCTATGTAATATATAGTGACCGGATCTCAACTAGTGAGTGGATCGTTAGATATTATGTTTCGAGGGGAAGGCCACGTACAAAAGATCTAATAATTTGTTCAGTTTGTAACGGCTAATTTGCATTTAAAACATTTGAATTGGAGATTAAGACAGTTCATGGGGGACAACTGTACAAAATATTAATGGAGAGGAAAAAAAATCATAAAGAAAAGAAAGAGCCTCTCTCTCTGTCTGTCTTGTGCATGGAAGAGGGGTCATTAATGGTGAAGTCAGGACCAATTAATTTTTCTGACGAGTGACTTTAATGGGTCGCGTTTATCGCTGCTGCAATTGTTTGGCTCGTCCTCCCCACACTCCTTTCATTGCAATCTCCATCTCGCATCTGCTACCCCCCTCCCTGAGCTCCCTCCCTTCCAACTCTCCTCCTTTCTCTCCCCTCACTTATCACTCTGCAAAAACCAACCACAACTCTCCAGATCTCAATTAATGCTCTCTCTCTCTCTCTCTCTCTCTCTGTGCTGTAATTAATTATATGTGAAGTTGAAAATACTTGTAAGACTTACTATTCTATTGTTACAAGATTCCACCATAAATGGTAGATATCAACTACCCAAGACCCATTAGACAGATTCATGGTTTTTTTCAAAGGCCAAAAACAAAATATCTAAGAACAAAACAGTGGAAGTAAAAAACTTTGACAAGATGCTAATTATATTTTGGATTCTTTTTCTTCATAACTGTAGCTTCTGGTTGAACATAGAGCTAACTTGGGTTGAGTATGACTGTCGATTGTTGAACTTGGGGCTGCCTGATGAAGCCTCTGCTCCTGTATGTTTGGACACTTAAGTAGCTGATGGTGAAGCAGCTTCTGTTATTGATGGTGGGTTTGATGGTGAGGGTCTCCTTGGTAGTTGTGGTGGTGCCGCGCATACTGGAATAACTGACCTGATTTGAACTCCAGGGGCAATCCTCTGCGGGTTGCATCCTCCGGCGTAGGTAGTCCTGCCCACGTGGCTGCATGTAGGACTCTTGCTCGGAGAGAGAACCACAGGAGATGGAGTTAGAGGTCCTAGAAGCCTGCTTCTGATATTGGTTTGTCCATTTTTGTTGCTGTGATCACCCCAGAGTAAACTTGAAGTTGAATTGCCGCTAAGCAATTCGTCCTCATCCGTCTGATGCTCATCAAGTGGTGGAGGTACCTCTTGCGTTTCAACTTGTGTTTTGCCCAAGACTTGTACCGGGGTAGGCCTAGTGGTTGAAGAGAAGAGAGATGCACCATCCCTAAACGAAGTTGGTAGTAGGATTTTTGAGTTTGTTCTGGGAGGAGGGAGAAGAGAGACAAAGCTGTTCTGTTTCTGTTTTGGACCATCTGATGCAGAATCCCATAGTAGATCCAAGGATCTCCACTGTTGACACGGTACAGAATAATTGGAACCATTGTCTCCATGAGCCCTCATTACTACTCTTTTTCTTGTATTGTTCTGATCCCTCCTCCTCACTAGGCTGCTTTCATCTTTGGGTCTGAAATTTGAGAGAACACTTGCCACAAGTGCCTGATCCTGTTCTTCACGATTGTTCGTTTCTTTACTTGACTGAGACAATAAACTCAAGTTTGGCACTGCAAGGAGGTGTACTTGATCATGCTAAAGCCTAAAACCCAAATTATATCAAATATGGAGAGAGAAAAAAAATCCAAAAATGGGAAAACAGAGTATTACTTCTTTTCAATGCAGACCAGGCAGCTATTGCAGCATTCTTCTCAGCTTGCTTCTTTGTCTTCGCTGACTCGCCTGTGAAATTCATACCAGCAATTTCTACTGTAGAAGTAAAAATTGGGACATGGCCAGGACCTGATCTTATAGTGGTATACACAGGGAGCTTCATCCCAGCTCTGTGAGCAGTTTCTTGAAGGAGGTTCTTGTATACTCCAGTCTCATCCTTTGTGTTCACAAACAAGTAAAAATTAGAAAGAAGCAAGAGAAGATAAATGGGTATCCTTAAATCTCTTCAACTAATTAACCAAGAGTTAACTTACAAGAACTCTTGCAGTGAGAGACCTAGAGGGACCCCTTGTGAAGAGGACATTTAGAGCTACTTCAGCGGCTGAGTGCTCAGCTTGTCTTAAGGTGTTGCAGTAACTGAGGCTTTCGAAGATTTCGCCATTGAAGTTCACAGAAGCTTTGAATCTAGGAGCATGATCAGGGCCTTCTCTGATGCAGGCATAAGAAGGGAGGTTGAAACAACTTCTCTGCGCAAGTTCTTGTAGCTGATTTTTGTACATTTCTGCCATGACAAAGCAAACCAATCAAGAAAAACTATATAAATCCATTTTCATGCCATCAGCTGAAAAGAAGAAGAGAGTGTTGAATACATGGAGAAAACACTAGTAACAATTGTGTAGGTCACGAGACTCGGGGATACCATATCAAACATGACAAAAAAGATTAAAGAAAATGAACTTGTCTACTTAACAAAGAGTCAAAGAACCCCTACTACTTTACCCGATTTTCTCTCTCCTACATCGGCATGAATGTCTTGTCGCTCAGAACATAAGCATTTGTTGGCAACGTCTTCTGTAAACAAGAAAAAGGAGAAGAAGACTTGGCACAAGTCAAAAAGTTTCATGTGGAAGCCAAAAGCTTTGGCTTGGACATTTTTACTTTCTTCCAAAAAAAATAGTAAATCTCTGTTGCTTTTCTTATTTTATTTTAATGTCGAACCTCCTATGGCAAAATTTGATTACGTTGACAGAACGACAGCTTTCTTTCCCAGTTCAGCACAATTTTCCTGCAAAACAAGAACCAAAATTCCATCCAATCTCATCAGTAAAGGGTATTTTTGACATTTCGGTTAACCTTGTTTGTTAACCAAATTACAAGAAACCCCACAAGTATGACACCGACAACCTTAAGTCGATTTTATCTCTCCCATCCACTGCATTTTGACTCGGTTCCGGCTTTTGTTTTTGACTGGACAGGTCCTCTTATTCCCCCTTTTGCTCAAGTGAAATGCTATTATGTGGGATTCCCACTATGTGGAAGAGAAATTACATTTCAACATTTATGCTTCCTTTAGAATTTAAATTTTTAATAAATATATAAATATATATATATATAATATTATTTACTTTTAGTTTACTTTAATTTCACTTTTTTTTTTCTCACTAAAAATTCGAATTTCAAGTGAAGCATTTGTATGTTTAGTATTTTTTTTTCAAGTTACACATATCTCAACTAATTTTAAAGCATATATATTTCTTTTTTCACACAAATCAAATAATTATCAAACTAAAAATTTTAAAAAAACTTTTATACTTGTCAAGAGTCAAACTCTTTTAACTTTCTTTTAAAAAGTCACGAATTCTAGCCTTAGTACTTGGCCTCGAAACTAGAAGTAAAATTATTGAAAATATTCAGAACCTAATTCCAAAAGTAAATATCTAAATAAATGAATCAACTAATGAAAGAATTTCAATTCTCATTTGAAGGTGACACTTGGTCTCAACTTTTACCGAGTACCCAGTACTAATAGACTAATACTGTACTACCATCTAACCACTAGACTTTTTTTTCCTTCTAACCTTTTTGTGAGTCTCAAGCCCCTAACATTCTCTTTCACCATTCACTTCTTCAGTATCCACAGGTTAATGCTTCATCTCATAGATCCCTCTCTCTCAGCAGTGATAATCACACATTCATACAGGTTAAAAAAAAATTAAGGCTTCCTCTTAAGTCCGTTTTCCACTCTGCTAGGCCTGAATATTAAATCTTTTAGACTTATATAATCCCAGCAGTGCAACTACCAACACAGTCGAGTTGTGTGTCACAGGTTGCAATTCAAGCTGGTTATCAGTCTCACCGTAGAAGGCAGCTTCGTTTGAGCTATGCAGGACCAACACAAAGCTGTTGTCCCAACAAATGACAACCGATGTACTCCACGGGTAAACCTGCTCAGGAACATACTGGCAAAGATAATTGAGAGAGAGAGAGAGAGAGAGAGAGAGAGAGAGCATTCCCCAAATGAAATGCAATACAAAATGAGGAAAGACGAAAGCAACTCTCACACAACACCCACACCATTTCCTTCCTAAGCACAAATGGCCACACCATCACTTCTAACACACTGTCAAAGCAAGTCCCACATAATGCACAAAAGTAATTTGAAAGTTGAATCACCAAGCATCAGACCTCAAACAACCTGCTTCAGAGACACCAAACAACTCTCTTCACTTCCTCTATCCATGGGTCGACATCACAGCTTGGGTTCCATAGGTCTGGAGGTTGTCAAGCTGCTATTGCTGCTCCCACCTGTACGGTTCTGCTCCCCCACCCTAGATGCCAATGCGAGAACTTCTGGTGACATTTCCCAGCTTCCACTTTTCCTGCCCCAACTGGAGCGCCTTGGATGTATTCCAGCACGATCTCCCTCGTCTACATTAGTCCTTATCTCCAGAGAGACTTCACCTAGTCCACCATCCTTAACATTCAGGCCATCATTGCTGCTAAGTTGCCCTTGGCAATGATCTAACCCAGCTCCCACTTCTCCCCAAACTGCTTTCCTGCCCATTTCTATGTCCTCCACAGCTTTCCCCATGTTTGGACTAACAAAACCCCCACCCACTGTTCGAGCTGGTAACCCTGGTTCCCGGGGCACCTTTGCCCTGAAATTGTTCTTAGATGGTGGTATACTGGAGCAGAATATCTCCATGAAGTTCTGCACCACTCCTTTGTTATATGGGTTGGCTCGCCGATCATACCGATATCTGAAATTCTCATAAGTAGTCTGCAAAAACAAACGAATGATATTTCTTTTGTTATCTAAAAAGACTTGTAACATAAAGCCCGTGGATCAAAATAACAGCTATGAGTACTGAAATATGTATATATACATATATTAAAAGAATCATTATCTTTACCTGATTTGTACTGATGAGGTATAAATGAAAGGCAGTAAGGCCACCAACAAACCACACTGATATGAAGGTGTAAGCTATTAGCACAATGGAGGCAGGGGTCTTGATCATCGCTTTCCATATTGTTGTTTCCTCTGAATCCATGATCTTCTTAATATAAACCCAGCAAAAGCTAAAAACATATATACAAAGAAGAGTTGTCGAGAAGACAAACATGAAGAAGAATCGATAATTCCGCTGCAACAAGAAGTGAGGTTCCAATTATTCAATGTCCATGGAATCAGAAAGTTCATGGGTTACTGCAATCATAGTGTTGACAAGTGCAAAATCATTTAACCATAAAATAAAAAATAAAAAATTACAAACCAGTATTTTGAGCATCATTGTGAAATGTCAGTAAGAAAAACAGATCTACCAGCACAATGAAATATTTTTCAAATTAAGAAGCATGAGCATCTCTGGAAAAAATAGAGATAAAAGCTTAGGAATTTAAATTTATATAAGCAAAAGAATTTGACTTCTATTCAGAGAAATATTATTGATCAACCAAATGCCATTGTGTCAGGCTTAGTATCGGTAGTTGCAATTTCAATATTGGTTCTAGCAGTTATTGGATTTATTGTGGACTTGTAATTAATTTCCTTTCAGGACACCAAAAACATATATTCTTGGATTCTACGACTTCGTCCAATTAGTCCAGTTGTTGGTAATGTTTCCTACATAGAAGCTATGAAGCAAAGTCGTTTAATGCCACTGATATGAATAAAAAATCCCTGGAAACTGGGGAGCAACAAAAGCAAAGGAGGGGCAAGAGGGTCTCGGGGGGGGCGGCGCGCCAGTAGATTTTGTATTTCACTGACCCATTTCCAGCAACAACTTTTTTGAATTGAAGTATTACTGCCTTGAGAAAAATTCGAATATAAAGATTGTCAGCCATATTTTCGAAGACCTTTCTTTAATCAGCAGCATCCTAGTTAGGCTGTTTCGCTCTTTTAAGTTAAAAATCTACCAAAAGAATAATGTAAAAACACATACATGAAGAGGTTTTAATGTACAGAATGGAGACATAGCAGCTGCACACGTAGTCATTTTGTTTTGAGAGTTAAGTAAGACCCTAGGTTTATTCACATAATTGGAATGGTTCCGGGGCAATATTTCCAGGGACAAGCGAGGGAAACTTCTTTTGGGCACAATTAAAAGGTTGGAGACTAACCTTCAAGGCGAGAGTTTCCAGATTAGAGATAGCCTATCCATCCTTAAGAAAAGGAAGAAAGGGTTTAAACAGGTGGACAAAAATGTAAAGGTAGTCATCAAGGCAATAAAAGGCAAAAATTAGTCCAACGAGTACTAGGAAAATTAGCAAAAATTCAATTTCTAGAGAGAATTCAAATTTCTTCTATGTTAAGAAGCACATACACGGGTACGTGACATGCACATGCTGGGATTGCAATTTTAACGTGACACACACCATTGAGCTTTTTAAAAAATGCAGAACACAACACGACGTGGACATGGCATGGCGGGGACACGACAATATTATGTATCTTATGGATGTCATATATATTAATACTAAAGTTAAAGAAAAAATTGCAAGATAACATTAACTAAATTTAGAAAATATGTATATGAAGAAATTACAAGGTAATGCTAATTAAAATTAGAAAATGTGTATTCCATAGCATAAACGTCAAATTTTATATAAAACCACATTACTTCTACTATTTAATTGATTCAAAATTATTTTCTTCAAACTTACAACGTGTTTCGTGTATGTCTAAGAGATGGATACGAGTGTAGTGACAAATACATGTGTCTCCTAAGTGTCCGAAGCATGTATGGTTCTAAAAAAAATTAAAATAATAACATAACATGTTTGGACACATGTCCAACCGTGTCAAGAAGTGTATGATTAGTGTCGTGTCCGACACGGTGTCCACGCCGACACTAGCACAGCACCTTTCTATAAATGTTTGTCCTTTCTCAGCTTCTATGTATGTTTTAGGAAGAGAATGCACTAGCTACGGTCACATAACTAATTAATTATTTAATGTAAAGTCCAGCACTTTAAATTGTCTACATGTATTGGACAAATAGCATAGGACCTTAAAATTTTCAGAGTCTGGATTAATTCGTATCCTTACTGATTTATAATAGTTCAAGAAAAAACTACTTCAGACATGCAAAATCTCATTGGGCTTGATAAGAACCAATTATTCCCGTACAAAGAGCAATTTCGTAATGAATAACATGAGAGAAGTAAGCACTACTGTAGGACTGTCAATTACCAATGCAGACTAAAACAATTTACAGATATGTATATCTTACCAGCCCAATACACTGCCCAACCCAAGGGCAGTGATGGTCAAATCGTTCGACGCAATTGTTGCAGATTGAACAGTGCGAGCAGCGGGGAGGTCTATATAGCATGCAGGTATCACAATACTTAATCTTCACGGTAATCCCATTCACCTCTACTTCCTTAACGCGAGGTGGGCGCAGTTGGGGGGTTTGCCCACCACCATCTGCACTACCATCGTAGCCTTCTGGTTCTGGAGGGTGAGCGTTACGAGGAATGATGCCGGGATCTCTTCCAGATGTTAGTAAGAGAAGAACTAAAACCTGAAAACCCAACACATTTAGCAGCTCAAAGTTCAATCTTGCAGACACTAAAATCAATGTTTTCCCTTTTTAAGTTCAAGTGTCGTGGTAAAACTTGTTAATGGTTGAAACACAATTAAACTTGTTGCCAGTGATGACCCTTGTGAAACATAATTTAGCAGTCAGGAATGGTTGCTGCCTTATAAGTACCAAGCATCCACAGTAAATTGCTATTTGAAGGAATATCTTTTATGACATCAAAAGAATACAAAAGACATTCACAAATGAAAAAGACGGAAAGTAATTCCCTAAGAACTTGTGCAGACATGCTTGCATGCGTGTGATTGCTTGAGAGAGGGAGACAACTCACATAAAAGGTGAAGACAACAGCCACAACCATAATTGATATTCCAAAGTGGTCAGAGAAATCATCCATCAATTTTCTAGCAACAAAGACACAGAAAATTGTGACAGGAGCAACAATAAGGAATATGGTCAGCAACAGCGACCTTACATCCGGTCCAAATATAAAGCGTCCATGAAGAAAAAATCTCTGCAACCACACAAGTAATAAGACGATTAAGACAATAAACAAAAGCATTTGTTATAGAACATACTACATAGCCATCCTAAATGACAACTCACATGCTTTTCCTGACAAAAGCATTTGAGTGGTATCTCAAAATCTCCTGCTACCGGCAAGGAGGAGGTGCAAGAATCAAGTTAGGTTGTTGCAAGGATGTGTGTCTCTTTCTAATCACAATAGAAGACAAGGGGAGAACAAAATTTTTTTTTTTTTTGGGGGGGTGGTATCTGAGTCGGACTAATTAAAAACTTCCTCAGCCTTTTTAGCAATCAGAAGACTACCTATAGGAGGCAAAAACATCTAAATGAGAAGAAATAAGGAAGTGCAGTATTCAATACAAGATATATACACCCAGTAATAAAAACATTAAATCAACTAAAAACCGGTTCCCTAACCCTAGCAAAACAGAAAGAGACTGTGTTTCCAAACCCTCATGATCAGCATAAGACATGGAGAAAGTGAGTATTATAGTTAGCACATGCATCATCCCAACTTTTCTGTCGAAAATGCTACCACATTGTTTGCATTGACTCAAGAAACCCGTTTTAATAGTTTCCTGACTAGCTTCATTAATGAACTGTATCAACTTCGACATAATGGGAACTGGCCAATATGTTTATTAGGATATGAATTTGTTTTACCAAAGCCCAACTAACAAACAAAACACAATCCAATTGCAAGCTTTCACCCAGTTTTAACAGACAGATATCTATCTTCAACAGAGGCAACAGAATCAATCAGAGCCTAGCCGCATAAAACCCCCCATTCCAGTACAGATAAAGAACCAATACTAATAGATGTAATCACGAAAAAATACATTTGCTTCAGTCATACTCCAACAATAAACGTCAATTACTTCCTCATGGAAAAAGTACTCGCTTGTGTATATACAAAATTTCATTATTAGTAATGTAACAAAAAAGAAGAAGAAATTTTTTAAAGATTCACAAAACAAAAAATAGAGAACGAGAGAGATTTTCCTTAACAAGATTTGTGATTTTTTACTACAAGAATTGCCAAAATAAATGACTTTGGACTATTAAACAGATATATGGGTAAAAAAGTGAATGAAACGAAACCCTAGAAAAAGTATACAGAAACTTACATTGCTGCCTTTCCATGTCTGGTAAATCAGTGAATCATCCGAGCCGCTAGTGGATCCGGATAGTGGATCTGACCGCTTCGGAGGAGGAACCACATACATCTCTGTCCCCCTCTCTCTGTGTCGCTAGTAAGTCCTCAACTTGCGATCTCCAAAAGAATATGAACTGTGAAGAGTCGATACAAAGTAAAATACATACAACAATAACTCACAGTATATGATGAGTTAACCTAGGGTTTTCAACTTTTACGCCAATAAAATAAGCCCTCAATACGTCAGATTCCGGCGAATTCCCGGCGGTGAGACTCAACTGTTACGATAGATTTGGCCGACAAGCCATGCGAAAAAGTATGCGTGTAGAGAGAGAGAGTGAGAGATAGAGAGAGTAGTGAAGGAGGAGGGTTTTGATGGGTGTCACTTTCCTTTTTCGTGGACAGAGAGATTCTCTGTGTCCTTTACAGGATGTCAAAGTGACGTGGCTGGGTGATATTGGACAGGTCAATGAGGAGGACAAATTGGGCTTGTGGACAGCCTCTGCTTTTTGTCCATTCAGAGAAAAAGACCCAACTGGTGACGTGGCGGTGTTCCCACTACTTTGATAGCCCCCCAACACGCCGAAAGCCTCCTTACTCTCTTACTCCGGAGTTGGATCGGTCATCGGTTCGCGGTTTCCTCATCCTAGCAGTTGACGTCATCATCACATTGCTCTCAATGCACTAATATCTAGAGGCGATACAAAATAAAATAGCCTCATATCAAATCTTATATCATTTTATTTTTTGGTAATCTTATGTCGACTTCAATAACATTTTTCATTTATCACAATCGCATCCCTTTTTTGAGAACTTAGTTAAACCAAGTCATTTGATGTATACTGGTAGAAGGATGAATGGAACATTCTATAAGTCCCCATTAGTAGAATAATTGGACTACAATATGGAGGAATTAGCTGGATGCTAAGCATTATAAATGCAATCTCAAACAATTACAAGAGGTGATTTAGTAGTCGATTGACTCGTGTTAAGTATGAAGTCTCAAGTTTGATTCAATTTTATATCTTTTTATGATCAGTTATCTTTTACAATACATGAAATTTATATAATTTGTATAAATAGTGATTTTACAAAAGCTCAAAGAAGAAGTCAGTCTAAATATTATACACCTTACAGGAGAAAAAAAAATTCTATTCAAAACATTCCAAAAAGTTCTCCCTCCAATAGTAATTGAGGTTTGATGGTTGAATATTAAGAATTATGCTTAGAGTCCAAGTGTGGAGCAAGACTTGTGCCTGTTCAGTCAAAATCTCTATAGCGCTGGCAGCCTGTCCAAGATTGAGGGATAGGTTTGTACATTGGGTTGACATCTCATATCAGAACGTTAAAGTATATGTGTATTAATATTTAATGATTCTAATGTGCTCATAAAAATTAGACCATTTTGTAAGTTATACCCGAATTACTATAAAAAAATATTAAGCAATTATGCAGTTCCTCCCCTAACTAGTTTATTAAGTGAGGCCCTTTATTCATAAGGGCTGTTTAGGAGTTTAAAAATGAGTTAAACCTCAACCGCATATATGCAGAGGGGGTTCATCCATGCTTGGATGTTAAACGCAATGAAAAGTGATGCTAATGAATATTAAAGCTTGGGGGACCTCACTCAGTGGAGAAGTTGCCGACCTGCCGGTTGCTGATAAGCAAAAGCACGCATTGTAGAGAAGCTAAGACACAAAACAGTGGATAATAGAACAATTATTGAAACCCATGCCCGCACAAAATGATTCATCAGTAGACAAACGAGTAATAATAAAAATATTGTTAACGAGACAAACGAGTAATAATAAAAATATTGTTAAAGAGACAACCATGATTAGACTTTGTTGATGCAAGCATTTGATTTTAAGGCACTCAAAGTTTTAACATAGAATAGAATTTCCTTTTTCTTTTTAGGTACATTCGAAATAAAAAAATAGCATAGAATTATAGAAGTGATCAGGTGGTCCTGAAGTGGTAGGCATGGCATCGTTTTTGAAAAGGTGAATCGAATGTTGAATGGTGGATTGGGCCGCTCTTTAATTACCAGATTTGATTTGCTTGCCAAATGATTCAACCTTTGTTTTCCTAATTTTGTTGGATTGGCCTGGCAGTTGGTGAAATTTAATTCATCAGGCACAGTGAAATGTGCCTCTCTCTCTCTCTCTCTCTCTCTCTCCAAGTAAAAAACACCTTGCGACTTCCTCGCAATCTGGACGTTTGGCCGTTAATAAAAGCATACATGATTAGTATGACGACCTTTGCTTGTGCGTACAACACGAGCAGATCTTTAAGAATCTCGTTTGCTCAGAGTTCTTACTTTTGCTTGATATTTATTTTTCCGTAGGCAGATATCTTTTAAGAATGCCATATATCTTTCCTGGGAAAAAAAAAAAAAAAAAAGGCTCTCTTATCATGAATCATGAAGGGATCAGGATCAATCCCCAATTCAGGGAGCTCAAAGCCTAAAATTAATAGCCAACTCAATCGTAAGGTCTACCCAAAACCTTGAAGCCGAGAGTAGAACAAAAAAAAAAACTGAAAGACCCCAACCCTTATGAACCCAGTTTGACCTTTGAAGTGCTTAGCTCGACACTTTCGGGCAGGTTTGGAATCGGGGCTCTAGTTTGAGTCAATCTCTACAGAAAAACACAAATTAAAAATTGTCATTCCTACTAGGAAAGTTTGTATTGTTGGTACTCCTGATATCTCAAGCATGAACCTGGGGAATAGTTGAATAGAGATTAAGCTTTCTAATTAGGTGACGCGTTTCAGGATCAGAGACTTGTCAAATTCACTATAGAAATGCAGACAAGAAAAACTTGCAAGTTCTATATAATATCAACATTAATGTTGAACTTTTATTTTGTCCACTGAACTTCAGCCTTTTAAATTCACCTCTGATGGCAAATTCTCTGTTTTTCTTTTCTTTCTTTTTTGTTCTCTAGAGATTCTGAACACTAACAATGAGCAGCTAAGCCTTCTGTGATGTGCCATTACCCGTTTAAGTTATCCTAATCATTTTCTGCATTTTGTTGTCTCTTTTCTCTCCAAGTCTTTCCCCACATCTTGGCCTCTGCAACAGCTCGATCTCGTTCTAAATCATTTGAAGTGTTCTCAGAACCATTGTAATCTACCTTCCTCTGAGTTAGCTGTCCGTCTCTATCCGGTATCCTTCTGCCTCTCTCTCTAGCACCACTTCCACGAGCCACATTGGGGTCATACGGCTGAGAAGTCAAGTAGTTTAAAGCAAGCACTATGTCACTCATGCTAGGACGAGAGTGAGGACTTTCGTGGAGACATATGGATGCCAACTCTACAGCCCTTCGTAAAACGGGCTTCAAGAACTGGCCTTTCAGATTAGGATCTGCTAATTGCATAAAATTCTTCCGGTCTTTTAACATGGGACGTGCCTGCAAACACAAGGAAGTGAAAATAAAACAAGAAAACCTATTAGTTACAAGATGATATATTCACATACAAGATTAACTCAGTTCTCGTGTCAAATTGTGGGCAAGTGAAATAGCCAAGATGCATGCTGTTAGTAAATTGTGTACAAGCAATTTTTTGTCAAATTTAGATTATATGAACTTCAACGGTAGATTAGATTAACATTGGTTTAATGGACAAACATTCAAACTCAAGTGCATTAATGTAATAATATACATCGGATTATCACAAGCCTCCCACATGGAGACGTCTCTAACAACTCTACCATACCCAATTGAAATAATCAATTGGAATTGGGTGTTGTGGTGGAGATCACCACTTAAGACAACCCGCAAGACAAGCTTTCTATATGTAGTACTTGTGACATGATGCCATCCTTTCAGCAAGTAAACTAAAGAAAAAAAGATAATTGTGTCAACCAGCAGTTTTAAAGACATTCTGGAATCTACAGAGTCAATTACCCAATCAACAATTACATCTTTTCCACGTCCACGAGTTGAATCAATAGCTCTTTGTCCAGTAATCAGCTCAAGCAAGACAACCCCAAAACTGTAGATGTCAGACATCTTTGTCAGTTTCCCAGTGCTGGCATACTCGGGTGCACAGTATCCATGGGTCCCCATGACTCGAGTAGAGACATGTGACTTGTCCCCTTCCGGAACAAACTTTGCAAGCCCAAAATCGGAAAGTTTTGGGTGAAACCCTTCACCCAATAATATGTTAGAGGATTTCAAGTCCCTGTAAATAACAGGAGGATCTGCTTGATTGTGCAGGTAATCCAATCCTTTGGCTGCACCAGCTGCTATCTTCATCCTAGTGTTCCAGTCCAGTGGTACCATATCAGGTGTAAGATCTGCACAAAGACGTTAGGGTTATTAGCTGCAGGCACTAAATGAAAGTGACTAGGAATGGACAGAAAAACTCTCAGTTGCACACATGGAACTTGATCACTGACTCTGTCATGCTTACTTGCAAGGAACATACACCAAATTGAAAGTTTCATCCAGTTATTGATAGATAGACATTTCCTCAGAAGCATTGCAACAAAATTAAACATTCTGTGAGAAGCTAAATTGAAGAAGAACTTCTAGAGCCTCTTATTTTATAAACATAAGCCGGTGTAGTGTAAGTCTAAGAGAGTGTTTGTGCTGGGTGGCATTACAGGCATGCAGTAGAGAATAGTGGACTTGTTCATTCTCTTTATATTTGGAATAGCGAAACTCACTGGTTTAATCGGAAAACATGCACTATTTACAATTTTTCTAAAGATATTTCTTGTTTCCCAGAGTTTGAAAAGGATATATGATATGCATTTTTTATTTATTTTAGTTGGACGAGTAATAGAAGACAATCATGAATCAGCATCAAGGGGATGCATCCAATGTACAACATATGCACTTTTTAACGGAATAAATAATTTGAAATTCAAAGTAATGGCATTGATATGCTACCATACAGGTGATACTCCAATGAACCTAAAGGCATAAATTCATATACGAGAAGGCGCTGGTTCCCTTCACAACAGTAACCAATCAAATTGACGAGGTTAGGGTGACGCAGAAGAGAGAGCATGAGAATCTCCACCAGAAACTCTTTGTCCCCTTGAAGACCAGTCTCATTTAGCCTTTTAACAGCAACAACCTGCCAACAACAGTTACACATTTTATCTATTAAAGAAAGCCCTCCAATTTGTGTAGGAGATTAAGAGGAACAATGATCATCAGTGAGTGATGCTGAAAATATGTGCTCTTTCATGTAAGAGAATATAGCAAAAACCAAAAAGTTTGTCATATACACAAAATTACCTGACCAGTGCTTTCTATATGCCCTTTGTACACTGGCCCAAAACCACCCCCCCCAACAAGGGACTCGAACCTAAAATTGTTTGTTGCAGTTGCGAGCTCTCGGTATTTGAATGTCTGAGTGTTAGTACTAGCATCCGAAACATCTTTTGAATCTGATGATTCCAGTATAGTCTCTCTATCATTCTCTGATCCAACTGCATTAGCCTCCTGGTAAGCTAATAAACAAGTAAAAATAGATATATGAGTATAGAAAAAGCTGAATCCCGGATAAAAGAATATGAAATAGAAAAGGGAAAAGAAAAGAATATGAAATTACATCTTATGTTTAGTCGTGAGAGAAAGTGGAGGGTACAAGAACATAAAAAAGAAATAAGTAAGAATTTGGAATCTCTCATCTCTTTTCCCTCTCCTTTTCTTTATCTCCTGCCATCTCAAAAAAGCGAGGCATAGGATTTAATTCGCGATTGCCACATGGTTGTGCATTTGTCTATCTCATCCAAAAATAAGTAAAAAAAATTTATGAATAGAGTGAATAGGCAATCCTTGGAGATACAAAACCTGAGCCAAAAGGAATGATTCTTAATTGGTATTTGGCAGTGCAAATGTATTTATTACTCTTTCTTCCGTCTTCTAGTTTTGTATGTAACGACACCAGCTAAGAGTTTATTGTTATTTCAGACATGCAGAAAGCATCAGCTCTCACCAGAGCCCAAATACTCTTTCAGTCATTTGCACTTCTTTTTCTTCTGATGCCATTAGAGCATCACCAATTTGAAGAGCTTGTTGTCAGTGTTTGAGTTTAGATCCCTTAGCAACTTCATTTTCCTCACCAAAGTATTTAAGTCACTCTGATCTCTGAACATTTTTTTTCACTGGTAACAGATAAACTAACATGGAAGACTTGTTAGGTCTCAAAGGACCAAATGTTAAAACTACGTAATCCCTCGACAGAAAAGCCAAATTTGATGATTTTCTCCTCTACAGGGAGGAATAAGTCAACCCCTTGTATGCAATTGTGAAAGAAGAATGACTTTCAAGTAAAGCTTGATTTCTGGTAATTTCAGAAAAAGCTTGTGGCATGGTTGAGGGATTGAAGATGGCTAAAAATAAAAGTACAGATGTTTGGCACAGAGTTTCACTGAAAAAACAAGAAAAGGGAAAAGAAAAACACATTTAACAAGGCAAGACACCTCTGCTCAATGCAAATATATAATCTCTCCATGAAAATCATTTTGAAAATTAGAACTTTTAAAGTCATTTGCCATGATTGTACTGCATTCAGGCACTGATGCATAAATAATATATTCATCTTGGCACAACATAATTGACAATAGTCACTCAGCTTACAACATTACTAGATAATTAGTCAGTGGATTTGCTTGGTATCTGTACCAGATTACTGGGGTTGAATGGAGGAAAAGCTCAGGTGTGTGAAGAAGGGGGGAAATTGGGATATCCAAGATGTCTGAAAACTAATGATTACATCTCCAAGCAAAGCAGTCTGTGAAGCAAAAATAAAGGGGAAAAAGTTTTGAGCAACGCATTAATTAAACACAGTTCAACAAAGGCATAATTAGCAACGAACAACACAAACTTGTGTTCCTGTAGCCCATGGTCCATGACTTGCAGAAAAAGGAATCACATGGCTTGGAGATGATGTGATTGTTTTACCCATGCCTTCAACCCAAAGGAGAACCACAAGCACTTTCAGGTCAGTAAATTTCAAGACCCTGCAATACTAAACGGATTTTAGATGCCATATCTAGTAACTAGTAGGCACATTGCTGCTATCATGCAACCCACTTCTCTATCTTGTTATGATAGTCAGAAATGTATTGATAGGATATGGTAGACCTTTGTGAATTCTGATGTTAGAAATTCAACAGTCCCTTTTCATTAGGACCATCATGAGCAATAATGTGTTGTCAGTAATGGAGAAGGGGGGAAAGTTTTCTGTTGGGTGATTTACATGATCTTGCTAATTAGAATAGGAAGTCGAGAGGAGAATTTCACTCTCCCAAACGGAGTAATTTTCGTTTTCTTTTTCTTTTTCTTCCTTACTAGGGATTACTATATATTTGCTAGGCATCAAAAGAAGTGATGAAAGCAAGAATTGGCCATCCAAAGGCAAATGGTCCCTGTCCGTCTTCACCATGAAACTTGATCTCATAAGTGTATGCATAAGTTCATCATGCTTTTGATAAGATTTATCACTCTAGTAATGTTCTAGACGAGACCATATTCTCAGAACGTAAACACAAGTAGTTGATAGTGGTCCCTTATTTTCAGTCCACGATAACTTTGCATTCTCCTATTTAGTTGCAAAATGAATATTCCACAAAACCACATTATAAATGACAGAACATGTAATCACCAGCTGAATTTACACTATTAGAAACATCACAAAATGAGCTTTGCAAGACTGTTTTGCTTTGTCTAGTTTTACTCCTAGCATACCATGATGGCTATTACGGTTAATGAATTAAAATAATAATCCACAATGCTTCCCTCCTCAGGTTGAGGGTAATGTCAAAATTACAATAAAATGTGAAACAAAATATTTATATTGCCATGCTATAGAATTTGAAATTGAGAGAGAGAGAGAGAGAGAGAGAGAGAGAGAGAGAGAGAGAGAGAGAGAGAGAGAGATTGTAAATCGATTACTATAAGCATATAACACAAAACATCAAAAAACGCAATTTAGCTGCCTATTGGAGCCATGCTAACCTCAATGACTCTGATTGATCAACAAAGTCCATTTCCCAATGAAAGATCACTAGTTTAAGGCCACCAGCAAATTCAAAGGAATTTAAGCTTAAAACGTCGGAACTCAAAGAACTGTCGATAGAAAACATTAATAAGGCACGCCTACGCAACTCCCGAAACCATTCGAAAGAAAAACACAAGTCTCAAATCCAATCAACTAATTGTTTAAAAGAAAACCGAAACGAAAACATAAAACCTAACCAGATGACAAATCAGGAACGTTGGAGATCCGGGATGGCTTGAATTCTCTCTCTTCCTCGCTCCCCATCTTAATCCCCTTCTTCCTACCAAAGCATGGACAATAACCCATTTTCTCCAATCTTCAAATCACAAGTCTCAAACCATACACGATTCTGGTTTCTGGGGTACATGCAGAAGACGAAAAAGAATTTTGGGGGCTTGTGTAAGATACACATTCGCATAAACACACATTAGGACTCGCTTACACCCGCACCTCAAGAATCATTCGAACGCACGCTTTTATACGCGTCTGCGATTTTGTCTGATCTTGTGCTTTCACGTCTATTTCTTTCGTGTGTGTTAAGCAACTTTTTAATACGCATATGAAACAAATACAATATTTTTGTAGGAATCGTTCCAAATATATAAAATCATACAGTTTTCAGAAAATTATTTTTGGAAATTCTGAGAGTTCTGTACTTCCAGTCATTTTACTATTCTTTTTAACTGAAAAACATAACAAAAAATAAAAATAATGTATTCTGAAAATTAGTTTTTTTAACAAATTTTCTGAAAACAATTTTTGAGAATAACAGACCAAACGAATTTTCATATTTTAATATCTGATTTTTGTAACTATGAGAAGAAAATTTTGTTTTTAAAAGTTTGCCAACTCACAAAAACAAAATGCCAACCATAACCATTCAAATCAATACCTACATTTAAGACAAATTCTCTGAACAAAACCGGACAAAAAGAAGAGAACAATTACAAGTTAACAAGAAATAATAGAATAGCAAGGTGTGTCCTGGTTGATTTCTCTATATGCATCTAAATGAACATACTATCAGTTCATGCAAGGACCAACTTGAAATAATTGAATAACTAAATCACATTTTGTTGGAAGTTGGGAACATCAGAAGAAATAATAAAGGAGAAAAATAAAAATAAAAAAAACCCTGCAGCTGCAGAGTGCATGAATCAAGGGGCAACTCCAAACTTCTATATGAGTGAGACAGTTATCTCAACGGTTTTCCTGGAATTACAGAAAGCATGAAGGTGATTGTCATCAAATGTGCCAAAACCAGATAGCTGGATGCCGTATGCTTGCATCCTTCGGACATCCCGGGGAATGGGAGATTGCCAAAGCCCATCCCACCAAGCAGGAGGGAGAAGCGGCGTGAGAGCACATTGATTAGACTGGTTGCGGCAGCTTAAAGGACCTGCAAATCTGTTCCATACATGTCCCCAACCAACCTGGTTCCCCAAACCATCCGAAAGCAAGTTACTTTGGAAGCTGCTGAAGAACCAAAAACTTGAACTGGCAGACGAATTCTCCACTAAAAAAATTGAAAGAAGAGAAGTCAAAAAAAAAAACAGAGGATGCACTTTTCCAGATGCAGGGATTAAAGGCAGAAGAGTACCGAGTCTATGTGCCGCGGCCAATGCTGCAACCAGTTGAGCATAGGTTGTTCCAACACGCCTGTGAGCCCCGGCAACAACAGCATGTTTTGCCTGGGACGCAAGAAAGAAGTCAACAAATGCAACCCATCTAGGTGCCGGCCCCCAATCCTTGACTCTGAAATTTGAAGTACGCACTCCACTCTTGCTAGATATATTTCCTTTGAAGAGTTCATAATCAAAATGAATAACCTAGATAAACCAGAACCAGATCAGAAGAAATTGGATGAAATTAAAAAAAAAAAAATTCAGCTTTGAAGTTATAACTCTCTCCGAAGACAGTTGGGGAAATTGAAATATGACTGTCTTGCCAATTTGAAATTCTAACAAATTTTGGCAGTAAAATAAACATTGAATTTATCTTTGGTGCCGGAGAGTGATATGACTGTGCTTGAAAATAAGATAATCATTACCTCTGCAAATTCATTTATATTTTGTCTGACGTCGTTTATTAGAGAGGGGGTATCTGAAACCAAAGCCACCTTGGGTCTGGATTCCAGTTGCAGATTGTCCATGGCTTTTCTGAGACAAATCAATGCTGCATGTACTGCTCTCAAAGACCTGAAACAAGAAAAGTAACAGCCAGCCTCCTAACTATCATTCTGGTTTGTTTAAACAGAGAATATGAAATCATTCATTACATGTGCGTGTCCAGCATTTTAACACAACATCACTTGTAGAATTCCAAGATATAACTGCAGTTTCAAAGTTCCAATCATTTTTGGTAACCTTCATTTTCTTTGCTGCTTCATTGGGAGGATGCCTTTTGCACTCATATCTTACATCATTCTCCAAAAACTTCCAAATCCTATTCTTCTTATAGATACAATTAGTAAGCATTGAAACCTTTCACCACAAGTTTGAGATGACAAAAGTTAATGCAGTAGCCACTCTAATTTCAGTTAATTTCATTCTTTCATTATCAGTTGACAAGGTCAATTTTTGGTCTTTGAGAGAGCCATTTTAATCAAGCAGTGTAGTGATTCACATGGTTCTCACCAGCTTACACAAAGTTCATTTTTTTTTATACACACTATTTTGTTTATTCATCAGATACTTTCTTGGATTCAATTAGACGTTGATGTAAATAAACCTTAACTATGTAGCTCTATTCCTAAAAGATTGACACCCCGCCCTCGCCCCCTCCCTCCCTCCCCAAGAAAACAGGATTATTAATCTCTTTTCTATCCCAACGTAACCTCTACAAAAGGCAATGCTTCTTCCACAAAAGAAAAACAAAACAAAACAAAACAAAACAAAACAAACGTGTGTGCGTGTGTTTCTTGTTTGCAATGTTGCTTAAGTGGAAAAAAAAATTCTTAAGGGAAACAGAGATGCCCTCCTCTGCCAACCTCAACATGGAAAACCAAGTACCATTATATCCCTCGATAGATGAAGTAGACTATTTAGGAAGTTAGTAATGTACTTGTTCATAAGCATCCGCATGTGCAATGTAATATCGGGATCCACCCCATCACCAAGGACCCAATTCACCGCCTCTTTAACAATTTCTGAGGGAGATATGAGAACTCTCATCAGCTCACCAAATACATTAGGCCTATCCTGAAGATTTTCTGGCCTCCCAAATAGATCAGAAGCAGCATTCCTCATCTCAGTGAATACATTTTTTGAGAAAAATTGAGCTGCCACAGCATCTGTCGTGTTTTGGAACCTGTCGTGCTAACATTAGAGATTATTTGATGATTCTTTAAACAAAGTACCAGCTTATTACTTTTAGGTGTTCTCAGTTTACCATATGATAGGTTGCTCCCACTCCCTCCAGTTGCTGCAAAGAACCCTCGTCTGGGCTGGCTTTTGGAAATCATCAATCCTCATTACAAGATGCCTTCCATATTTAGTCAAACAACCATGCTGTCTCCACAGATGCTTGACTTCTTTCAAGGTAAAGGAAACATTGCTATAAGAAATGTAATCTCCAAAAGGATATTTCCCCCTGAAATATTTCAATAGAGTAATAATTAGCACCAATTAAAGCATCTGTTTGACAGTAATTTCATATTATAATTTAACATCTAGCATATTAATGGTAATATCCCGAACTTGGGAGAACATACACAAAAATAAATGCAAATTTGCATTCCCGAACTTTCTGCCAGGGTACAGTATCCCATTTCAAAGTTTCACACCGTATGAAACCAACATACATCTATGGCGCCTGTCATGATATGGGATGCTATAATTTCATAAACAAAAACCCCCTAAGATGGTAATTTCTTGATAAGCCACAAAAATGTTTTTTGATGATTCAACTTGTCTGTTTTTTTTTTTTGAAAGAGGTATATCAAATATAAACAGAAAGGCTTGAGAGATAACCAATATGCCTGGTTTGCCCAATTATCAGCGACCGATTCAACATTATACTTAATGCTGCAGCAGTTAAGATCTTGTACATTTCATTCCCAAAACCAGCTTCTGATGCTTTCCCTATCACAAAACCATGTCTGCAGAACTGCTCTGGAGGAAGGCCTCGGATTCTATAAGCACCTGAAATGGGAATCAGTAGTGTGAGAACCTGTAATGGGTCTCTCTCTCTCTCTCTCTCTCTCTCTCATGCAAGTGATATAGTACTACCTTTTGCTCGTGAGTAAAGATTAATTTTAGCCTATTCTCTCTCTCTCTCTCTCTCTCTCTCTCTCTCTCTCTCTCTCTCCACCCACCATGAGTGTCTGGCTGTGCTTGAAATTACTCTTTATTGTTAGCCTTCCCCTTATCACTCTTCCTCCATCTAAATAAATAAAAAAATCAAAATATCAATTTTTCGTGAGATAAATAGCAATTTTTTAGGACAAATATGTGTTTTCTTCACTCTTTCCCAGTGACAGTTATTCTTTCCACTTGCTTCAAAAAATAATGCACTGTTCTATCTTTTGCAATGATGAGGCACAGCTGATGGCTCTTTTCCACGGTTTATCTTTGGCATGGACTAAAGGGCTTACAGTAGCGGAGGGACTAGAGGGCTTATAGTAGCGGAGGTGTAATCCTTGGCAATGACAAGGCAAAGCTGAGGACTACTTCCATGGTTTATCTTTGGCATGAACTTGAAACTTATGACGTACCTATGGGGAGGGTTATGATTGTTTGGATTGGTTTGCTGCTTTGGGCTTGAAACATGACTATGGTCAAATTATATATTCCTTACGCTTTCAGGGATAAATTCTCTCTTACTTGGAGATGCAGCTGGCTGCTGGCATAGCGAAGCCTTGATTGGTTCTTCTAGCTGGGTATAGTCATGCACTTAGATCAAGACATATGGATAAACACAACCATTTCACTATGGTTTATCTTGAATTCTTGATCCTTTAATCATGAGAATCTGAAACCCCAAATATATAATACAATATACTAATCGTTATAATTCCTCAGTCAACACCTCCTTTACCATGCTACTGTCATAATGCACTGCCTGACCCCAATTCTACCAGAGTAAAAACCAAGAGTGGTGACTAATAAAAGCTTCCCTAAACATCCTGTAAAATTTTTAGTACACAAATTTCCTTACAAATACCTTACTCGGACCGCCCAAAACAGAACTTCAACGTAATTCAACCTCAGATGTATACTTCTAACTTCTTTCAATTTTCCACAAACTCCTTTTCTATCCAATTAAGAGTACAAAATGGATCCTTCCTATTGAATTGAATACAATTACATTAACAAATTTTGAAATCAAGACATATACAAGACCAAACAATGCAAGTCCAGATAAAATGAATAGAGCAAGGAGTGGTTTAACTAGTACCATTCAGAGCAAAGTGATGTTGAATGATTCTTCTGGCTTTGAGATTTTCCTCCCGAAACCCTCTGCTAAAGATTTCGCCCATTTCTTCCACCGTGGCGCATCCTTTGATTCTGGAAGCCTCGGTCTTTGCCGTGAGAATTGCACGAGCTCCTTCTGTAACCTCTTGGGTCGTCTCGATCGGGAAGTCCTTGCCGGTTGATGGATCGACGGACCTCAGAGTGAGGATCAAAAGGCCCACGCCAGTAAAGAATGCACATGCGATCAGGAAGCTGTGTATCGATAATCGTCTCCTCCGAGATCCGGCAAACCTCATCTCTTTTGATCGCAGCTGAGGTTTGTGGTTGTCGATCAGACGCATCCAATTTTGGGGAGTCGAACTAGACTTGAATTCAAGTTGTGAAATGGAAAGAAAAAGGAAAGTAAAAGATGTGGGACACAAATTATAGGGCAAGTTGGTTATTATTACTATTTTAGTTTTTAGAAAATATAATAATTTTATCCTTTTAACAATTTTACAAAAAAAGATAAACAAATGATAATGTAATTATTAAAATGTAAAGAGACAATAAAAAATCCTTAAAAATATAAATGATTTTTACTAGCATGTGATATTTTGTATGATTTTATAAGATATTAAAAATAATAAAATTTATTTTTTTCACATTTTTATAAAAAGACAAAATATGATTCAGATATGCCTTAAAAGACACATGTTAGCATTTATCATTATAATTTAAATGGAGAAAATATTATTTTATTTATTTTTCTCTATTCTCTAAGTTTCAAATGGATTGGGCATTTGAAAGACATCGAAGGGAAATCACAAGTACAAGCTCAACCTAGCTAAGGATTTCACCGTTCTATTTATTTATATCACAACTTTTCACTAGTTATTTATTTGGTTTTTGTTGCCAGAGCTCGAGCAGTTGAGGTAATGAACATTGTTAAATGACTACTCTTAATTTGTAAAATATATTTTTAATAGAATTAAAATTATAGTTAAAACCTAAATCACTTTATGGTTTAGCTACATCTCATCCTTCCTCCTCCTCCGCTCTCTGCCAACTTGAGACACCATGGTTCCCACTCTTGTTGAATTGAGCCTCCCGTCAACCACCTTAAATGACAAAACTATATTTGTTTGACCACTACCATAACCAAACCATGGTTAAGTGAGGGAAGGTGGTGGGGGAGAGAAATAGATGATTGTCGTGCAAGAGAGAGAGAGGAGACGGGGACCAGGAGGCCATGAATGGGAGAGATGAGACAGAGGGTGAACACTTCCATGGCTAGGTTTGCAACCATAAAGGCATCTTGTCAGCTACTAGCGCCACCTTCGTTTGTCATCATCCCCAACCTATGATTGTTGATAGAATTTTTTTACTAAAATGTCACCCTACACAAATAGAATTATTTTATAAAAACATGCAAGAAATATGTGTTATTCGTAATTTTTGAATTATAATTTATAATGACGAGTGTTTTTATCTTAAATGAAAGAAACGCAAAGAGACTTTGTTTTAAAATGGTATGTTCCTATTCAACAACACTCATACCAAAAGAGAGAAAAAATAAATAAAACCAAAAAAACAAAAGCAAATCCTTCGCATAGTACTGGTTAGGACGATATATACAAAGCAGTGGCCCAACGGTAACAATAATAAAACGAAAAAATCAGATTCATTTTGGTCATAAATTTGCAATGGGTAGCTCATCGATCAATGCAAGATTAACAAACAAATTAAATACATGTAAAATTAAACAGTGCGACACACCACAATGCAGCCTGTGCTCGATGCTCAAGGGTGTTTTGGTCATTTGAAGAAACAAAAAAATAAAAAGAAAAAACAACATAAGGCGGTTGCCATGCTTCTTACAACAATGACCAAAGCAAAGATTTCATTTATACAGTGACGATGCGTAACTAACATGGCGGGACCTGTTATGAGTCTGGTAGCTAGCTGTCGTTCCCTTGAAATTAAACCCTCACCTCCTCTGTTTCACTCCATAAATAATCAGATACCAAAACGCTACGTGCCCTTGCTTGCTTGCACGGTCATGGTCATGGTCATGGTCATGGTTTCCTCCTCCCAGTGGATGTGGGCGTTGCATTCCCTTCAAATAGCTCATCAATATACGTCTCTATATCTTCAGGCTGGTATTTTATGTGCTTCTCCGTTTGTCTCCCCGGAGTGAATGTCCCACTGAACCTTGCCAAGAATGACCGGTACGCCGGTATCACCACAGCCGATATCGAAACCCTAAGCTCCGACTGAAGCTGCTCGTCGCTAACCACCCACGTGCTCTGCGTCTTGTGTATCTCGTCGAACATCGCGTTGAAGCTCTTGAACTTCTCTTTCAACACCGGCTTCACCACCTTCCCGCTCACCGTCAATCCTTCAGTGCTCAAGCAATTCAGAAGTCTCCCCCATGTTTCACGCTGGTAGTTCTTGTGGTATTGCCTCAGATCCGACGACCTCTTCCTAGACCACGAGTCGCCCATCAAGGCGTTTATTTCTGCAGATCCCTTGATCTTCTGCAAAACGTATCTCCCATTGTTCATCATGAAAATTGAACTCAGCGAAGTGTCTTTGTACAGCTTTGATTTGGTCTCCAGATTTGTGTCCAGTAAATCCATCACTTTATTTATCTGTATCGCAAACGGCGATTGCTTTGCCGTCTGATTGTTGTTATTCTGGACGCCATGTACAATGTAATCATATTCCGATCCTGCCCCCGAGTCCGCTCGCTCGATCTTTTGGTGCTCCCTGAAGACTTGTTCTAGAGTTTCCTTGTACTCACATGCGTATTTTAGATAATTCATGATGTAGCGAGTCAGGGGGTGAACCGCACCACCAGGAACCTGAGTCTTCCCTGTGTCGGCCTTGATTGAGTTCTCGAGTTCACACAAAATGCAAACCATGGCCTCACCGAGTCGGCTACGAGTCAACGAGGCTTCAGACTTGAGCTCATTCGCGATTTCTTCAGGGAATAAACCGTCCATGGTTGGGATTACATCTCGCAATGTTTCGTATATGTCGAGAAACTTGAACAGCTTCTCAGAGGAACGCTTAGTCATTGTGACTGCCTCGGCAAAATTGAGAAGCTGAATCATAATACTTCGAGAGAGGCTGCCGAAGAGGGCGTCGGTGATGGTTGCGTTGTCGTCGAAGACTGCCTCCGACAGCTTACGTTCGCCGGTGAACTGCACGGTGACGAATTCCTTAAACGTTTTGTTCCAGGAAACGATCTCTCTCTCCAATGGCTCCCATTGCATCTTCTGAACGTCGTCGATACTGAACTTCTCAAACCGTAGCTTATGCAAGGTCCGTTCTAGAAAAGTCCTTCTTGCTACAATGTAAACCTGAAGACACTCTGTCTCGTAGCCTCCGGTTATCATCGCCTTGGATAATCTATTCATCTTCGATACAACCTCGTCTGCATATCCAGGAAAATTGTCCTCTCCGGCTGAGTTAGGCTCCTGCGATGAGGGTTGATCTGCTTCCTGGTTGGAGTTCGACGACGGCGACTGCTTCGTCTTCGAGTCATTATTATGATCCAAATCAGGAACCTTGGGATGTTCGAGAAGCGACCTGAACTCATCTTCCAAGTATGACATTGCTCGTTGCAGAATACCGCCGATGCGATTCATCGACGGAGCGTACTTTGATTCCGATGAGAATTCACCAAGGGACGTCACCAGCTTCGAGACTCGATCCACAACTTGCAAAAATGTCGAAGAGTCATCGTCCGAGAGCTGATTCCATTTGTCCGGGCTTTCGCTTGGATCATAATTTGCGATCTTTGCCTCAACAAGAAACGCATAGTGTTCCAAGACTTCGGGGACATCCGGCGGGGGGTCGGATTCGTCACCTTTTGCGCTTGACAAAGCAGAGATGAATTGATCTATCTCTTCGCAGGCTTCATCAAAGTCGGGAGGATGATAAGGTTCTTCCACGTTTGTAGTAGTCTCCTCTTCTTCTTCTTCTTTGTTCTCCGCCTCAGTACTCTCTGATATTGGTTCGGCTTCTGTGGGTGGTTCAGAGGGTGGCGAATTGTCGGGGCTATTGTTTTGGCTATGCTCTTCATCAGGATTATGGTTGGACTTGGGTTCGGGTTCGGGTTTGGGTTCTTGGTCATGGTCGTGAACTTGTCTGGCGTCTCTGCAGGCAAAGCTGTGGGATTTTTCAGGAAGGTGTTTGTCTGTCTCTTTCTCCATCGAGGCGTCTCTGGAGGCAAAGCTGTGAGATTTCAGAGGAAGGTGTTTGTCTTTCTCCGTCTCCATTGACGAGAAATTCGAAGCTAGCTTGTTATTCTGTTGAGGGAAAAGAAACGAAAGGTTTGAAGCAGAGATTAGAGGGAGAGAAAGGGAGGGACTGAGGGAGGGAGAGAGAGGTGGGTAGAGGCAAACGAGACCGGAAATGAAGGGTAAGTATAGGTTTTCTATTTTCTTGATTTTCTTTTCTTAATTTTTGTTGTTATTGATATGTTTTCTGGTTTCGATAGATTGAAATGGTCATTGTGGTGAGAGAGGGAGAGAGTTGTACGAACTAAAACGTGGAAAATTTTCTTGGATGGGAGAGGAGTCCGTTGGATCCGTTATCTGGTGGGAGCGGTTGACCTTTCAAAGTTTGACGGATTCCGCGACACCATTTATGCTTCCCACGTCCCTTGTTTAATTAGCTTCTAATTAATTAAGGAAAATGTTATTCTTATTAAAAAAAATTCATATAAAATTTACATACAAAATAATGTGACGATGACAATAACAATTTTGTAGTTAAAATTTATTATGACAGATATTTATTTTGAATTAAAATTTATTATGATAGATATTTATTTTGAAGTAAAAAATTCACATTAAGATATATTATTTTGTATAAAAATTTTTTGATTTGTATAACATTACACCTGAATTAATCATGATGGGTAGCCTAAGTAGTTAGTTTATACTTGTTAAACATAGTATTTCAAGTGCAATCTCTGTTTAAGCGTTTTTTTTTTTTTTTTTCTCTTCATGCATCAAGTTTGGTTCGTGTGAAACAGTATAAGGCGAGCAGTTGGCCTGGACTTGGAAACCCTATAATAAAATAAATAAATAAAATTAATTTGTAAGGGATTGCTTTGTGTGCCAACTTCAATCCTGGCCAGCAAAGTGATGAGACTTAATGAGGTAGTATGTGGTAAATATTATATTAACGCTGAGATTTAAAAAAAAATTAACGCTGTACGAATATGTTCCATCAGCATGAAATAAATAAATAAAATTAATTTCTAATGGATTGCTTTGTGTGCCAACTTCAATCCTGGCCATGCTTTATTAAAAAAAATTAACGCCGTACGAATATGTTCCATCAGCAGCATTCCAACCATTTTAGTCTACCTTAGTCCCCTCCCTGTCAAGTTACTATTCTAAAAAATATATATATATATGCATCCACTCCCGTGTTCCATTGTTTTCTGAAAAATATTTTTGATTATTTGACAACATTTCAAATTTAAGAAATAGCTTTGAATTTTTGTGAAAGGAGCCTCAACAAACTAATTAATTTGCAATGTACCAACAATTAGGGATTTACAAGAGCGAACTTTTGAAAGTAACACTGCGTTTGGAACCAAATTCATTTGGAATTGAATTTGAAAAGAGAAAAGGAAATTCAATGATTTATAAAGAAATCTTTTTTATGTGTTTGGAATTAACTAGAATTTTAAAAATAATTTATTTTTCATTGTTTAGGTTTGATGAATAATTGATAACAATAAATTTTTTGTAGACCATGATGCCATAGCTATATTTATTGTAAAAATCGTTGGAGTGTATGGAACTTAAAAAAGTGAGACATGGGTAAATCTGTTAATCAATTTTGATATCCATCCTCATTTTAATGGGTATCAATATAACTTATTTTTCTGTCCAAATTTACCTAAATCAACTTTCATTTAAATTTTTTTTCATTTCACACGTGGATTCTATGGTTGGAAATTGATTTGTATATAAAAAAGGAAAAGAAAAAGAATGATAGGAAGTAAAAATAAAGTGAAAGAAGGTAAGTACATTTTATCAGTTTGCTTGGGTTAGAAAAACGAGAGGAAGACAAATAGTTATTTGTCAAACAGATTTTTTGAACAGATCGAAGTGAATATGCAAGAACGACGTCGTGGATTGTCCTTGTTTAGTTGTTGAATTGTACCACACCGAAGTCTTCCTTCGCAAATACTTACGTAACCCAAGGGTGTTTCTGGAATTGAAACTCACAACACACGTTCAACACCGTACGGGAAGCGAAGCTAAGGCTAAGCCTAAGCCGATCTTAGAAAAGGGCCAGTTTCTTGGTCTGCAATAGTTTTTAGTTCTTTCCATGAAATTTATCACAGCCTCTGTCGGACTGTTGCCCTTTCGCTCACTTCGCTTCTCTAATTCAGAATAACACGCTAAACGACTTCCACGGTTTCGCTTCCCAATCACCCCGATTCTTACAGTCGACCTTCTCTACTTCGAACGAACTCAGATACAATTCCAAACGCTATCGCTCGAAAAATCGTTGACGGAAACCTAATTTCCGTTCAATTCTCTTTCCATTCATGAAGAAATTGCCTTCGACGCATTTTTCTTGAAAAGGTTCGTTCGTTGTCTAGTCTCTGCTATTATCTGCATGTTCTTGAAGCTATTGTGGGTTTTAATTGTTAGGTTATACTCTCAACCCTTTGTTCTATTCCTGTTCTTGCAATTCGAATTAGGGTTTTAACTTCAATAGACTGTTAATTAATAGTATTAGCTTTTGTTTAGTAGTGGTTCATTATTTCTGCTTTTGGAATGCTCTGTTCGGCTGCTGAGGAAGTAGAGGAAAATAATATAAGGAAAGATTGAAACCTAATAATTTACTTTTGTTGTTTCTTTTACTGCATTGGGTTGAGTTGAGTTGAGTCGAGTTTGAGTCCTTCTCAACTTGCTACAGTAGACCTACAGGCTTCTTGCACTTTTTTTCACCCAATTAATCACATCATAATTGCTGCATTCTGCAGAAAATATTGCTTGAGTTCCTTATATCTGCTTCCTTTTACGCAAAAAAGGGCTGTGAGCCTCTCTCAGAGAACATGATGTTCATGATTTCTGCGTATTTAGTTCACCTAGGGTGGTTCCGAGAATTGAATTGGTTCATAGTTTTGGTTAATGTTCAAACTTCTCTCTGAATTTTTTATTGAATCAATTTGGAATTTTTAGGGAATGGAGGGAAATTCCTAAAGACACTTAGATTTAAATTAAACTGTGCCCCTGCATGGGCAAGAGTGATTACATATCATTACTACTCACATAAAATAATGGTGGCATTTTGGCCCAGTAAATGTGGCATCTTTTATTGTGAAGCACAACAAAAATTTTGCTTGTGAAAGGAACTTCTCCTGTTTTGTGTTTTGTTTGATGTGATAGGCAACTTAAATATCAAATCATACTTTTGATGTATTGTGCTTTATGTCATCTTACAAGGCAGTTAATCCATCTTTATTTTGTTCTGTGCCTTTTCTTGTAAAGGTCGCTTCTTGTTCAGAAGTCTGCCTTGTGTTCTATTAGGTGGGCAGACTTTTGTCATAAACAATGGGCAGCACATTTAATCCGCAGATTCTGATGGAAAAGCTGGCCAAGCTCAACAGTTCACAGCAGAGCATTGAGAGTATCCTCTTATCTACACAATATTTGGTTCTCTAGTTGAGATTTTTTTTTTGTTTTCTGGTCATGATAGTCATTGGCTATTCTCACTTCTATAGAGGGTTCATTTTCTATTTCCAGATTTGAATTGGCACTGACAACTGAGTTTCACATGTTGTTTCATTACTTCGAATCTCTGATGATATACATTGAATTCCCCCAAGGCTCTTAGACTAAAAGTACCTTTATTGGTTCATGTCCTCTGCTTTGAATTTGTACCTAATTCCTTGTTTTCAAATAAAATTTTAGTTGGTTTGATTTTCATTGATGATATTCTCCAGTATTTTCATTAGAATTTTTTTGCTTATTTGAAAATATTTTCCACTATTGTGATGCTCCTAAAAGCTACGATGTTGGTAGTCTGGAATAGTACGTGTAGGTGATATAGCTTATGATTTTTTTTATTTCATCCAGTGCATTTGCCCCAAGGCCCCAGTTACCAGTTTTACTCATTAATTTGATGCACCAAATTCTCCTGTACATGTTGCTTGGCATATTCTTGAAGTATTTATTCATCAATTTTCACATTTGTTCAGTTTTATTCTTCATTATTACGACGTGCTCCTGAGATGCTATCCTTAATGCGACTAAGCTTTATCACATTGGTGTATTTTCCATATGAACAAGGCAAAACAAGTTGTTGAAACATGGGATAGACAATTCCATTGCTCACCACGTGAGCAGCGATTGGCTTTTCTATATCTTGCGAATGATATTTTGCAGAATAGTAGGCGAAAGGGGTCAGAGTTTGTTGGTGAATTTTGGAAGTTTCTTCCAGATGCACTCCGTGATGTAATGGACAATGGGGATGAGTTCGGAAGAAATGCTGCACTACGGCTGGTATTTTGGTCTAGCTCACCATGCTTCTTGTTTTAGCATTCGCCTATATGTTTGGCTTTGATTTTATAATTATATATATATATATTGTCAATGGAGATATAAGTTCTTTTGGACTTCCAAAGCCTTTTGCGATGTAAATGAATGTTCAATGGAATTTGTTGGATACAAAAGCTTATTTTGGTGAGTTCTGCTCATAATTTTCTCTTAAGTGGTTGTAATTAGTGAAATTGAATGGACGGCGCTTCTGACTTACTGATTACTTGTGGTACAGACATTAATAAGCTTCCCTGCATTATATGATTTTGTTGTTAGAATGGAAAACACTTGTGTTCCGTGTTGTTAGTGTTGAAGAAAATTCTAATATTTTGGACTGCAATACTGTTTGTGGAGTGTATATGCACTTATATAATTTTATTTATATTTCATGCGTTTATTTGCAAGTATTTGGTTTCCTGTACATTTATATGGCTACCTTACCATGATTGGGAATTGTCCTTGTCCATTGCAGTTCCTGTTCACAGGCATGTCGAGGATTGGCATGCCTCTCATTTATGCATATATGTATATATATATATATGTTTAGTGCCTTAGACCTTGGCCTGGTCACCTATTTTGTGCTGATATTAGTAGCTAGTTATGAGTAATAGCGTTTAAAACAACCTTCGTTAATTTTGCTTTGTGTCTTTGAATCTTTGCATTTAAACTTAATGGTACAGAACTATTATAACCTACTGAGATATGCTTTGATAAAAAGGCCAGAAGTCTAACGGTACAATTGGGAAGTTTGCGTGCTATTGGTCCCACTATCCAGCTTGGCTGTTGGACCAGAAAATATTATATGCAAGTTGAAAAAATGACGAGACTGACATAGGTCAAGAAGGTTTGAAATGCTCCCTATATTTTGAAGCAAGGTGTGACTGACTCTAGCATTGCTGATCAATTTGTTTAAATTGGTTTTGGTGCACTCTAGTCTTCAGTCTGACTGGGTCTACTGGCGTTGTTTAGCATTTTCTAACCAATAAGTAGTTTCTGATTTTTGTTTGGATCATTCTCTCTGGTACAGTTGAATGGTCATGAAGTAAATTTTTGTTTTGGTCCATCCGCTTAGTTTAATATGTAAGATTTTATTATTTTCTCTGCCAAGGGCAGATATTGATGCCTTACTGCCCCACTCGGAGAGGCTATTTCTGTGTCTTCATGAAAGTCAGTAAGTCATTACTAACCCAAGAAAAAAAAAAGAAAGAAAGAATTGCTTCATCTTGAATGTGATAACATATTTGGATGTGCAAGTAAGCAACGTCTTACATTGGGATTGTGAATTAAAATTAGGAAACTGTGTAATAACAAACATAAGCCCGCTTAGAGGAATAGTCATGCTTTAGTTTTTGCTATACAGATGAATGGTATTGTCTAAATGAATTGCTAGGAGCATTATGTTTGTTTCCCTTCCCCCTCTCTTTTCTTTTGGTACGTGCATGCGCTTGTGTCAGTACGTGCATGCCTACCCTTTTTTTTCAATCGGAGGCTTCTACATATTTGTCTCCTTTGTATTTAGTTTCTTACCTTCCCTCAGTGGTTTGGATATCGAACATTTCAATTGGCTTTTCTGGAATTTAGAGTGAATATTTCTTACGTTGCATTCCTGTGCCTTTCACATCCAGATCAGCATTTGGGAGGAAAGAAAGGTTTTTGGTTCTCGAGGGCAGATTCTTAAGGAGGAGCTTGTGGGAAGGCACCTGGAAAAGAGTAATAGAAATGGGAAGCATTCAGGGTTCAAACTGGTGTGTAACTTCAATTCTGTGATGAATTGTTATATGAATATTTTGTTTTCATACTTGAGTTGAAGATTAATACGTTTTTTTCCATTTTTCTTTTGAATAGAGGCAATCTGCTGGAAATGCATTGGATAAAATAGTTTCAGGTTATCAAGTTGTTTATGGTGCCCAACTGGATGAAGATGCTATATTGGGCAAATGTAGGAATGCTATTAGCTGCGTTGAGAAAGTGGATAAGGAAATTGGGGGTGATATTAATTCAGGTATGTCCTGCATGGTGCCTCTTGATAGAAGTGCAGACTATAGTGTCATTGAACTTTCTTTTTCTTATTGGCTTTTTGGACATTCCATTCTATGTGGATAATATGACATTTTTGCATGCTTTAAGGATTTTTTTTATTTCCATTTTTCTTATAATTTGATGTTTCCTCATTAATTTTGTAATTTTTTCTCTGTATTTTTCTTTGCCTTTTTTTTCTTTTCATGTTTGATATTTCCTGTGCACTTTGCATATAATAATGTCAGAACTTGTAATGCGTGTAAGATTGCTGATTGTTAAAATAATGCTTGTGGAGGGTTTCATATTTTCACACATGTAAGATCCACCAACTTCTCAGTGTTATACAAGTGTGTGAAGTGGCAGTACTGGGATAGAAAGTGTACAAAACATCCAGATTCAAGGCAGAAGGTTGTAAGGCTAGGACTACTTAAGATTTTCTTGTCACCTTTTGCATTATAAAGAGCATAGTGTCAAAAGGATTAGGAAGAGCTATACGTTAGTGCTACTGTCAGTAATTCTTTATTGACAGAAGATTTCTAATTGACACCATTTAATTTTTCAAAATGCAATGAACATATGGTGTACTTTTAGTTTTAAAAGAGCTACTTAAAGTGGTCAATGGACTTTCTGGGTCCGTTTGGCGAAGCTTATTCTATGCTTTTTTTCAAGTTGGCTTTTTTTGCTTTTATAATATAAGAAAAAAAGCAAAAAAGCTTTAAAAATTAGTTTTTTTTTTGCCTTAAAAGCCAAAAAAGCTAACCCAGAAAAGCTTGACAAAAAGCCCTACCATATAGGTCACATTTCCTCTATTTCACATAATTGGCTCCAGTGTTTGTTGAACTGTTTGTAAGTTTAATATAATATTTACCACATACTGCCTCATTAAATCTCATCACTTTGTTGGTTGGTGACTAAATTATACTTGGGGAATTAGAACATGGTTATGGTCTGGTCTGTCGTACTATTAAATTGTTTTCTTTAATCCATGTTGATTTTTGGCAAAAGACTTGGTTTCTGGGCCACTACAGTATTATTCTAAGCTTGTTTTTCCTGAATTTGGTACCCTTCATAGCATTCCAGTTATGATACTTGCATGGCTAAATCCTATTGCATCTCTCTTCTCTCTCTCCCCCTCTCTCTCACTCTCTCTCAAGTGTCTTTATTATTATTACCATCAATTTAGCAGGGAAACTCAATGGCTCTGGTGTTGTGGAGGAGCTTCAAGGGCAGCATGCTATATTGAGAGACTCTATTGAACAGTTAACAGCAGTTGAATCATCAAGAGCAAATCTTGTCTCTCATCTGAGGGATGCTCTTCAGGAGCAGGTTGGCTGGCAAGCATATCTTCAAAACTATGTGTTCTTGAACTTATTTTTCCTTATCTTTCTTTCTTTCTGTATCTTTTGTGACGGAAAGCTGTCATGGTTTTGTTATCAGGAATTTAAGCTGGATCATATCCGCGATCAACTTCAGGTAACTATGTTGCCTCTTGGGTTGGCTCTGTTTCTGTGGATTATAACTTAGTTTTGGGGAATATTTATCTGTTTGGTTTTTGACATTCTTCCTACTTTAGATGCACATGGTTGTTGTCATTTTTCTCTACAAAAATTATAACCCGAATTGATCGTATATTATTCTGTATGTTAGTATGTATGAAAATTAGAATATTCACAGGACCAGGGTGAATTGGCAAAAGGTCTTCCTTGGTGAAAGATCAAACTCAACATCCAATTTAAGTGGTCTTGCTTTGCAGATAAAAATGATTAGCTTGAGAGGACGGTATTAGCCATAAGATCTGCTCATAATTTATGGACAACAAAGAAGTAAAAAAGGTGGGGTTTTTTTATGTTTGGAGGGAAGAAGGGGGTTAACCTAATTGGTAGGCAATGACAAAAGGAAGTAATGCAGCCAAATATTAGTAACAGATTGTTTGAATTTGAGTGGAAACATATGTAATATTGTAAATAAGATCAAGCTTTCGCTTTAGTTATGCATCATTCAATCACCAAACAAATAGAAATCTAATGAAGAGGGAAAAAAAAAAATCACAGCCTAAATAATTGTGCAAAATAGTTTGTATGGGAAACATACGAACAATAGCCAAACCATAAACTTCAGTGAATAGATCAATCTGTATGTGACAAGATAAAAAGGATATGCAACCAAACAGGAAATTGTAGTTAGAGGACCAAAGTCAGCGTAGCTGCAGTCTAGGCCGTACGAGTCCAAGATAGTGCAACCTGTGGTCAAGTGAATGCACAGCCTTCCCAACAAACCAAGTACCTAGAGACTAGAGTGATGCTGTTGTTCTGAAGATGAGCAAATGTGAAGTAGGAGACTGACAGCAGATAAAGAAGAGAACCAGAAACGAGGAAAAAGAAAGAAACAGAGGTGAATAAGTGGTGAAACAGAGAAGAAGAAGGGAACTAGAGAGGAAGAAGAGAATTATAGAGAAGTAGTATAGTAGAGAAGAAGAGGGAAAGAGAAGAATAACAGAGAAAAGAGAAGGAGAGGAACTAGAGGAGGAAGCAGCCAACTAGAATTTCCAATGTGCAACCAATGACCCCTTGCTCTCCCCCTGACTCAGATTAGGTTTATATGGCGGCTAACCCAGCCTTGGTCATCTGGCTTTGGTGTCACAAGTCCATATGTCCATGTGTCTTTCACTTATGTAGTCATAAACTGCTTAGGTAGTAGATATAGACAACCCCCACATCAGAGGATATAAAACAAAATTATTTGAAATTAACTCAACTAACCTAATTATCAAAAATAAAATTACGTTGAATTGTTCCTAAGAATTTAAACTGCATCTGCCTGAGACTTCATTTTTGATAATTAGGTTGAGTTAATTTAAAATTATTTTGTTTTATATCCTCTGATGTGGGGGTTGTCTATTTCTACTGCCTAAGAAATTACGTTGAATAGTAACTAATAATTTAAAACTGCATCTGCCTGAGACTTCATTTTTGAGAAAAATCTAGCCACATGCAATAAATGTTCATGGATCATAAGTCAAAAATCTCCATTATTCATTTGGAATGCAAAGTGTTGTGACAGATGATGCTGCAATTTAATATCCCAATCGTTTTTGCTAATCACTTGATTGGCTATGAGTAGCCTCTTATGGATAATAATATTTTAGATGATTTACTTCCATGGGACTCATTATGGACAGATATTCCGTAGAGAAAACCGGAGTTCTAAGGGGGCCATGGCTGCCCTTGCCTTTACCTTTAAGCTTCTTGTCTGTCCTTAAGGGTTTTCTTGAAAATTTTGAGGAAATTTGCTATGTAACTAGATCTTAATAGCTAAATGCGGATGTGCATTTATGAGTTTTGTCATTCAATTCACTCATTTGTGGTTGAGGCATTCAAGTCAATCTAGTGGATTCCATATGAGCTGCTGTGCTATATAAGGTGGTGTGATGCGCACCTATGGAAAGATTTCTTTTCTGTTGAGTCAACCAGTGACAAATTATAGTTATTGGGAGGGGATGAGTGGAATGTTTACATAGGTCAAGTGCAGAACTTCTAGAGGTTGAGTGATGGGAGGCTGAAAAGGATACATATAGTTTGATAAAGCATGGATTTCAAGTTCTATATTACGATGCAGGATCCCTATTCCCGCCATAAGCCCAAATGTTGAGGAGCTCAAGGATTTGTGAATAACATGACCCTGTTAAGTCTTACAGGGTTCTGGAGTATTGTCTCTCTGTTGATGCTTTACTTGATTACTATTTGAAATTACTACTCTATGGGGGCAAAGATTGTCTGCCTTTTTATTCTCGTCGTTCTTGTTCCTTTCATGGCTTATAATCTTGTTTAAAATGTGTCAACATTCTATTCAACTATGCATCAGTATGAACACCTGTTGATTTGGTTGAGACGCATTTATTCATACTTGCATGCCGTCCATACATGATGTTTCAGGCAGCTCAGTCCCAGTCGGAACGAGCAGGTAATTTGTGCAGACAGTTACTGAACAACAATGCGCAGTTGCTAGGTGAGCAGAGTATGAAGGAGATTCATACCTCCAAAGTGCCTCACAGTTTTATAACGGGAAATGGAGAGCAATCAGCTCCAGTAATGTACACGCGGCAGTTACCTTCTGCTGAAAAATCTGGAGAAGACCCCAAAGCTGCAGCAGCTGCGATGGCGGCAAAGCTTACAGCATCAACATCCTCAGCTCAGATGCTGACTTATGTCCTCTCTTCTCTGGCATCAGACAGTGTTATCGGTAATACAATGAAAGAATCTTCCAGTGATTATCCTGCTGAAAAGAGAACTAAGCTTGAGAATGACCACCCCTCTTACATACCACTTCAGAATCCTCAAGCTCCACTTCCACCTTATCCACATCCAGACTCACTGCAACACAGTGTCCCAATCACCGCACAAGAATTGACTGCCAATGAACAACCACCTCCCCCATCATCCCCTCCGCCGTTGCCACCATTACCACCACCCATGCATCCATATCCGGTGCCTCAATTCATGCAGACTGCTGGATCAATTAGTGTACCATATGGCTTTGGCACAACCCAACAGCAGCCACCGCCCATGCCTAGTTATCCAACTGTCGGGGCTCCGTTGAATGGTGTTTCTCCCTTTATAGCTGCTCCATCAAATCCCTACCAGAGTTATCAAGGAGCAGAAGGTGGTTTTTATAGCCAGCCATCATCCTTGCCAATGGCACCAATCTCGCGGCAGTAGAATTATCAGTCTTCTTTGGAGCTTGTTAAGAGAAAGGTCTAGGGTGGCAATTTGAAGGCACTCCAGAGTCTGAAACCTTCCTTGTAATTGCGCCTTTTGGTTGCCCACAGGGATAGATTTAGCACATGGTAAGTAGATGTCTGTATTCATATTTCCTATGTGTTCTAAATTTATGTGAGTTCAAATAAGTTCCAATAATTAAATTGAGGGGATTCGTTCCTGGTTCAATGTGTCAAGTACGCGTGCTATGTTTTGGGACCTGGCAAGTTTTGATCCCCTCTTGCTCCGGCTGCCAAAGGTTTGGCTGTATTACACGGCATATTTTCAAGTGTGTTCTTGACTAGACAATCTACACGCCTGTAGGGAAGGAGAGTTATGGGCAGCCCTATTGCCAGAGCAAACAGTGTTTTACCAGCTGTACTTGTTCTAGCAAAAGCTACTTTTGCCCTGGCAATAGCAACAGGTTGGCACACTTGTCTTTTTATTTATTGAATCATGCTTGGTTGCTTGTCAAAACATAACCTGAAGTTAACGCTTGTTAGTTTTAGTTTTTTGCTGTTTATTTTTGTTGCATGTTTTTTGTGGTTTGGTGATGAGTATTTTTAAGTTGTTATTGTGCCAATGGTATTGAAACAATGTTTTAAAAAAACATTACACATCTATTTTAGTGTTTTTTAATTTTTTTTTTTTTACGAATTTTGTAAACTAACTGAAAACAAAAAATAAAAACAAATAATGTTCTTTGTTTTTTTTGAAACAAAAAAACAAAACAAAAAACGTTAGCGTAGATGTTTTCTTTATGCATGCCCAGCATTTGATTTATTTTGAAAATTCTCTAGTTTGCTAAAAGGGCAGCTAGATAAGCTGGGAATGCAGCGCTGTACGAGAATAATATTTTGTTACAGGTCAATTGAAAAGGCAGCTGGCCCTTGGATTGAAGGCGTCAATTCAATATGAATTTAGAATTGCTTATCCTGTTGAGAGCATTCTTTGTTTTTTTTTTTAATACTTTACGGGGGCAAAAAACTCTCAAAAGAGAGAGAGACTTTAATTATAAGTGGGGGTGTTATTATCACTTTGGCTAACCCTCTCCTTGAATATATTCATTTGTGGAAGTGAAAGCTCTCCATAAAAATGATGAAATCTATATTTCTTGGAACGGCTATTTTGTGAAATATTGGGAAACGAGACTCTCAAATTCAAATTCAAGATGAAATCTGTTTTTTTTATTTTAATTTGTGTAGAAGCATGCACCGAAGTAAAGAGATCAGACAGTTTTAGTAGTTTAGTATATCTGTGTGTATGGCCTAGGTGAGAGAGAAAAAGAAGAGGAAAAAAAAAATCTCTAGGACTGTAAAGTTAGTGAGAAGAACATGGAGTACCACCGTCGGCCTGTCGGGGGGAGTAGACTCTGGTGACGATGAAACGGCCACGTGTCAATAGACATTTTTAGCAAAGCATAAATTTTCTGCATGCTAATATAATATGTTTGGTAAAATAGAAGTTATTCAAAGCAAGTACCAATAAAGAAAGAAAATGCATGGCTTTACAGAGCGAGAGAGAGAGAGAGAGCCATGTACATCCACTCCAGTGTCCATGTACAGTAACAAGGCCAGGCCAATCGCCACAATGGCTGTTTGACGAACTGGTCTCCTCTTGCAGTCAAAGACTTGAAGTTCCCGTAGTTTTGGGATTGGAACCAAGTAGGGACGCTTACTTAGGACCAAACTAGTAGTAACAAAATAGTTGGAGTCTTGGAGATCTATAAAATTAGTTTACAAGTGGAAAAACAATTATATATGATTTGATAAACGAAAGAATGACCACCGACCCACATTTTGTCTCTCAGCACCCCATTTACAGAACACAAATCTCTCTCTCTCTCTCTCTCTCTCTCTCACACACACACACACACACACACATGTATTAATATTTCACAAGGCCATGAATCACCAGCTTTGTTGTATAGCTGTGTCTGCTAATATTAGGAGTATAAAAAATAATTAATGGAGAACTAAATAGCAATATTGAATCTATGAACCAACTCGAGTGCATTGTAGAAAAGCACATGCAAGCTAAATTGAGTTTCAAAACTTTTTGGCTGGGGTCAATTGAAAATATTTAAATAATGATAGAAAATATGCTTAGCCAAAAAAGAAAAAAAGTCATAATTGAAAAAAATATATATATATATATGTGTGTGTGTGTGTGTGTGTGTGTGTGTGTGTGGAAACTTACTAGGGTAGTCACAAAGGAAAGATACAGACGGTAAGCTGTTTTCTTCATTTCATTTCGTGAAGTACTAGTTACTTCTGTGGAGTTAAATCCATGTACCCGAAGCCTAATCCACTGTTGGGGATAACATAACTGAGGGACCAAACAGAGCCCAAGAAACAATCCGACATTCCTGTATGACAAATATCGAAACACAAGGTGAGACAAAATCCACCATCGGATCCCAATACCGAAAACAATTATATATTTTTTTTTCAAAGCATGTGAATTTTTTTTAATTCCAATTATTTTGCTCTTCCCTAAGCACTTATTTCATTTAATTGAAATGAGCACTGGGCTTTGGTACAAATGAAGTCCTTAATACAATAATAATTAATAAATAAGACTGAGAGTAACACACTCAAAGCGACAAGCAAAAGACAGAAGAAGCTGAAACGAAAAGAGGTAGGAAGGAAGGAGAAAAAGCAGTCAACGGAGGGCTTACGTCAGCCGTTGATGGAGTGGTGATTTGTGAAAGCTTTCAAAAGAGAGACCTAGAGAAGGAGGAGGAACAAAGGCTGAGAAAAGCCGTCGTCATGTCTTATGCTTTAACGGCTGAAGGCAGTAGTAAAAGTGAGGTTGGTCGTAATTTGAAAAGGTGTGTCTTTGTGCAGCTCAGTCTTTCTTTATGCAGAGAAAGAAAGAAGAGAATGACGAGAGAGAAAGAGATTGCCCAATGCCCACTGCGTGACTGACTATATATACATACATATATGTATACACACACATATATATATAAGCAAACAAATGGATTGCAAATGGGATTGCATCCGAAATGGGTGGTCAAAGTGGGGGACCAAGGAACACCACCACCAGCCCTGCCAACGTTGCTGATCAATTCATGCCCTGCCCACTCTCTTATTAATCCATCCAAAAAACAAAAAAAGAAAGAAGGCTTTACTACTGTGGGATCATTTCATATATATAAAGAGTCACGCTTCCTCTCATGACTTGAGTAGTTTATGAGTCATATGCCTCTCTCTCTCTCTCTCTCTCTCTCTCTCTCTACCTGTGGGGATTACGCAGCGTCCGTACTCGCCGGCCAGTTGCTCGCGTGAGTTGTAGGCCAGAACTTTGTCTCTTTACAATTACGAAGTTGCCACTGCCTTTTTCGGGGACCGGATTGGTTCAAAGGATGGAGAATTGGGCCCTTCTTTTCCAACTCATTTCTGATCAACATGCGTCCCTTCGTTTTCGTTTCGTTTTATTTTATTTGTTTGATTTATGGATATTCATAAAAGCATGCAAAAGCTAAATTTGGTAATTGTTTACATGTAAATCATGATTGCACTGACCAATGTGAAAATGAAGATGGATTAGCCATTTTTCAAAAATTGAAAAGAAGAAAGGAAAATAACATTGAACAATTGAATAAGCGATTTCACAACAAATGTTAACGGGATTTAGGATATCCAAACAATTAGTAAATGGGTATTATAGTATGTATGCATGTATGCAAATAACCTTGGGTTTCCCAGTTAAATTAACCTTAAATTATCCAATTATCCATGTATATATAGTTTTGATACGCATTCCACATGCAGACGTTAGTGGAAGTTAAGAGAGGAGTTAAAATAAGATTGGAGATTAATAAAGAAACAAACGAATCAACCGACATGCAATATCGGATTATTATTCAAATGACAAAACAGTTACCGGCTTTTTCACGGCGTTATGTTCCTTGCGTGCCTAAACGTTTCCCAACATCATGATTCATGATCACACCCTCTTTCAGACATCCCCCAGTTTCCACAAATTAATTCTTATCATGCACGTGCTTCGATTTTGCTTCCTCTACTCAAAGAATATATATGGTTTCAAATATGGGTTCTGAGCTTTGGAACTTGGAAGGTGAAGAACTACCCTTTTTCTTCGAGTTTTTGTTTTCGTTTTAAAATAATTTTCCTTTTCCAATTGTTGTTAGTGTTCAAGATGGGACTAACCAGTGGCCTTACCTACTCCTGTCGTCAGACCTCACCATCTGAATGAATTTGCAAATCTTCATTCGAAAATATCGTTGAGGTACTACAGGAATCACAAAAGTGAAACCCTAATTAAGGAGGTCGAGCCCCTTAGTGACTGACATGCATATATTTCCATTCGACAATGCTTATAACACATATGATCGGAATCTAGTATAAAAGGCAGGTGAGGCAGAAACAATTTTCGACAGGCGCAATCGAATAATATCATTTTATTTTCTTCACCATCTCGATATCTCTCGCAAGACGCGCGAGACATATATTATATTACACACGCTTTGGCTTGCATGCCTGTTAATCCCTATCTCTTCCTCTATTGTCTGCCAAACAGGCAAGAGCCCCAATACCAAAATGAGTGAGTGAGTGAGTGAGTGGAGTGACTTCTCTTTCTGTCACACGGTACACCTTGTACGGATTTCTTCACTTGTAGAAAAAAAAAATTGTTTGGTACTCTTGCATGGATAAACAGGCATCTCTTAAGTAAAAGAAAACACAATCTATCTCCCATATTTGATTTGATGCTTAGGATATTAATGAATATTATTTCTGATTAAATAAAAGGGCCAAGATTCTTTACGTACATTTATGTTTCGGTGCAATGTTGAACAAGAAACCATCCAAATCCAATGAAAGGAGCGGTGCTTAAAGAATCAAAGCCATGCCACTGAGGATGTCCATATCACTAAGTATATACAGCCCATAACTCCACGAGCCCACATGTACGAAATCGGGAACCTCATTCAAATTCGAGTCAATCTATATAAGGCTGTATATTTCATAACATTAAAAAAAAAGTCAATTTCATCTTTTATGACCATTAAAATTTTCACTATTATGGTAATGAATGTTATTATTATGCCGTAAAAAAGAGGGTTAAGCTAGCGTTCCAATACTTAAATGCTCACATGCGCATGAGGTCACGTCGAAAAAGAACAAGGAGAAGGGTATTGTGATGGCCACGTTCCCCTCTCACTTCTGGATGTCAAAGTAGGTAGTGCCGACAAGTAGGACGGAAACAGCCGTCTAATAAACCAACAACTCTCCCCCGTCCCAACAGCCACACCACCCTTCTTCTGAAAAAGCCTGCGCCTATTGCCTCACCCCCCTCTCCCCTTGCCCCCCACACACCATTATACATTACAAATACGCTGTATTTATATCTAGCGTATACATATATAGTATTAAGCAACCAATAAAGAATACCTAGAAGTATTCCGGATTATCTTGTTAGAGCTGTGATTATAAAAAAAAATACTATCTTTGTAAGGTGACCAAGTTGGTATATACAATGACATATATAGCAAATAAGCACACCTCTTTCTCTCTCTCTCTCTCTCTCTCTCTCAGATGCGCTCTTTCTCTTGCATGCGGTGACTACTGCAGCAGACCAACTTTTTTCTTTTGCACAGACAGACTTTATTATCAGCACTGGAAATTACTATTTCTGAAGTTATTTTAAAATAATCCACTCTAACTTCATCTCTTGGCCCCTATGCTTTTTGTCACCTCTATAAATACCACACAGCCCCTCCATGAGTCCTCAGACCCTCACTCACCCACTCATATATTATAGTCTTTTACACATTCCACCCCTTTCATACTTCATTTTTGATAGTTTGTTTTTGTTGTGAGTTAGAGTGAATATGCATTACCAAACGGAATCTTGGGGTTCGTATTTGTCAACAACAAGGAGCGTTGGTGACCCACTGGAGCGTATAGAGAGGTTGGCCTCAGAGAGTGCTGTGGTGATATTCAGCATAAGCAGCTGTTGCATGTGTCACGCCATCAAGAGGCTTTTCTGCGGCATGGGCGTCAACCCTACCGTTTACGAGCTCGACGAAGACCCGAGAGGCAAAGAAATGGAAAAAGCCCTCATGAGGCTACTAGGCAGCTCTTCCGCCGTCCCAGTGGTGTTCATCGGAGGCAAACTGGTGGGAGCTATGGACAGAGTTATGGCCTCTCATATCAACGGCTCTCTCGTGCCACTTCTCAAGGAGGCTGGAGCTCTCTGGCTTTGACTTCTCTTTCTTGACATAGTTTTAGAGAGAGAGAGAGAGAGAGAAGGGAAATTAATACAGTGAAAGGAATTAGAAGAGGAGGTCCAAGAGGAAGAGGAGTGAGTTTTTGGCTCTGCCATTTTGGACATATAGTACTAGTAACTAATGTTTTTTTTCGATCGTCGTCTTTTATTTTTGGTTGTCTTTGCTTTTGTTCTTCAGTTCGGTCTGTTGTTGTTTTGCCTTGTTTTCTAACCGATCTGAATCCCAGACAGAAATGTAATATGCTCCCTCCTCTGTATAGAAATCGAAAAAGCGCAAAAAAAATGTTGTTATTTCGACTGGGTTTATTTCCATCTTCATCGCTGTCGGTGGTTCAGTTTTGTGAACTTCTCATCATCCAGCAGAGGAGAAAAAGAAGACAGGAATGACAGACTAATAAGTCCCACTTTAAGAGGGTACGTTTTGTTGTGTCGTTTTCTAACTTTACCTTAGTATTTTAAGGTTAAAATTTTAGAATAATGTTATATACACTTTACTTTCTCAATTAATTTTTTTTTTATTTTTGCACATATGACTTATAGGACTTACATTAGTAATTTTATAGAGACGTATTCATTAGTGTCTAACAACTGATTTCCTCGGCTGGAGTGTGGTCAAAAATAAATTATTCACTTCAAAACTAAGTAATTTACGAGGTATAAAAAATTTTAACAAGTTTTAAACCTAAGACATATGAATTACCTCTACTGAACTGTCACTCAAAATAATAAATATTTAGATCTTTCATGATAACTTTTATAATCTTATACAAAATTATTATCCACACAAAAGATATGCAATACATTATGAAAAATATTAATTCTTACAAAAATATGCAATACATGAATATAAAAAATATTATTTTTATATAAAATTTATAAATAAAATGATGTGACAATAACTATTATAATTAAAAATTATTATGATAAGTATTTTATTTTAAAATAAAATATTTTTATTAAGACACATTAATTTATATAAAAATTTTGTATAATTTTTTTTATTTATTCGACATTAACCCATCAATATATAGGTAGTCAAAGGATGCACTTTGAGATCAATAGGCTTTTATTTCTAGGAGTATGGTCTCTATAGACTGTGGGCCCCCTCTCGCGTGGGATGTTTTCCGCTTGCCTTTGATGGTCGCGTCTTATAGCTCCGTACAACCTCAAAGTAGCCACGTCATGTTGAATGGAAGAAAGATAACGGTGGTCCCGATAAGGTTAATCACATGACTAATTGCTCGTCGCCACGTGTAAATTTTTTTTTGCCCCAGCTGAAGCATTAGGCCATCAGGGTACAGTTTTCATAAGAATGTATTGCTTTTCTTTCTTGTCCTCAAAACCCTGTTGTGCGCTTTTCCCATATTCGGAAGAGAAAACCGACATGCCTTACAACATATGTACCATGATTCTGAACTAGTAGCCATTCATTACCTGATGACAGAGAAGCAAAACAATAATAATGATAAAAATAACTTTTCCAATTTATCTAAAGACTCAGGCTTTTAAAGAGAGAATAATACAGGTAACAAAAAAAAAGTTTCAACTGTTGTTCAATGCATGAAAGCATATTTGGGTTGCGTAGATAGATGTTATGCACGAACAGGGTGGGTTCAAAATTTTTGTTCAATAGGTTTAAAATTTACATAGAATTATATATAAAAATTTTAATTAAAAATATAATTTTTTAATAAATAAATAGATAATTATATTAAAGACGTTAAAAAAATACCACCGTTAGTGTACAAAAGTTATACACAAAAAAACTTATCAAAAATATTATTCCAAATTTGATGTTATCGTTCAAAATTTCGAGAAGAATTTTAGGATTTTAGATAGTTAAGAGTTTATGGATACATATAATGAATGGTTAATTGAAATTGTGTTGTTTGTTTAGTCAAATAATGAAGAGTTAACAAGATAAGTATATTTTTTTCTACAAATTTAGTTATATTCAGTAGAGACAAATATATGTATTACTAAATTTAGAAAGAGGCACATAAAAGTTTTTGTAAATTTAGTAGGGACAGAATAAATATTTATAACCTATAATTAAATACATACACATTATTTTAAAAAAAAATAGTGAAAATAGCCAATCCAGACAACTGCCCCCCACTGAACTCTTCTTGAGCCCGTCTTTGTGAACGAACTCAAGTAAGTAGTCAGTTGAAAGTTTGAAGCCAAAAAAACAAAAGAACTTTGTATTGAAAATTATGGTGGTTTTGACTGTGTGTGTTTAAAGTCTTATGATTTTTTTTCTCTGTTAAAAAAACTAAGCTCTGGGTTGTGTTTGTTTTTTTCCGTTATGATTACTGATTATTCATATAATACATAAAATTTATATGATTGATATAAACCATGCCCCTGTATTAGCTCGAGGTAGCCGAAGGCCTAGATACCTTGTAGCACGAAAACCAAAAAAACATCCCAATGGATAATCTGACGGGCAGCTCCCAGTTTTGCGACGCGTTGAACCGGAGTCCATAATAATGGGCCTTTATATATGCTGAGCATGGGTTTAAAAGTTTGGCCCTAATTTTGACAGCCCATTTCTGTCACCTGCCAATTATTCACTTTGAGATTAATCAATGTGACACTGTACTGGAGCCCACAAGAACCATTGGCAACCTAAATGGTTTTAGCAATATACTTTGTGCGTGTCAACTTTATTTTATTTTATGGCAAGGAAGGAACATTTGGTTTCAGTTTTATACTCTGTTTTTAACATTAGGAAATCAAAAATTAATATGGAAAACTTCTCTGAAAATTTTATTTTCAAAGCAAAATTGTCTAATTCTTGTGAAACAAGTTTTAAATTTTTTTTCTAACTCATTTTCATAGGAAAAATTATAACAATAAGCAAAATGATAGAGTTTTTAAAATTTTAAAACTTTATCTTATTTCTAGCACTGCTTTCCTGTGAAAATGAAAAAAACGATAGTGTTTTTTATGGTCATATATTTTTTTTTTCAACAAACATGAAAAAAAACCAAAACTCCTATTTTTGTTTGTTTTGAGAACATGGAAAACAAAAAAGAAAAACTAAATCGAAACAAAACACAAAACCAAGAAAACAATAACATGACACCACAATTGTGAACAAATATAGGGTACAGCTGTTGAATCATATCATCATCATGTTGATGTGCGGCAACCACCCAATAAATAAAAACTATATAACTACATAATTTTTATAATTATCATGAGTGTTGAGTTTAAAATTTAACATTTTAACCGTAATCCAAAATAAAATCATAATTAGTAGGATTTGACAGTCATATGACTATGTATCAAGGTCATCTCACCCATGAAGGATTGCCTTAGGCCCTCAATTTACCTATTAAGGCCCTATATAGTTTTTCTATCTTCTTATAAAAAGTTAAAAAAAGCCCTTGGTCCAAATGAGAAGAAATTATTTATTATAAGAAGGAAGTCCAAAATCAACTACAATAGTAAATTTTGGAAAACAAAAACACTAGTTTAATAATAAATAAATAAATTGTACAAATGCAAAAAAAATTTTAAGGCCCCAAAATTCTTAAATATTACATGCTATAGTCAAAGTCCTATATAGTTCCACATATATTTTTCAAAGAAATACCGTAATCTAGATGAGAAAAGAAGGCTCGTTAGGAAAAAAGAAAAAAAAAGCCTAAAATCAATATCCTAGCTCGCAAAAAAAAAATATATTAGCTTAAAATTTTTTTGAAAGCCCAAAATTTTTAAAACCTTACATTGTTTTAAGACCCTACCTAATTTTTACATATATATATTTTTTTAAAAAGAGAGACCTTGGCCCAAATAAGAAAAATATCTACTAGAAAAAAAGGCCAAAGTTAGAACACTAGTCGACTTACGAAAAAAAAAAACCTGATTTATAAAATAAAATAATTTTAAAAAGCCTCACTTAAAATGGTGGTCTTAGGCCTCAATTTATCTGGAAGGTGGTGTTATGTATTATTGGCCTATCATATAATATTAACATGAAGAAGTGGTTCAAAAAAACTGATAACACGGCTAAACAATCTCACCGACGCGTTTGGAAGTTCTGAATTTCCCACTACTTTTGACGATCTTTTGATCAACAACATGAATTAAGTGGGTTATTCGGTCGTTCTCATCGTATGTATGTTCAATCACGTCGGACACATCACCTTCTTATAGGACATTTTTGTCACCAAAATACCCCTAATATTTATATACTATGTGAACGACAATATGATTCGCACACATCGTGTCTCGATATAATTGGCAAATTGTATTATCAAGGGTAGAATAGAACCGGACTACGGAGAGCCATGTTTCTTACGCGAGAGAGAGAGAGCCTATAATCAGCTATGCTGAGGCTATTCTTACTGAAAAATGCACGGAAGTTCTCCGCAATTCACTGACAAGATTCAAAAATCGTACTTTCCCAATTCCGCAAGTAGGAAATTGTAATAAAACGATTAAACCTAAAAACAAGTTAATAGAAATAGAGAACCCACACACAAAACGCAGAGCAAATAACAGTGAGCGTCAAGATCGGGCTTAGGGTTCCTCAAATTCAACAACCCTTTACAATTCGTCGCTTCGTTTTCTCGGTACGTAATCCATTCGCAATTCACATTTAATTCTTGTAATTGGCTTGGTTATTTGTATCGGTTTTGGATAAATTTGAGCTGTGTGTATGTTTTCGATGTTGTTTAGGTGTTGAATTGGTGGGAAGGATTGGGGTCGACTGTAAACTGTGGTTTTGTTGGTTGATCGGAGGGTTTGGTCAGCAGAGATTTGTTGTTGCAAATGCCGGACGAGGACTTGGTAGAGCTTAAGTTCCGATTGTATGATGGAACCGACATCGGTCCGTTTCGGTACTCACCGGCTTCAACAGTAGCGATGCTCAAAGAGAGAATCGTCGCCGAGTGGCCTAAAGGTTAGGAGTTTGCTTATCAGTACTCTCTAGCCCGTGAAATCAAATGTATCGATATCCATATATTTTATTTGCGCATTGTATGAATTGAGGTTGTTTCTTGGATGGTCATTATGTGACATTCGTGCTTGTGTGAGATTTAAGCAATTAAGAATAACAAGGTGAATTTTCACTTGTTCGAATTCAGAATCATGTTTTTTGTGTAAAGCTGAAGGTCACTTTGTGTTTTTGGGTAAGAAAGTGAGCTTCTGTTCTTGAAGCGTTAAATGTGCAAGGCTTTGATGATGTGCATGGTATATGAATGAAAATCCACCTATTTACGAGGCAAGGGTCACATATTGTTTTTGGGCTTTGCCTTCCACAATAACTGTCGTCTTAAGTGAAAAAAATATATGGTTTTACAGAATTTTTCCCCCGGTTGCTTCATCTTTCAAACTAATTCTCGACTGTGACAATTGAGTAGAGAAGGCTGATATATTCTAGCGGGTAGCCTTTATGCCTATCAAGATGTACACATTTAGAAATATGATGAAGTTGCCAGTCATCATTTGTTAATCTAAATAATTGGTACCCCCTAACTCATTGAGTATTATTACACAATATTTATTGTTACCTTTCAATTTAGCTAATGATCATGGACCATCATCCGTCATTATCAATTATTATCACATGAAAATTTTAAAAGGTGCGGTATTTTTGCTAGATATGAGTCATACGATACGGCAAGGTTGGTGAGATGGTATCATTATTTGTGTTTGTTGCCCTAAGTGGGTCAATCTGCATAACCAACAGAAAAGCAAAATAGGGACACATTTCTAGTCATCAAGAAGTTCCTCAGATTCTGTCTTTATATGTTATTTTGATAAATATTGAATATAAGTTAAGCAATCATTTAAAAAATACAATGTTACAGGAGGCCTCCCTAAAAATGCCTCTGATTCTAAGCTGCATCAACTGCTGATGGAGCATCCATCAATGCTGATTTTGAGCCTGTCTTGCCAAGCAGGCTTCCAATGGCAAAGGCCTCAAATGTCCACAAGTCAAGGTCTAGTTCACTCATATTAGTCTCCGTATGTGTGGCTTCGAATTTAATAGTAAACAAGTGTGGGAGATGCACAAAAGAAAGTCCTATCTGGCATATCTTCAGCTGAAGACACCTTCCATTCAAAGTTCTGGTTTCTTAGAATGCCAAAAGAAGTCCTAGTAACTTAAAGAATCTATTAAGGCGTGAAACCCCAACCCGAAAAGGAAAAGGCAGGAAGTTAATAAAGAGACGTTAAAAACATAAACGACAGAGAGGCTGAGCAAGAAGAAAAAAATGCAATTGTTTCTAACACGGCAGTTGATTGCATTGGGCAAACTAAAAGTGCGTACTGTCATGCTCTGTTCCTAGAAAAAGTAGTCTCATGCAACTCTTTCCTTCCTGCATGCAACAGTGGTTCAATTTTTGTCTTTTTTGTAACTTCGGTTCATGTGCATAATGCGTAGAGATAGTATGCAATCAAACAATAACCTTGACAATATGTAGGCGTCACATATCTGATGCTGTGTGTCATACTGGAATTATGTTTTCTACCTAATTCTTTTTTCTTTTTCGTTTTTATAAATATTTTGTGGGTAGCTCTATAGTACATGAAATTTATGCTAACTTTTTAAGCTCCAACACATTTTCTCTTGGGAAGAAAATCTATGCATTCAACACTTTTTCCTGCCAGACCAGTACCTTTTAGACCGTACCGGGCGGTATGGAACAGTATTAACAACCATGGATCAAACTGCCTGGCAATGACATCCTGCGAAATACTTACAGATTCCCCATGCCAAAAAGAAATAAATAATAATAAACTGAGAGAGAGAGAGAGAGCATGTTAAATATCTCTCTTTGTCCTCAATTATAGCTCCCATGCCTTCAATTTTTAATTTTGATTCTACACACATTAACGTGTGCAAAGACATGTTGCTCTCTGTCCTGCTGCACTTTGTCAAGCAATAATGCAAGATATGGACTTTTGGATTATATTGATATCCTATATCATTTTCATCTTTCTTCTTACTTTCCTGCATCTTCATGTTAACTGTCGTTTTTAGTTTCTTGTCTTTGTTATGTTCTTCTAATATTTGATATAAACATGGTATTGGATTACATTAGATAAAAAAATTGCACCCAAGGCAGTGAATGATGTGAAATTGATAAATGCTGGAAAAATTCTGGAGAATAGCAAGACTGTTGGTCAATGCAAAATTCCTTTTGGAGAGCTTCCAAAAGCTGTCATCACCATGCATGTTGTTGTGCAGCCATCTTTAGCAAAAGCGAAAACAGGTAGTTTCAATCTTGCTAGTAAAGTTTTGGGTGTAATCATGCCTCCATCTATTTTAGCATTTTTTTTTTTTTTTGTAAGCACTTTTTGCTTTCTTTCTGAATGACTTGATGGTACTACTTGGTTAACTTCCATTCTTCCTAGAGTTAGGCAACTACAAGCAATATGTTTAATTCATTGAACACTGTTTTAATTGTTCTGTAATGCCGTATCTGAGCCCTTCAAAAATAGATGATTTTTTTCTTTGCTTTAAACTCAATCACAATTACTTGGGGTTGACTTTGTGTTACCATAATACTTTACTACCCTAGCAAATTATGTTTTTGGAACGGCGTTCCGAAACATGGTACTTTAGCGTTCCAAAACGGTGAATTTAGCGATCCAAAGCGATCCCAATTTTTTTTCTATTTATATCTTTAAAGTTCACTTAACTAAGGAAAAAAAATCATTTATAATGAACAAAAAAATAGGAAGAATAGAATTTTGGCATAACAATATGCAAAAAAAAAATGAGCCATGATACTCTTAGAATGTGTTTTTAGATGATTAATTTGAAAAAACATAAATTATGTTTTATTAAATATCTAATTATTAAAGAAAAATTTTCTAGAAGTATCTTAATTCTAATAGTATGCTTTATAGAAGTCTATCCTTAGTGTACCATATTTTAGAACATATGGCGTACCACGTTTTTGTTCCCATTCTACATACTGGAACAATCCGCATTCCAGGTAATGACTCCATTGATGTGTATTTCCTAGTTGGCACTCTTAAGGGTTAGTTCTCTGTTATACATTTATGCCAGTTCAGCAATCTCTTCAACCCAAATTTTGGTTTCTTGGTGGTCTAGGGGGAAAAAAATTATTATATTGCATCTTGTTAGGTATGAAGATTTCTAACTGTTTTTGTACATGAAGGTACATGCCATGTTTTTGTGTAAGATAAGTCGACTGAATGTAGTTGCTCACATCCTCTTATTCAGATAAAACGCAGGCCCCCTGTTAAGTGTTCTGGTATTTCATTTTTGTTTTTTCAATTAGTAACAGGGACAGCCTTCCATGGAAGTTGGATAACTTGAATATGCAGTTTTGTGCTATTGAATCATTTGGAAACAAGATGTAGGATCTTCTACTTTCAGCACCACAACAGTGAACAAACAGCTTAAAGATGATGAATTGAGGGTTAGATAACAATGGGAAGAGAGGAAAGCCTAGGCAATCACCCTAAGGAGACATGCATTCTTCACTCCATGACAAATGGAATGCCTGTACATCATATATAACACAGAGAGCAGTCAAATTTGGTGGCTAAGAAAAGATTAGATGTGGACTATCATTTGAGCCAATTAAATCTGCTATATCTTGCACAAACTAAGCGAGCAAGCCTGCAAACAAAAGCCATTATGGCAGCCCACTCTACAATACCAAATTGAACTTAAAAAGAAAAACACAATAACAGCAATTAAAATTAGAAGAGTTAAAACTCGTAGGCAAGTTTTAAACTAGTTCTTGCCAAATAATATTAGTCCTTGAATTTGATTTTGGCCTTTCTCCAGTGGTATTTGTTGCACTTTGCCCAACATATGATTGTGGTACTTAAGTATGGATTTCCCATGGGGGCATGACATGTCATCGCCATTTCGCCGCCACATCATTATCTCTAGATTTGGTACTCACGTGTAAACCTCATGAGGTGAACCCTCGGGGTTGGTGCTACAGTGATGGGACATCCTAGTCACCCCACTCGTGCTGGACTTTCGGCAACGTGGTTCAATTGATAGAGTTTGGAGTTCGTTAAAGTGGTCATTCCCCTTGTCACAAGGGCCTTGGGCCTTGATTGAACCTAGAGAGAAATCTCCAAAAGAGACAACTCTAAACCATGATCATTTGCAAATCCTAAAGACCTATTTTTAGTTTAATTATGGATAAGCTTACAATTTATATTCAGAGGTTTCTTGTCAAGCTTTAGGATTGAGACCTCTTTTTACTTTAATCATGGATACCATACGATGCATAGTTAGTAATAGGTTACTTTGTGGTGGTGTTTCAAGATGCCATTTTAGTTGACAGGAGGAAAGAGGGGTTAATCATAAATTAGTGCTACTTTAGAATTTGGAGATTTTAAGATAAGTGAGAGTAATAGTGGATGGAAGATGACTTCAATAGTATACAATGACACTTGAAATTGTAAATCAGGGAATGGGAAAAACTTATAGGTGGGAGATGCACAAAAGTGATATTTTCTCTTTATTTGCTTCTTCATTAGGAAGGGATGCGACATACCTTCTAGAATTAGTTTGGAATAGGATGAAAGGAGAATTGCTTCTAGAGCGTTCTGAGCCGTGGTATGCCTATGAAGTTATGAACAAATTTCTTAAGGTTTGCATTATGGTACAAATGCATGGCTGTGAAGAAACATGCACAAGAAATTATTGGAGCAGAAATAATGTTGAGATAGATGGGTGGCAAAATGATTGAACATATGTCTTTGGGGGTAGAGGCCTCATTGATAGAGGTCAGGACAAGGGAAAGCCGTCTTAGATGCTACTATCATGTCTGAAGGACCAATTTTGTGCACAAGTAAGAGTCATTCAATTAAAGTTCAAGAATTAAGGCATTACTAGGAATTGAGGAAGGCCAAAAAAGATGTTGGTTGAAGTGGTGGGTGAGAAAAGACATGATTGCTGATAATTGAACAGATGATATGGTCTTAGGTGGTGGCAAATGGCAAAATGGATTTCTGATTTACTCCTGAGGAAAAAAATGAGCGTATTTGTGCAGTTGATCAAGTAGACCATGGCTCAGTCGAGTTGAGTTAATTTGAGTTATTTCCTTTGAAGTGTTTTCTACTGCTTCTACAGTGTGGGGTTTGCCCTTTTGAGTCCCCTGGCATATGATGCATTCTCCAAATTGAGTTATGCTACTTATATCTCAATATCCATTCTCCTGTTTTTCTTCCTTAACGCTACCCAGTTTACAGTTCCATTATGTTGCAAATCTCATCCTTAATAGGGTGCTTTTGACTGCTTTAGTTGTTCTGATCTCATTGCTCCCCACCATTGGACATTGGAAGATTAAATACTGCTCATGTTTTTTCAACTTACTTATGGTGATATTCTCTCGCTAGCATACTTTTTTTTTTTTTTAATTTATTCATAAGATTCAGTCTGGCTGCTGTGTTTGTAGTTCAGTCTTTGCCAGATGACAATATTATGATCTCCGCAACCACCTGGCTTTTGCAGCATAGCAAATGAATAGGTTTATTTACTTTCGATGCCAAAAAAAAAAAATTCCAGAAGAAAAAAGTTAGAAAACCAGAATAGAGCTTACGATTGAAGTAATAGCCAGGGTGGTTATTGTCGTTACATTAAATGGTTTAGATTCCTATTACTGCTACTGCTGGAGTTGTAGTCTCCTTAGGATTGAGTGAGGAGTTAATTAATATCTATCAAGTAAATCAACTATGTACTCGAAGTTCTTTTTTTATTTATTTATGATTTATTGCATAATCTTATATAATAATTTGGCCGTTTCCTCTCTCAGATAGTTTCTGAAAGCTATGCATTTTGTTTGTCTGAACAGAAAAGAAGGTTGATGAGGCTCCGAGGAAAAACATCTGTGCGTGTTCAATATTGTGAGAAGTTTGATTCAGAATTAATCTTGTGGGGTTCTTTGGATTACCTGGACTGTGGAATTGAGCAGTTGGTAAAGACAAATAATTTGAAACGGTACCATACCTCATTTGTTACATGTTTGTTGGATCAGCATTCCTATGTAAGACTGCTTGTTGGTTATGATGTATCTGCGGTTATATAAATTCTCATGTTTGTGTACATTTTGTAGCTGCAGTCCTTTCATATACTAATACAAAGGCTTATGGAGTTGATATCTTCAAAAGGGCTTTACATTGTCTTCGTTTATGCAATTAATTCGGGATCTAAACTTTATAATGTTGAACAAAATGAGTGTGGCTTGATGAATTATACTTTGTGAATATTGGGTGGAGGTGATGAAGGCTTCACACACTGCTATTCTCATCGATTTTGTTTTTTTCCTCCCCTGATCTTCCCGCAACCCCATCCTTTCCTTTTTTTTTTTTTGCATCAGCTCTCCTCATCATCTAATAATTATATTTTGCTTAGAGGACCGGGATTTATCCTCTTCCCACTTCTCTTTGTGCAATAATTGTAAGAACAGAAATCATGCTTGGAGGAGTGAATGGTTGTAGCCTCCCTCTCTCTCTCTCTCTCTCTCTCTCTCTCTCTCTCTCTCTCTCTCTCTCTCTAGAGTAGTCCTTGCAAATAGATATACTGGTAACGTACCTTACCCAATGCATCGTTGAACTTTCAGGCTAGGGCTGGGCCTGGGTGAGAATGTTAACTGTGCCCAAGTATTGGACTTGAATGTGCTTGGACTGAGTTATTTAATTGCCAACGTATAAACTTTTTAACTTATTATAGAATTTTTATGTATGTATCGCGACTCGCGAGTGCATTGATTTGGGTCTTAGTTGACTACTAGCCCAAGTGACCAAGGAAAGGGGTGGCATTGCTAGTGATTATCAATTTTCCTTATCTTTATAAAGTACAAGTGTGTGTAACTTCTTTCGTAACTAGAAGCTGTCTCATCCAGACGCTTACATATTCAATCACGTGATACGATTTTTGACTCGGAGGAATTGTCTTGATGAGAGATCTCTCAAATCTCTGATCAACCTAAAATTTGGCATTTTTTGATAGGGCATGATGGGCGTTTGAGTATGTTATTAAATATATTCTTCTGTGAAATGTATATTGTACTATAAAAAGTTAAGAAAAATTGTAAGAAAAAAGGTGTACATGAGGTATAAATTGATCTAAAAATTTATTCGTGGGTGTAAGATCGAGCCTTTGAGTTGAGTTTGGTTGAATTGAACTGAAGCCCCGTTGAGTCCAGTGGTTACGACACCGGACGGAACCCGGGATGGCCAGATCCTAAGGTCATTTTTCGTTTCTTTGCCTCTTTTTCGTTTTGGCTGGGTTTGCAACGATAACACAAATCTATATTTCTGATAAAAGATGAATATATATTTATATATATATATATATATATATATTATCAGGCTCAGCATCTCCAGGCAGAAGCAGCAAGGATAGGTCTGTCTTGCCACCCCAACAGCAAGCAATCCTTGTCCTCCGTCAACCTATATCCATCACAAGAATACAATCCCAACAGTATTTTCGTCTGATTCACCGCATTCGCGCTCAGTGGAACCCCCTTGAACCCTTTCCCTTCCATGATCGTCCTCCACTTCTCCAACTTCTCATGCCTCGTTACCCTATCCGGCCCCTCCCGTGCAACCACGTTCCTTATCTCCGGAGCGAATATGTACTGCTCTACCTTCGCTCTCTGCGCCGACTCCGGTGGAAACGTCGCGTCTAACGAGTCAAAAACCGCCGAATAATAGTGCAATGCCTCTAGGAATCGACCCAAGAAGGAAGGTCCGTCATGGTTTGCTTCTCGCTCCGCAATGGTTACTATATTTGGCGCTTGGTCTCGGATCATTGCCAGTAGGTTCCCGAGACAATTGGTTGGAACACGATGGAGCCGGTTAACACAATTAACGGCCAGAGCCTCACCGACATGTCGGTTGAACATGTGTGGTTCTAGGTCTTCGAGTTGCTCGCCAACCGGGTGGAACTCGAAGGGGAGATGGAGAGAGTGGGCTAGTTCAGTTAAGCACCGGCCGGTCTCCCTCACGACATCCAGCATTGACCCAACTCCGGTTATCCGGAGAAACGGAGCCCCACCCGGCCGAGCAGTTAGGGCTTGCATGAAAGCAGGCCATTGATAACCTTGAAGAATATCAAGGTCGATGACGTGAACACGCTCTTCGGCTTCAAAGGCCTCGAAGATAGCTTGATTGGCTGTGAAATGAGCAAACTTTACGTAGGGGCAGGCTTGGTAAAGGATTTGGTAAATCTTGCGGAATTCTAGTGAGTTAGAAGGTGTGAAGGGCTTTGGGGCGGAGGTGCTAGGTTTTGATGTTAGGGTTGCAGCCAGCCTTGCGTTTAGGGCTTCAGTGAAGCAATAAGCGACTCGTTGCATGGAGTTCCCGAGGGGCGTGACCACTCCATTGAGGTGGTCAAGGTATCTCCTCGCTACCATGTAGTCCTCTTTGGCTACTGCCTCAGCACAAGCAAGAAGGAGGTGCACCAGGTGAAGCCCACTATCTTGGTTCTGTAGATAACAAAACAAGTTAAATTGAGAGAGAGAGAGAGAGGGAAAAAAAGTCTTAGTCTAATAGTTAAGTAGTACCGAGTGTTCGGTAGCAATTCTTATTAAATATTGACACGTGGTGTAGGGAGAGAGTTTTAAGGAAAAAAGACCACATGGCAAAATTTGATAAAGTGTTTCCTTAAAAACCTTTTCACTACAAGAAATTATACTATAAGTTCAAAACACTACATCAACATGATGATGTGATATGCCCAACCAATTAAAAATAAACACATCATGTTTTTTTTTTTATTAATTCAACTACATGAGTAATAAATATGAATATTTTAGAAAAATTGTTATTTTCATTTCATTAGGGTAATGTTATACAAGCAGAAAATTTATACAGAATTTTCATACTGAATGATATGTCTTAATCATAGCCTTTCACTTCAAAACAAAACAACCATTATAATGACATTTAATTACAACACTACAATTGTCACATCATTGTATGAATTTTCTATAAGAATAACATTTTCTTTTTCATTACTCTAACAATTAGGCCAATTAACTTAAAATAGGAAATTATGTTTATTTTTAAGTAGTTGGGTACAATACATCACTTTGTTGATGCAGTGCTCTAGACATACTGAATAATTTTTTATTCATTACATTATAAATTCAGATCACCAATGTTTTTACCATCATTATTTTATAAAAATCATTACCGAGCATTCAGTACTATCTAATCACTCGTCTATTAAGAGAGAGAGAGAGAGATTTACTTGCTCTTGTCCAATAGGAGGTGGCACCAACAGGCTATGGTTAACGTACTGTTGTTGCTGTTGCTGTTGTGGTGGTGGTGCTTCCTGCTGCTGCTGCTGCTGCTGTTGTTGTTGCTGTTGCTGTTGCTTCTCTTCTTGTCGTTCTTGTTGCAATTGTCTCGATAATGGTGCAGTTGCAAGAGAGACCACTTGATAAATGTCATCAGTTTCTTGAGTCAGTTGTGAACCACCAGGGACTACTGAGGAGGACCCCAATGATGAATTCGGCAGTGTCAAGCAGTCCAAGAGTTCTGGTATTGTTGCTAGCGGATCAAAAGGCCCAGATGAACTTCCGACGCCTGAAGTTTTGATCGGGGAATACGTTGTTATCAAATCGTCATCTATCTGATAATCATCCAAGGAACTCTCAAGAGCTGCCAGCGAGAGGCTCTCCGGCTGCATATATTGATTATTCGGAGAGTTGAAGACTCTATGGAGTGGACTCGGACCTTTCCCTTTTTGGGTATTGCTATGAGCTCCTGGTTGTGACGAAATGCGAGGAGGAGAGGGCCCCAAAAGGCTTTGCGCATGGTTGTAATTGTAATTGTAATTGTAATTGTAGTAGTTGTTGTTTGAAGCTTGCGGTGAATGTATGTTCCTCATCGGTGATAGTATCATGAAGTCGCCGTCCAACTGATCAGAGAAAAAAGACTCCCATAAGGAATTGCTATCGGGCGACTGGACTTCAACATCTGCGTCCACTTCCAATTTCAGCACTGGGAAGCTGAGACTTGATGGGATTAAGCTATTCTGCTCGATGCTGGATGACGGAGAAGGAGGAGTCTTCTTAGAATCCGCCGCTGACTCATTCGACGAAGTTGGTCGCAGTTTAGTCTCAGGCTTTAAACCCAACATCTCACCCTTCAGGCTCCCCATGTTACCCCAGAGAGAATTGATCATCTTACTCCACCCACAAGAGCAATATTGTTTCTGATCTGATCAGTATCCAGAAGCTTTAAAATAAGTGCTCTCTTTATTATCTCCTCTCAGCTCTCTCAAAGAGAAAAGATATGGGTGGTCCTAAAGTTGATATAGCATAGAGAAAAAGCTCTGGGATTTGTGGGTTTTTTTTTCTTTTCTCTCTTTTTATCTCCGAAAGAAAAAATATTTGTCACCTTGCTCAGATTGTCTCAGACGGAGAAAAAGATCTGGATGCAACCTCCATTTCATCACCTCGAGTTTAGTTGTTTACTTGGGTAACTGCATGCTCTAATTGTATCCACTATATGCTTGAGGCGGCCTGTGTTTGATTGCACTATAAGACAATTTAATGGGTTGAATCATTTGGGTCCCACTTCTCTCGGGGCCGGCCCAGCTGAGAACAAGAGAGTTGGGAACAATGGACTCTTCTTGTTGTTATAATAATGCACATATACAATGGTTTCTTGGCCAGCTGGGAATGGTGATTGGTCGAAGGAGAATGAGAGGAGGGGGGGCAACCCCGGCAATGGACAAATTAAAATGCAAAATGACGTAAAAGGGCCCACTTAACATATCATTTGCAAATCAGAACTATCTATACATAATAACAGAAGGCAACAAACATTGCAATCCCCGAAATATTACTGCTTTAGTCTCAGTGTTGTTCTTTTTCTTTTACTTCCCGATACAATGCATGAGAAGGGGAAGAGGAGGCTAAATTATAAACTTTAGGTCCAATTCAATAATATGAGAAGGGTCTCGTTCTGCAATTTGAAACTATATATCGGGATGCCTAGCCAAAAAAAAAAAAACTATGTATGGGGATGATATATAACTAGCTGGCATGGCATGGTATTTCAGGAGATAGAAATCGGTTCAAAGTTTGAAGAGGACAAATGAGAGCGAGAGTGGGAAGGTGAGAGGGTAAGAGGACGAAGAGGAAAGGTGGTGACAAAAAAGTCGACATTGGCGAAGTCGTCGGTTATGGCGTCGGTGGCGCCGCCTACGCCTTGGAATAGCCCGAGAAATGAAGCGCTTGTCCTCTCCCCCCTTTCCCATCTTCATCCTTTTCCTCCTACCTCGTCCGGCATCTCTCTCTCCCTCCCTCTCTCTCTCTCTGATATTATATGGTAGTAGTATAAGAAGTTATATTTTACGTCTTTTGCATTATGTCACGCGCGAGCCATGCTCACGTGTTATTTCCGTGGCTTTTCTTTTCTTTTCTTTTTTCTCATGTCAAAGTAATTTGTATAACCACATGCATAGCTTGCTTCATGACAAAAAGCTAAGTTTCATATTGGAAGGAAAGAGGTAACCTCAAAAACCGTCCTTATTTGATCGATTTTGTTTTCACATTAATTTTCAGATGTTCTCTCTCTCTCTCTCTCTCTCTCTCTCGTTCATATTTGTCAGCAACTACCAAGTGTTCAATGAAAAATCCAAAGTTTTTGGGTTAATCGTTTGTACCATTGATTAGAAATTTTGGCTTTAATAAACGTTCCAGAATTGACCAATGCAAAATCAGCGAAAATTCCGTCTGCCTTGTGTGAACTTCTTGATTTGGTTTTACTCGACGAAAGATGGATTGCCCATATGACCTAGTGCAATCCGATTGAGGCGACTGCACGTTGCGAAAAAAAATAGGGGCATGTGCCACACCACGGTTAAACTGCAATTTTTTTAAAGAGGGACAGAGAGAGAGAGAGTGTGTAATTATATCGGTACTAGAGTTTAGCATTCAAATATGATAACAAATTACAAAACGTACGGATTGGTATGCTATGAGATCTAAAGAAGCAAGGACATGGGAAAGAACAACAAACAATGGGAGATAAACATATGCTATACATCAAACAAATACCATCTGATTTTTTTTTTTTTAATCTCATGGGAAGGCAGGCCTCCAAACTTGGAATTGGTATGTCATCAATTTTAATGCTTACTATATTGCCGAAGCAATTGGAAACTGGAAAGATGTTGAAGGTTATATATGAAAAAGTACAGTCGATAAGCCAACTGTTGTGTTGCGAACAATTTTGTAACCTTGATTTCATGCCTCGTTGCAGCCTGTTATGAGTCCTTGATTATTACTATATATATATATTTGTATATAAATATATACACACACGATATCCATGGCTCATATTACCTCAAATTAGGAGGTTTCCACCTTGAGTACATGATCTCCTTGGATTATGTTATGGGCCTATTTGCACTGCCTGATCAAAACACCCTTTCAAAAACACTTACTGTTTGGTATCCATGGTCTCGTTTGGTAACGTTTACTGTTTTTGTTTTTTCAAAAAAAATAAAAAACGGCGTTTGTTTAAATTTTTTTTTTTTTAGTTTTTTACAAAATTCAAAAAAAAGAAAACTAAAAACACTAAAATTGGTGTATTTTTTCTTATAAAAACATTGATCTAGTATTATTGGCACAACGATAACCTATAAACACTCATCATCAAACCACAAAAAACACGCAGCAAAAAATAAAAATTGACAACATTACCAAACGGACCCTTAATTTCGTAGTTGACCAGTGATTTGAATTGGAATGGCTCCAATAACCCTGACAAATGGTTGTACGCCCTCAGGAACAGGTCAAATTCGCAACTTCAGAAAGATGTGAGAATAATAATGACTCTAACGTGGGTTATCCGGGGTTAATTATGACTCAAATGGTGTGAGAATAATAATGACTAATGATTTTAATGCTAGCATCACTAAATCTATGTCCCGGGTTATGACTCTAACGTGGGTGGGCTTGCAGGGTCGAGAATGAAAATGATGCAAGATTGATGCTAGAGGCCCATTTGAGAGGTTGATAAAACCCGAACCTCATCTCTCTCTCACGGGGGCTGGGACAGGGCAGGGGGTTTGGGAACCCTTCTTATGGATTGGTGTTATACGGCCCAAAAAAAATAATATGAAGTAAAAATTAAAAACTAAAAACAGAACCATTGAAAATTTCAATATGAACTGTGAAGGTGGGTATAGACATGGGTAGTATCAGCATGAGTTTATACCACCGTGTTTTGTTTTGAATGAAAGGACAACAAACAGGCACATTATCCTTTATGATAATTTTGTTAAAAAAAAATGCTTATATAGCGTTACTCAAAAGTTTAAACATAGCTCTAATTGGATTAGGATAGCATTTCACTCTTAACAAATTAGCTTTTAGCTATTAAAAGGTTGCCTCCAGCGCCTGCCAAGTACCAACTCTGTGGGAAGTTAGATGCCGTTGGGCTGGAAGAGGGAATAATATTTGAAGTCAAGAATATATGTATATATATATGTGTGTGATAAGGAACTACACTTCCCAAGTTACCTAAGTCTCTTATGCCGTTGGACATTGAAGTTGGCAATTACTTGTACAATGTGATCCCATTCAATGCTTTATCCGGCATGTGAGAGAGAGCTTTTCCTCATAAATTCTTTCAGCCCTTCTACACCCAACTGCTAAACCACGGACATGAAATGACTGCATTAACTTAACACCACACAGTTTAGATTGGTCTTCCCTGAGTTACTACATATGTGTGTATATATATATATGTATATAACTCTATATACATCAGTGGCTTGAGTCATATATAAAAATAGTCGCTTGGGTTTTTCTCATATTCCCATTACCCGTTGCTTTATTAACACCCATCCCGAAGAAGAGAGTTTGAGCCAGATGAAATCCCTGATAGATTTGTGATTTCTTCATATGCAGCAACCTAATTAAGCCTCTAAATTAAGCACCACCACCACCATGAATATGCCAAGGGCAGCTGGTCTTTCTCCATCTCTCCTTCACATCCACTCCACTATCTGCCAAAGGACATTCACATGCCTTTGTTTTTTGTGAATATTAAAAAAAAAGAAAGAAATTCCTCAAACTCTTTGGTTATAGTTGGTTCTCCCACCATCTGGCATTCATTATCCACACACACACACACCCATCTTTACAATTGCATAACAATGTTCAGAGAGAACTAGCTAGCTATTGCCGCACAAGTTTAAAGGAATTTGTCTTTTTTTCATTTTCCAGAATTAGTTGCTATGGATTCAAAAATTCTCTTTATACTTTCAGCTTTGTTAATTCTGTCACTGCCATTGGAAGTTGAGCCAGCAAAAGCTAACCCCCAAATCACTGTCATGGGTATTGTTTACTGTGACATCTGCTCCAACAACACCTTCTCCAGGCACAGCTACTTCATACCAGGTTCTAAAATTCAAACTCACAAGTCACAACTACTTTTTCATTTGGGTATTTTATTGCATAAATAGAACCTCATGGTTTTTCATGTATTCAATTGTATAAGCAGGTGTGGAAGTTAGAATAGATTGCATGTTTAAAGCAATTTCTCCAAGAACCATAGAAGAGATATCATTCTCAGTCAATAGAACTACAGACAAGTATGGAGTCTATAAGTTGGAAATACCGTCAGTTGATGGAATTGAATGTGCAACAGATAAAGCAATCGAGTCTTCCTGCAGGGCAAGCTTGATGTGGAGCTCATCTTCTTCATGCAATGTTCCTGGTTACAGAACCACGTCAGATGAGATAGCTATCAAATCAAGACAAGCCAATCTCTGCATTTACAGTCTAAACGCCTTGAATTTTAGACCATCCAGGAGAGATATTACCTTATGTGAAAATTAGGAATTGTAGTTGTGGAGTGTTCTTTCCAATTGTGCTAATCCTTAATTTGGTGCCTTTAACTTAGTTACTGCCTTTTCCCACTACACTCTTCATTTCAGCCCTTTTCTTCATAATGCTTCCAAGTCATATGCCCTCTGCCTCCTTCAAGTACCTTCTACGAAACCATCCGAAAAAGAAAAAAATTTGATCTGTTCCTCACATGGTTATCTATGTAAAACTACCCACAAAATTCTTCATGTGTGTACAATTATACGTATATGAATATGTATTCAAGTTTTTCATTTTGTTTAGTATTGTGTTCAATATATGAAATTTGCATGCATTATCCAGAAAAATTGAAGAGAGAGTTTGATTGATATTTTATGGCTAGCTCTCAGACCAAAAAGCATCTACAGAGGGCAAAATCCACAGTTAATCAAATCGACCCCCTATCTCCCAGTTTGACCCCCGTCACTATTTGTTTCCGTTGAAATGATAATAGACTGTCTCTAAATGAATCGTAGTTGGTAACAAATTCCCAAATCTTGAGTGGATTCAACTTAATGCCAGTAGAGTGCTCAAGGGACGAGGCATAGAATTGTTAGAGGCAACTGCTTACGAAATCTTCACCTAACAAGCATTATATAGGCTTGCTTACCGAGTCTAACCCTTGCAGAGTCCGCATGCTTATAATATACTAGCAACAGTCCCCAGAAATGCACAGGCATTAAAAGATAACTAATCTACAAGGTCTTAAAAAAATACGTATGGCTTCCCCAGTACAAACGATAAGCTTCCATAATGTGATTTGTGTTGTATTATCACTAGGCAATTCAACTTGCGTCATCGTTTCTCAATCTAATTGACTTGAAGAAGTATCTCTTCAAGCAGCCTTTCTGGAAGCAAGGCAAATCTGCTCAGTATTTGCTTTGTCTGTCACAAATCTTGTGTAACAAAATATGGTAAGCGGGCAAGCATGCAAGCAGACGAATGCATCGTTCATGCATCCAGATTCACTTTTTCTAGGCTCCTCACAAGTGCAGAACAGAGAGAAATAAAAACAGGAAGGAGAAAACAGGTTTCCGGCATAACACCAAGCCTTACAACAGTGTACGGTGCCTACATCTGAGTTTCTACATAGAATTACTATCTGACCAGAATGGTGAACAAGAGAAGAAAAAGACTGCAAATTTCGACAGTATTGAGAATGGAATGGTTAAAAAATTCAAATATTCATTTATTTCCCAGTATTTTAGATGACCAAATTGGAGCCAAGGTAAATTTGAGTACAGAAACATTTACATTTACAATGATATATGTTCAAATTGACATCAAACTCATCTGCTAATAACCTAGCAGAAATCTGCTCAACATAAAGATAAACAGGAAGTAAAATTTATTAAAATACAACAATTTTTTCCCACACAGGCAATAAGGATATGGCATGGTGAAGCTTTTGTAGAAGTAATCACAAAAATAGATCACCGCATTACCACCTAACTCTTGGAAGATTTCAATGCTAACGCTCTTAGCTATCTGGATCATTTTTTATTTTGCCCCCACCTGCCCTTGCTGGAGAAAGTAACAGTCGCAAGAACTCTTAACAGGAGAAGGGATGGTAGATTGCCCCCAAGAAATCATGCCTGGCCACATTTGCTTAGACAAGCAATTCCCTCTTCCAGATAATCTTCTCTGCTAATCCAAAACTCTGGTGCATCCTGCACAAGTAATCAAATTTCTCCCCAGTTTATGTCCAATTTCATACCATTTCATGCCTCTGTTAACTGTATCTAAAAATTTACTCTTTGTTAATAAATTTATTTTTCCTCATTTCAGTTTGCTTTTCACAAATCTGGAAGGATAAGACATACTTAACATGGGGAAGAAAATTTTAGTGGACAGAACACATCACTGAAACTGCTGTGCTCTGGTTTGTATAAATGGACAGAGAGAGAGCGAGAGAGACAGATAACACTATACCTTCATAATTCCTGCAAGGACTGCACCTCCAAGGTACACCATATGCTTTCTTCGTGGTGGATCCTCTATTCGCAACCGCAGTTTCTGTTACAGTAAAAGTAGAAGACCAAAAGAGAGGTTCACTAACTTGAGGTGCAGAGAGACATTATATGAGCGACCACCAACTGTTAGTTTGAGTGGTATCTCCTGCCACCTCAAAAGGAGAGGTGCAGGGTTAAAATCAGCTTGAGTCATGTATATGTGTGTTTGTATCTTACTTATCGAAAACGAAAGCAAAAAAATGGTATGTGTTAATACCACAAGCCAATATCTTGACTTAGAGGGAAATAATTATAACAAAAATTTACAACTTCAAGGATAAAGCCTATATCCATTGCCTGTATTTGCTACTTGCTAGCAAACCATTATAAGGTGCAGCTAGATGCTGACAGTAAACAGTACCATCATGAGCTGCAAACAAGGATGGCCATCTAATATGTAACAAAATTTAAAACCAGGAAAAAAGATGGAAGGAAGCCCACAAAACCAAGGCCTATGAAAGACCAATATGTTCTGACTTCTGGACAGAGACTTTGGATAGTGAAGATTGACAGCCCTGGACATGTTCTGGAGACAATAATTGAAATCGAGGGAACTCTTCAGAAAAGCAGCAGATTCCTTCTGCATGGAATATGCATTTTACTAGGACATGGTTACATGACACCCCCTGAAACCATGCAGTGTAAAGTGCACACACTTGCCAAGTCCCAGATAAGGCATTCGCCTACTTCATATAGTTGAACAACAATTTAGTACATCCACTCTTACTTAAAGCTGAACAGTCCTGACTCCTGAACCAATTAGAACAATTTCACACCAACCAATACCACTCAAGAAGCAGATCTTAATTGTAATTACCACAAATCCTATAATACAAGATCATTATTAACTTTACCACCCAAAGCAGTTCAGTTTCTTTCAATTATGTGATGGCCGATCTCGTCAGCACCCACAGCTCAATTTTCTCTACATTATGCACATAGTGCTTGAAGAAAACTCCAAAATTTATCTTATCAACTTTTCTCATGTAGTATGTCTACTTTTTTGGGAGCTGTTCAGAAAACCCAAACTGAGCAGTTCACCCATAGTCTGAGAATCCTGCCACAGGCATGAAAACTGAAAGCGACTTTACATTAGTCTCCACTTGAACAAGATAACCACAAGCTGAGGCTGTAGACAGGCTCACTTTACGAATTCCCTAAAAGTAAAACAAGTAAATTACACACAACAGCAAAATTTATCTTATCAACTTTTCTGACGTATTATGTCTACTTTCTTGGGAGCTGTTCAGAAAACCCAAACTGAGCAGTTCACCCATAGTCTGAGAATCCTGCGAACAGGCATGAAAACTGAAAGCGACTTTACATTAGTCTCCACTTGAACAAGATAACCGCAAGCGGAGGCTGTAGTCAGGCTCACTTTACGAATTCCCCAAAAGTAAAACAAGTAAATTACAGACTTATTGAAATAAAATGAAATAGTGAACTGGGATATGAAATGAGACCCTCATTATTAGATTGGATGAACACTATCAAGAACATTATAATTTTTTATTTTTCTTTTCTTTTAATACATAAGACATATAAGTTATATAACTCAAATCTTACCTTCAACCCATCCTTATTTCCCTTCAAAACAACTTCAAGGTAGCGGTCTAAAATTTCTTTCTCCAGGCTGTAGAAAAACAAAAATGACAAACTCAACAATGTCCTGGAACAACAAATTATAGAAAGCACAATAATCACAATAATTAGGGGTTGGTTAGACCACTCTTCAGAAGGCCAAAAGTTCCTAATATATCCCACTATGCAAAGCCTCATGTCCACACAGCTAACATTAAAAAACTAGAAGAAAGCAACTAAATATTGATGGATGTGGCAATACTATGCATAGATGGATTCATACTAATGTAAAATACCTTGGTATCATCAGATAACAGTCACAAATTAAACTCCAGGAACAACACATGCACATATCTGAACTGACAACCAAATAACGCTATTATGAATCTTGCTCGCCAAATCAATGTTAAGAACTTTCTATTTATTGATGTAGGAGGATAACTCTCTTCTGAGCTGTTGTATTAGATATTGTGATCATGCTAGTTAGCTCTCCTCTCTGTATATACGAGGACCTTTTCCAGTTAAGCATGTATCAGACAGGAGAGATACCACAACAAAGCCTAACACAGTCTAGAAATATTCCAATGACGGAAAAGCAACCAAAACAGTCGGTTCGTCAAGTGAAGGATTTTGATAGGTTTGTAGTTTATAACTACAACTGAAGCAGTTCCCTTTAGTACAAGAATGTTGTGCGTAGATTTGATAGATGGAAATGGGGTCCTTGAAATCCCTGATCTGACAAGTGGCCTGAACCATCTATATATGCCACTGAACAGTTCCATAAATGGCTCAACCAGACTCAAATTTCCGTGCACTGAAATATCAAAAACTAACTGGTAAAGCTATATTAAAGTATCAGAAATAAAATGGCCACTTGTTGAAAGATTGTAAGACAAGCAAAACAGAAGTTTCTCTAAATTCCAAGAGAAGAACCTAGAGCAATGAACTATGCAGGCTAAGTTTTAAAAAATGTAACACGTTGAAAAATCCATGCAAATATACCTTGATATGCACAAAATTACTATATAGTGAGATATCACCACAAGAAAGCAGTGTAATTATCTTATTTAATACAAAAGCAATTAAATTTATTACCGACTAGGCAATCCAGGATACATAGTACTCCCTCCACTTAAAACTATGTGTTGATAGAGCTGCAGTAAAAAAAAAATTAAGAGTTAAAAAATTACATGAAATAAACCAAAATACATCACAAAGTGCATATATCACAAGGTATGTAGTGGCTTCGTGGCAAAAGGACCTGCTTCAAAAGCTGTAGTGAATGTACTTCAGTTTGGATTCTTAGGTTGATCAATTCTCTCTTTTATCTTCATAGAACATCTTTTGCCAACAATCTCAATCATCTCATCAACCATTTTGGTAAAGCACATATGCAGGCAAAGTGTGTCCATTTTTTAATTAAGACACAAATATCTATAATACAGCCCTCGTAGATGTGTATAGGCACCAAATAGTAGCAAAATTATCCGTGTTTTCACAATCTGCCTCTAGATTTCATTGTTGACTTTTTTTTTTAAGTGAATAAAAAAGAAGTATAGAAAAATTAAGTATATGTTCATCAAACTTGTAGTATATATGTATCAATAACAAAGCTATGAAGAAAATACTAAATGTTTTCAAGTATGAAATGATCTACATACCATCATCCGATTATCAATATCCATTTCCTGAATACAACGAAATACCATGTCAGCCATTCCATCACCTTCAACATCTATGAGTTCCTACAAGAAGAAAGCACCTTTAAGCTTTTTTACACACTTCAACATATATCAAAGCAATATTAGAGCTGTGTGACCTCCTAGCTCTTAAATACAAGTAGACTAATGGCTCTGAAAATCAGCATTTTAGGTGTTGAGAATGCTCCAACAGCATTATAGTTCGTACAAAACTCCACTAACAAAACTCTTAAATTTAAGTCAAGGTCTATCTACCATCCATTGAAACTGATTGTTTTATCAGCATACAAAGCTGATTATGAACATCCGATAGTATTCACTAAAGAAACTTTATAAATGCACCAAGACTGTGTTAATACCTAGTAGAGATCTCCAATATACTATCTAGTTCCCCAAAATCTGAGCTTCAAGGATAAACATTTTCTGAACAATACAAACTATTATGAGCAAATAAGTAAATAGAGACGAAACTAGTGAAATTCAGCATACTATGTTGAATTCAAGCTACTCTTTACAAAATCAGCATCACCATGTATATCTCATAAAGGTCACATCTGCATCTTTTCTAGTCTCTCGTGTCTTTTTGTTGTAGGTGAGGACCACATATTCAGTCTTAAACTGTGTCTTTTTTATTGGCATTGCCTCTCCAGTAAAAGCTCTATCCATGTGAAAAACTACCGATGCTCATTTTCACACCCACATGTGCATACATACATGTCGGGACTTGTGGAATTGTCTGGTTCAGATACATTCAATTTACGGTTCATTTGTTCATGTGGCAAGCCAACTCAAAATCTAAGCAGAATCAAGATAACCATTCCATAATAACACAAAATAAGACAAAATCATTAAATGGGCAACGGAACAGCAAAACGTCTGACAATAAGCAGCCAACACAATGCACCTTAAGATGGACAGCAGAGCAGTAAACTGTTATCACTGAGGAAAACAGTTAAAAAGAAAAGGAATAATCAGATGAACTAGAGACATACAAAGTAGAGAGAAACTCAAGTTTCCATTAAGTTCTTGAAGACAGGTAACTAACAAGAACAACGGACTTACGGGAGTAAAAAGAGCCTCAGGGGCCTGGAACCGTTCAGTGCCAACTTTGATGACCCTTCCATCTGGCAGCTGATTAAATTAATTTTGTTAATGAATTGACAAAAAGATACATACAATTTTTAACAGGAAAAAGGATTTCCTATGTCACATATAATGTATATGTTACTGTCCTAGAAAATGAAGATACCAATGAGAAAAGATCAAACAAAAGTCCACAAGTTCAACAATATATTTTTCAATAAGTAAGCTCAACGAGTACCTATACATGCATATATATACACAAGACTATTGTTTTGATATATACGCAAGTGCTAAAGTATTCAGCATGAAAACATATAAAACTAGATATGAAACTACTGTGACATAAGTTAACAAAAATAAACTTACTAATAATGATTGGAACCTTCCTACGTGGGACCTTTCATGTCACAGTCACATTCAAACATGCGTAGAAGAATTGCAAATGGAAGATTTCGTAGAAGACTCCATAAAATAACACATACTAAGAGAATTAACTTACAGTATAATTCTTAACAAGGATTGTAGTCTCAAGTCCCAATTGATATTCCCTTTTATAATCATAACTGCAGGGAAATAGATAAATAAATGGCAATGAAACAAATTCCATAAAAGCGTACCAAACTATGATGTTACTTGTTCACCTTGTGTAGCAAAGCTTCTCTTTGATATCCCTAACAGTCTCAAAGTCAGCAGTTCTATTCATTGCATACCTTCAGAAAAGAGAGTTTGTATTCCAATCAAAGCATAAGCAATTTTGGGACGAAAAAGAATGGCAAAAATTACTAATGCTACTAAGTCCATTTAGAATGATGGTTGCCTATACCCTCTACGTAGAAGCAAATCAACAAGATAAGATGTTATGTGCCGGCCAGCTACATTCATTCGTTTTGTAAGATGAGGGAATGAGTAGCCATCAACAACTGGAACCTGGAGAGAAGATTTAGCAATCAACAACTGGGACCCGGAGAGAAGATTCAAGTAATTATACTTCCTAAGAAGTGCTTCCCTGTCTAGAGTCACAGTGCTAATAGCTCCTCCCACTTACTACTAACTAATTATGTACAGGCTTTGTCAACAGTAGAACTATTAATCCAACTCTATCAAATAGTGAAACCCATCACCAACCAAGTTGATACAGCCAACGACTATGCGGATACAAGTACACAATGCCTTGAATTAGTTACCAAATGCATGGATAAAACAAAATGAACAGCTTCACATAAGGGCTATAGGTTGAGTCTCAATTGAAAAATATACCTATCAATTTTTATTTTTTTTGGGATAACAGTAGTATCCCCACCTTCGGTGGGACTAATCCCCTGTAGGGAGCTAGTACAGCAACCCACTGCCACGACTCCCCACTTAAATCACGAGTTTAATCTCAAGGCAAATCGAACCCGAGACTGTGCACCTCACCACAAGTCCCTTGCTTGCCCTTACCACTAGGCCACCTCATGGGTGGGTGACAAATATACCTGTCAATAAGCCTTACTACAGAAAAGCAGACTTCAAAGTTATTAGAGAAGCATCCAAGTAAGATGCCACACAATACAAACCATAGGAACACACTCCAGTCGCATTTGAACATCCCATGAAGTGGAATCATTTCATTTTGTTTTTGATGTGCCTTGGAAGCAAAAAAAAAAAAAACTTTTATAGAGAAGCCATTGCATAAATTAAATCAAAAAACGTTATAAACACAATGATTCAGGAAATTCTATAAGGACCTATATCATAGGGATAGGATACAACTGACAAAACTAATTTTTTAATTGTACTATAGAGATATATGAGTGTTTCATTTGCATGAATGCCCACACAAATGACTGATTGAATAAGAACAGGGGTAAAATACAATCAAAAGAAAGAAAGAACAAGCTCATGATACTTCAAAATCTTATTACAGAAATGGTTGTCAAGCGATTTACCACATGAGTAACACCATCACCAGAGTCAATCACTAGTCCAGTAAGTAAACCTGCGAGAGTGCAAAATAATTTTTTAGATAAAATCATTTCCATGCTCGAGAATGCGAATTTGCAGAGAATGTTAATCGAAACAAGGACTATCTTAAAAGAGAACTCGAGTAGGTTACTAAGTAAATGTGTGTCTGTCATTTCCTTGGACATTATGAGGAAGTGAAAAAAAGGAAGTCACAGCTAAGAGAGAGACCAAAAAGAAAAAAAAATTGTTAACTTTAAACTTTTGTTAGTTTCAATAAGTACCTTGAGCATACAATAATTTCCATAAGTACCTTGCGCATACAATGTTAAAACAGCTTGGATTTGAATGAAGACACCAGCAAAGTTGTACTTCTCAAACATGGTCTCAACCTGTAATATGAAGTTAAATTCACATCAATAGCCTCGTATTACGTCATAATGGGATAAATTTTAACAACTATATGGAATAAAATTATTTAACGAATGATGATCTCAGACCATTTTTTCACGGTTTTTGGATGGATTAAGAGGTGGGTCTGTAAGCAAAATTTTACATTCTGTTGGATCTATCTGTTAAAAGAGAATGTGTAACAAAGTTAGTTATATCATGATGAAACAATTGAGATCCAAAACCAAAAGTCAAAACAAGCAAGATAAAGCTGGAAGCCTGGAATTGTAGGTTATCAGGAGGCAAAAGAGTTCACCTTCAACTCGTTAAAAAATGCATGGTCCCACACATGACCCATATCATCCCAGTTTTGCACAATACCATTGTTGACTGGATAAGAAACATCTAATTGATGCCGCAAGTCTAAGCAAGCTTCTCCAACAACAATATCCTACACACACAAGAGGCATCCTACAACATTTAGAACTAACCAAGTGAGTAATGAGCTGCAAGTGTGAAGCTATGTAGCCAAGACTAATGACGCAAAATGTACACAGTTTGTGGAGAAAAATTTTACATATATATAGAGAGAGAGAGATTTTGATAAGTGTAAAATTTTTACAGATATTACTCCCAATGAAATTAAGATGTCTCATTGATAAGGAAAACATATCCTAACATGAAATGTGTACTCACTTGATACAGTCAATAAGTATTCTGTTTTCTATAGTCCAATTTTATATTTATGTCATGGTAAGGATAGTGCTGGAGAGTTTTGTCTATGTTTTGTAATGTCTTGTGGCCAAGAGTATATGCATAATTTTAAGTTTTCTATATATGAGCTATAGGGTTGCCCATGGGTCGCAATCTGGATTAAGTAGTGTTATTTACTGTTTGCATATACATTTTAGTTGAATTTAGATGAGTTGTAGAAGTCAAGTCCTAGTTTCAAATTTTAGGAATTCTTATTCTTTTTCAAAATTTAAACCTTTTAAAGGCCAACACCATTTCTGAACACACCTTTGTTTTTACTAAAACTTTAGCATCTAGCAAAACCAAAAAAACAAAAGGGAACTTACTTTTCTCATAAACTGTCCACTAGGAAGCACGGACACACCAAATAGGGTGCCGTTTGTGTGTCCAACACACCGCGGACACGGATACTTCGCGGACACGCCAGGTGGCATGTCCTATTTTTTTATTATTTTTTTAAACCATGGACACGTCGATGACACAGCTGGGACACGTTTAGGACACGACGGGGGTATATTTTGTAATTTTTGTAACGTCAATATAAATTACACAAAAGAGTCCATATCAAAAACATTTCATCGTTGGAGTTTGTACAAGCCCTAGCTGCTGCTCAGTTGGAGAAAGAGGCAAAGTGCAAAAGAAAAAAAATAGCAGCAACACACCACTGGACCAGGTAAGCTCTTCTTCTTCTTCTTCTTCTTCTCCTACTTTGCCGAAATTTCTTTTCTTCTTTTTCTTTTCTTGTTCTTGTTCTTCTTCTTCTTGTCTGCCGAAATTTCAGTTTTTCTTCATCTTTTTTTCTTCTTCTTCTTCTTCTTCTTCTTCTTCTTCTTCTGCTGTTGCTCTGCTTCTCCTTCGCCCAAAATTTTTATTCTTTCTTTTGCTCCTTCTCCTTCTCCTTCTTTGCCCAGATTTGCTGCTACTGTAATTCTTATTTTTTCCTTCTTTTTTTATTCACTGCTGTTTTTCCTTTTATGTTCAATGTCGTATTGCTTGTTCATGTTTAAGACACCAATGAATCTAATGATGTATGAGATGATGATCTTCTTTAACTTGACTCTTTATTTATGCTTGATGTATGATGAATTGATAACCTGTTGTCTATTCTATTAAGTATTGACTATTAGATTTTTAGATATTTTTTGTGATATGTGCATGTTTTATTTATACACATAGAAAATAAAATATATAAAAAATAAACAAAAATTTACCACATCCCTACCGCATCTGTATCCCCTATTTTTTAGAATTGCCGTGTCCCATGTCCGTATCTGTGTCCGTGTCCATATCGGTGCTTCTTAGACTGTCCACAACACCCAAAACAGCCCAGAACTTTCATCTTTCTCCAAATCTACCATTTACTTACCTGATACAAACCCTAACCACCCCTCGAATTTTAGCAATCTTTGGCCACTAAAGCTAGACACAATTCAATCCTAAATAAGCCCTTTTTCCCACTGTTTATGTCAATCTTAGGCTCATTGCTTATAGAAGAGTATCTTTTGCACGCACCCATTCCACATCATCACTTCACAATTTAAATTGTTTGATGGCATTAGTACATAGATACTTTTATATACTCGTGTAGTAACATGGGAAAGGATTGTTTCCAATTATTTTTATGAAATTGTAAAGCGTATGGGGAAAAGTCTTTAATCCCCTTGTAACTTGTTATCTAGAAACAAAAATGTAGAAGTTCTAATGTATAAATTAGATATGCACCTTCAGCTCTTGTTCCACAAGGGATTCTTCATATCGTAGCATCGGCCTTCCCACCACACAAGGGAACACAGAGGTGGGAAAGTTTTCCCCCGCAAAACCACACTTGACGTACTGCATTGAATAAGCCAAGTCTCAACAAGTGAAAGATAATGGCATACATGTGCAGTTTAAAAAATAATAATAAAATGCAACAGATTGCTGAAATTTTTCAATAGCCTCATATTGTGTTTTTATTCCTTATGGAGCTTAAATTGCTCATTCGTTTAAGTGACATGCCTTAGAAATCTATCATCCAAAAGGGACACTATAGTTGCCCATTTCACATTGTAATTTGAGTCTATATTTCTATTTTAATATGATCAGTTTTTTCTTATATTTCTTTTTTTTTTTTTTTTTTTGGGGGGGGGGGGGGGGGGGGGAAGGAGGAGAAGAGCAAGAACTCCATGTCAGTGCATCTATGAAAAAGAAATAAAGAAAAGCAATTAACGACGCGGTGGAGGTTGATGGTCAGGCGGCGAACTGAAGAAGTCTCGAAAAATAAACTTTAATAAAGTCTTGAATTCAATCGCAATTAACGGAATATTTGCTAAGTGCGTCGTAGGTAAAAGCAAATTCACCATAGACCTCAAAATAAAAGATCCAGAAAGGAATTGAAAAGCTGATTTCCAAATAGTTAAAACAGAAAACCTTGTTGACTTTACGGGCAATGAATTCGAGTGAAATTTTCAAATCTTACAAAGTTTTCCCAAGGAAAGACTCAACAGGTTCTGATAATTTAACGGATCGAACAAAAGAATGAAAGATTGGATGAATAATGTAAAGATTACAGAGTGTAGAGAGACGAGAGAGTTACTTACCCCAGTGCCATTGTCGCAGACGACAACGTTTCTGCTGTCCATGTCCTTCCTACTCTTACTCTTGTTGGACTTGTGCCATCAAATCATCATCACCACCACCGGCGCCACCACCCTTCTCTTGGACTCGGAGGATGCGTGAAGGAACAGAAAAGGGTACGACTCGCTTCGTTCCTCCTGTTTGTTGCAGTACGCTGCCTTTTTACTCTGGAAGCACTAATAAATAAGCGAACTTAAGCGAAGCGAACTTCTTTTACTTTTTTGTTTTCTTTTGTTATTGCCGTATGTTATGCTATTGTGTTACTTAGGTGTAAACCGTTGTAATGAACGGAGACTTTTTTGAAAAGTAAGATTTTTTTAAATTGACAATTGGAATTTAACAAATAATTAATTTAAAACTTAAAATAATTAAGAATACAATTTAATGTTGACAATTGTAATTTGTTTTTTGGTAAAAATATGTTTAGAAAATATTAAAAAAACTTGTAAAATTTCTGGTGAGCTAATCACAGCTGAGTTTTATATAGGTAACATCTTCACATTCTTTTTTAATACTCTGCATGAAAGTAAAAAAATAAAAATTAAATATTGTTATAACAAATCATTAGATAATGTGATGATATAGTTTATATGTAACAATAATAACATAAAATGTTTGGGATAAAAGCGGTGCTTTTTAAAATATCATTGCCACTCATGGGTAACTTGCCTATCAAAACATAATGTGACAATATAGTTTATATATATAATATTTTTTTAAAATATGACTTGTGTATGGTTGTTATTTCTTTGTTTGGGAAACTTAATCATATATCTATACGTATAATCATATACAAACTTGCCCGTAGATATCTAACTAATTATTTTTGATGTGACATTTTAAAAATATCAAAACATTTAGAGTGTCATGTAAGAAATAAACAAAATATAAGGACAAATACAACTGATATATATATATATATATATGTGATTACAAAAAAGTTACATACAATAATATTATACAGACCATACATTCAAAATAATGAAGTAACAACATTTGATAATTTTATTCGAGTAAGAGATTTGTTGTTTGCGTAATGAATAAACCATATTAAGAGATTTGAGTAATGAATAATTTTATTACAAATGAGAAAATCATAAAAAGCCATATATATTTTTTTTGTACTAAAAATGAATATATAGATAAGTTATTCCATACATTAGCCGAGAGTATTGCCTCTCAATACTATATAGTCATCTATGGATATCAAACTTATGTCAAGATCAAAACTTAGATTTTATGTCGCGCTTTAGGCACTAAAAAGTATTTTTAGTCCCATCAAGCGACTATGAAAGCTCGAACACAAATATTAAGTAACAAAATCTAAGTTTTTACCAACTAAACTAATCACTTGGTGGTTAATAAGCCATATTTCTATGTACGCACATGCCACAATCTGTTATGAACGTTTATTGAAAAACTCATATTATCTTATAACTGGCTTTTTCCTGGTGGCATGGGCTTGGATATGTAAGGATGACTCGATAGATTTAATTTTTGTAGTATTTTGATAATCGTGAGACATCCAATCCTTAATTTTATTAGACCAAGCTGCAAAGTATATCATTAATTACTGGGCCAAATCCCACTAATATTGTCACAATCACAAAATTATTTACCCCTTTTCTTCTCATTTCTGTATTGTTCTACGTACTGAAAGCCCTTTCATGTAATGATTAACCAAAGATGGCATGTTTTTGTTTAGTTTGGGCTCTAGCCACTCCTGTAAACCCAAAAAAAGGATGGCATGATTTTTGTATAGATTTGACTCGATTAAAGCTTTCGTTATGTTAGTTGGGCTTGGAGCATTTGTCTTTAATTAAAGTGTACGGGCCCAAACACAGCCCTATTTCACAAGAGAAGTGCCGTCCAAAAAGAATTTAAAAAAAAAAAAAAGAAGAAAGTACGATATCAGACGACGGCGTTTACAGAGTTAAAGAGACTACTATATAATCCAATACTTCCATGCTCGTAGAGTGGGGGTTTCTATAGCTATAAGGGTTTTCGCTACGCCGTCGGCATACCCTAATCGCTGAGCTGAGCCCAGAAGGGAGAACCAAATCTTCAAGAAATGGTGAGCCAGATCTCTCTCTGTGCTGTTCATAGCTACTCATATTGTCATGGATCTTTATTTACGATTATATTTCTTAAGCTTGTCGCGGTTATCTTATACGCTAACTGTTTTGCTTTATTTCGGTATATGGCAGAAACCCTAGATGTTAACATGATTTATGCTGTTTGATTTCCTTTAATTCTCGTTTTTATCGATCATCGATGTGATTCTAATTCTATTGTCATTTTCATTTCTTCTTTGAAGGCTCCAAAGAAAGGTGTCAAACCAGCTGCAGCTGCTAAAAAGAAACCGGTGAGGAATCATATTTATATACATACACATATAGTTTTCTGTTGTCTACGGAGATAATTTGCAAGCTAATTATTATTTTATTTTTTCGTAATTTATTATTGATTTGTATTATAGGAGAAGGTGGTGAACCCCCTGTTCGAGAAGCGTCCAAAGCAGTTTGGGATAGGAGGGGCATTGCCTCCGAAGAAAGATCTGCACCGTTTCGTGAAGTGGCCAAAGGTTGTTCAAATTCAGAGGAAGAGAAGGATCCTCAACCAGCGATTGAAGGTCCCACCACCCTTGAACCAATTCACCAAGACCCTTGACAAGAACCTTGGTGAGAAATAGAAAAAAATTCACGTACTATAGTCTGCATATAATTGTCTAAAACTCTTTTATCTTTTACGCCAATGCAAGGAAGATTGACTTATGACCTGAGCTGTTTGGATCTTAAAAGGCTTGAATTAATTCAATTTGTAATATGATGCGGAAGAGGTTATATTTGGTGAGAGGCTTGTGTAATCTGAGTATGTTTTGTTGTGGGGCTCTTGTTTTTTAATTTTTTTGGTTGTGTGAGCAATTATTAATTTTCCTTGTTTTGGTTTCTTGCTATCAGAAGTAGTGTTTGATGACTACTAAAGCTGTGTTCCTATCAAAATTTGTGATGGATGACTGCTGAAGTTGTGTTTGCCTTATGTTTAATTGCACCTTAGGGGAAAAATTAGCGGATTCATCATATGTTTATAACTTTATACTGATGATAGGATTGGTCTATGGCGTTAACCACTTAATTGGGTCCATACTCCATATTATTGAATCTTGTATTATTTAAAGTTAGGAAAGTCCCACAATGCCTGGAGATCATTAATACTATTGCTGTGTTGTATTACCATATAGTGTTGGATGACTGCTGAAGTTGTGTTTGCCTTATGTTTAATTGCACCTTAGGGGAAAAATTAGCAGATTCATCATATGTTTATAACTTTATACTGATGATAAGATTGGTCTATGGCGTTAACCACTTAAGTGGGTCCATAATCCATATTATTGAATCTTGTATTATTTAAAGTTAGGAAAGTCCCACAATGCCTGGAGATCATTAATACTGTTGCTGTGTTGTATTACCATATATTGTTGGATGCTTGTTATATAGTTATTAATGTTACTTGGAGCAAACAATCTTAGGATCTTGTCGACTTGTGTTTTGTTTTTCCAGACCCTTGTTATTTGTTTCTTTTGGTTATTTGTTATTCCTGTGACTTGCACTTTGCTTTTTGGCACCTGTTATTTGTTTCTTTTGGTTCAGAAAGGGTGGATATATTTTATGGCATGGTGGATTCAACGTTGATTGTAATGATCTCCAACGTAGCAAGGCAGTTGTGAATTATGAATCAAATTTGTCTGTTGTGATCTGTACACGTGATTTTTAAATGAGAATTAATATCATACACATGGATAAATTGTAGCAAGCATAGAAAAGAGCATTTTGAGATAGAAAAGAAAAATCGTTGTTGGGAGCCTTTTGATCTGTACACGTGATTTTTAAATGAGAATTATCATGCACATGGACAAATTGTAGCAAGCATAGAATAGAGAATTTTGAGATAGAAAAGGAAAATTGTTGTTAGGAGCCTTTTGATGTAGAAAAGGAAAATTGTTTTCAAAGCCTCAAAAGGAGATATTGATTATGGTAGGAGATGCATATTGCAAGGGTGCTTTTCATATATTTAGTTTCATTTCAACCCATGCAAGTTTAACCTAACTGTAAGTGTTGCTCTTGCTGAATTCTTGCATCTGTGATGAACATTTTCTCGATGCTTGCATTTCCCTAGTTGGTTTTCACTTTTGCTTGACAACTTGACAACTTTCTTTCTTAAAAATATGCAGCGACAAATCTATTTAAGATGCTTCTCAAGTACAGGCCCGAGGATAAAGCAGCAAAAAAGGAGCGTCTTTTGAAAAGGGCTCAGGCCGAGGCTGAAGGAAAATCTGTTGAGGCTAAAAAGCCCATTGTTGTGAAATACGGTCTCAACCATGTTACCTACCTCATTGAGCAGGTCTGGTTTACTTCTGATCTATATTATTTTACCTAAAAGGCTATGGCACTGTGCCTGTGGCTTTGTTTCCAAATAACAGCTATTACATGTACGATCTTGCAGAACAAAGCACAATTGGTTGTTATTGCTCATGATGTGGACCCAATAGAGCTGGTCGTCTGGCTCCCTGCATTGTGCCGGAAGATGGAGATCCCATACTGCATTGTGAAAGGAAAATCTCGATTGGGAACTGTAAGTGTACCACAATACTGTCTAATAAAACGCACCGTAAAGCCAGAATTGAGGGTGGTGGTACTAATATGTATAACCTTCCTGACAGATTGTCCATCAGAAAACTGCAGCAGTTCTGTGCTTGACCACTGTCAAGAACGAAGACAAGCTGGAATTCAGCAAAATCTTGGAGGCTATCAAGGTGGAGCAAAATTAAAATTTTAAAAAATCTAATGGTACATGTTGTGTTGTGGATTGTTCATGACCATTCCTTTTATTTGTTTCTTCTTGCTCTTTCAGGCCAACTTCAATGATAAGTATGATGAGTACAGGAAGAAGTGGGGTGGTGGTATCATGGGTTCCAAATCCCAAGCCAAAACCAAGGCCAAAGAGAGGCTTCTTGCGAAGGAAGCTGCACAGAGGATGAACTAAGAGAAATTGAATATATCTCCCTTGTTAGGATGAGGTTATTCGAGAACTTCCTTTGATCCTGGATTTTTGTTATGTCTGTGTTATCTAGATTGACTGCAGAGTATTTGTTTTTTTGTTGAGGAGACGGGTTATGTTTAAAACAATAGTGATGCGCAATGCATGAATTCAAAGTTCTCTTTCGTATCTCTTTCAAGTTAGATCCTGCTGCAAAATGCTTTATTTGTTAAAATTACTGCAGAAATCTGATCATCTTCTGGTGGTTCATGTGTCTAAGCAATGGGCCTTGACACCATTATTTTCTGCATGGCCATTCAAAATATCCTTTCTTAAATTGAGACCTTTGTGTAATGGTTTTGTTTAATGCATGATGATGTGGACACTGTTAGACCGTAGGAACTAGGAAAGCCCTAGTTAAGCCACTGGGCCTTTGAAGAGCCAATTTTACCACCGTGGTGTTTTGACCGTGAAATGAAAGAAGAAACTTTTTAGTCTTGCATAGATTTTGTAGCCAAGGTTCAAGGACAGGTCCGGTATAAAGGATCGGTAGTATTCCCGAGTAAAATAGTGAAGGCAGGCAGTCATACCCTTGACGATGCGTCTTCTTTTTTGTGAAGTCAAAACCGCCAGAAGGAATTGTGCATAACAAAATGGCTTGAGAGAGTCAAATTCAACAAAAAAGATCTCGAATTCACCAAACTTGGAGTTAACATAATGCTGCCTCTTTTGCGCATGTAGATTGTTTTTGAACACAATTGACTTAGTCGTAGGTGACAACTGAATAACGTGAAGGTCACAAAGATGGTGCGAAGCTAGCTTTGGACCAATGGCACTCCAACGTATAAGCCACCCATTGCAAGAAGAAAAACGTTTTGTTCTCATAAGCCACACAAGTGAGATTAACCCTTCGTGGCCTGAAGTACTCATAAGCTGCCTTTGAACTGAACTTTCCTTCTACAACTGATTGCTCTACTCTCGACATGGTGTGGATTATTAAGAAAGCTAAAGGAACTGGTGTTCAGGCAAAAGTCAAGAAAATTGGCCTTGTTTGTACAGTTTATTACCTTTGGGAAGCAAGGAATGAGAAGATCTTTGAAGGCAAGATCAAACACCCAAAGGCCATCGTTAGATGCATTCAAATCCAGGTGTTTAGAGTCATTTATAGTCTCTTTCCAGACTTTATTGGGCACTAATGCATTTGTATGGAAATCTGAAGTGTAATAGTAGAGTCGGGCTGTACTTGTGTAGCTTTGGCTTTTTGTTTCTTTTCGACTTTTGCTCTAAATTGAGTCATGTTTGATCTGATTGGGTCCTTGTTGGGATCTTTTTGTGCAGCTTTTTGTCTTGCTCATGGATACTCCCAGAGCATTGTACATTCATTTTTGGTATATAACTTATTTACAGATAAAAAAAAAAAAAAAAAAAACGTTTTGTTGATATTCTGGCTCGAGGAGGATGCTCTTTAGATGCCAACTTCGTATTTTCGACAGTATGCCATCGTGCAACAGCTTGTTGAACAAAAAATAACAATACAAATACATGTGCAAGTATAAGAAGTAAATAAGAACAGCAACACAACCTTCAGATCACTCCAACAGCATTAGAGTTTAGCTGAACAATCAGCAAATCATTGGCTAAGCACATCCTTCCAAGAATCATTGTTTGAAATTAGACATTTCTCCTTCACTGTTTGAAGAAACTGTAAAATTGGCTCTGGTTTTGATACGGATGAAAGTGATGCTAAAAGTTCACTATGTATAGTTTGCAGCAGCAGAGCTGAATTCTCTCTGACCCATTTAAAGTGTTCAATGGCGACTGGAATCTGTGTAGCCTCAAGTAAGCATTTCAGCAAAATCACATGAGAGTCTGGATGTCCTATATCAGAAGTAAGACCACAAAGTAGCCCAGAGGCAGCATGAAAATGACCTGCAAGGATCACATTGAAGCAAATAAATTGAGAGCATAGTTAATAAACCTGTATGACAATGACAATACATAGAATGGCATAAGAAACACTAGATACACTCAAGTAGTGTCAAAGACAGATGTTCACTGTTCGCGTGTTAACAACATACCTTCTTTACAAAGATAGAGGATAAATGTACTCAATATGCTTTGTGCTAGCATTGCATCCTGTTCAACCGACTTGTTAAAGACTTCAAGAGCATCTTCAAGCTTTTTTCCTTTACAAAGCCCTTCAAGGAGGGATGTGTAAGTCATAGCATCAGGTACTACTCCTTTCTCCAACATGTGGCAAAATAGCCTATGCGCTTCTTCAACCTGACCTGTCTCGGAAAACTTCTGGATAAGGATGTTGTAAGTCTTCAAATTTCCACCACAACCACTTGCAAACATCTCATCCCACAACCTTTTTGCAGGACGCAGTAGGTCTTCTCTACAGCATGCTTCCATAAGATGATTATAAAAAGATGCATCTGGACACAACCATTTCTTCTTCATCTCCTGAAGAACATCATAAGCTTCTTTCACCCTCCCAGCCTTGCACAAAAATGAAACCATCACATTGTAACTCACCATATCGGAGAAATACTCTTTGATGGACAAAATCCGGAAAACCTCCAAGAGTTCATCAATTTTGTTGTGCTTACAGAGATTCCTACTCAAATTGCTCAGAGTAAGAAGAGTTGGAAATCTCTCCTTTCCAACCATGAACTTGAAAAACAACATTGAAGAGCACGGATAAGTGATTGATATTGATCCTATCAAAGCATTGAGCATATCATCCTCAATTGGGAAATTTCCAGTCACAATTACTTCACCCAATTCTTTTGCTTCCCAAATCCGTCTCTCAGAAATCAGAGCAAATACAAATTCTCTGTAATCAGCAGCCCTTGGTGCTACCCCTAGCTTTCTCTTCTTCTTCAAGACCATCTCCACATCAACCACACTTCCCAACAACCGAAATGCCTCAGCAACAATCCTATATGCCATAAAATCAGGTTTGCAGTTTCTTTTCCTTAACTCATCCAATATCCAGAAAGCCTCTGCCACCTTATACTCCAAACAAAGGCCATGAACAATCAACACTGCTATAATAGACCCATTAATACCCCAGACACCCTTCCTAACTTCATCTAACAAACTCAAAGTCTCACCAACTTCAGCACTTCTACAAAACCTCCAGACAAATACACCAAAACCAAGTGTGGTCATAGTAACACCTCGTAGAATCATTTCATCGAACACTTTGCGGGCATCACCAATGAATCCATCAGAAGACAGAGCAGCCAGAAGCGAATTACATGTATTGGGTCCAACATCATAATTAAGAGAACTAACTTCATTGAAAATCAAAAAAGCGTTCCGGGTTTTCTTCCCTATAATTTGTGACGCGATAATGATGCGATATACTGAAGGATCGAGATCGATCTTTTGGGCTCTGACTTGCTTCAAGAGCTTGTCAACTTCGTTGAAATGGCGAGAAACGGATAGAGATTTGAGAACGGCTTGGTAGGTAATGGAGGTGTGCGAAAAGCCTGGCTGTTGAGAGGCCCAGTTGAAGAAACCGAGAGCCAGAGAGTGGTGGTTGAGGAGGAACGGGTCGATGACACGGGCGACGAGTGATGGGGTGAGTGAGTCGCGACAACCGAGTCGGTGGAGGGTTTGCTCGAGCGAAGGAGTCCATGTCCGGGTTGGGATTGATCGTTTCGATACTGAGACTAGAGCTCGGCCTACCAGATTCGCGACCTCACTCACTGAAGAGTTCATAAATATATGTACAATTATACATGTACACAGAGAGAGAGAGAGAGAGAGAGAGAGAGAGAGGCCGTTTCAACTCCCGCCATCTTATAGTTTAAATAAACAGGTAGACGTTAGGGGGTGTTTGGTGGCAGGTGCGATATTGTTCGATGTTGGTATTTCATTTGGACAACAGGGGAATTACGTTATTGTCTTCAGAGTGAAACACCTTAAGTAGATTTCTTGAAAACAAAGACATCTACAACCAAGAAAACTTGCTTTTTGACTTATTCAGCAATTCTTCAATTTCATAATTTTCTTTTTTGGCTGCACCCCAGAAAATGTGTTATAGATAAGTTATTTCTTTGGACTTGGCCAAAAAATGATAAGTCATTTCTTTGGGGTTGTATGCACTGAACTGCACTGCAATTTATCCATCAAAAATAAAACAAAATAAAATCTGTTAATAAACTGTATTGGTTGCTGTATCAACTCAATTGAGCATAAAGCCACACATAACTTATCAAACACAAGTTTTATGCGGTACTATAACCAATGTTTACACCATTTCTTCAGACTTCAATTATCTGTACAACCCTAGTAAAAACACACTGTACACAGTTTACTTACAGGACACTAAGATATACAGAGATTAGACCCCTCAGTAATTTTTACAGTACAGGGAAGGCTCCTTACTTCTTCCATTCCGCTGCACAAGATGAAGGGAAATCCCTATTCACAGTGTTCTCTAATTTTCTATACAATTTCTTCAATTTGACTGAACAGCTGACATATCTGCATGTGTTCTACTTCAGGAATCTATACATACAGAAGAATATTAAGAGTAGGATCTTATCAATTTGAAATTTTGGAAAGTTCGAGCTTTGAAGAAGTTCCCAAAGAGGAAGCCCATTGCTGTCACTTGGGGAGCCTTTGGTTGAGGAAATGAATTCCTTTTGACATGCAATACAGTTTGTCCAATTTCTTGGCGAATGGAATCTATTGTTTTGGGGTCAACTGGGTTCCCTGTCACATCTGTGACATGGAATATATCTTTGGCTCTCCCTCCTTTTGTCGAAATTTCTGCTCTTTTTATACACAAACTGTTCTCCCTGAATATCCTGGTAATGTCTGAAAGGAGTCCAACCCGATCTTCAGTGCATAGTTCCAGCTCCAGTCCCTGCACAATGAAGAACTCCATTTAGTCATTGCATAAGTAGGTCTACCGGCAACAAATTTCTTGTTTCAGGACCAGTTATTACACCTCAGAGGCTCGTCTCTCAATGGCTGCTTCAAGACATTGTATTACCCGATCTCTCTCAGCCTCTGAGCTTATGGGGAGCCCGTCAATGTGACGGATATAGTATTCCTTCATTCAAACCAAGTGTTGTCAAATTACATGAAGAAAATGGTATTAATAACACATGTCCAGTGTGCAAAACAAAGCGAGATGAGTAGTGCCCAATTGAAACAGAGGTAGTGCCCAATTAAAACAGAGGTTTATAGTTATGGGATGGACCTTATGGTGAACAGAAGGTATAGAATAGTTAGGCATTTGCCAAATTTTTTGGAATTTTCATACTCATTGAATAAGTTAATTAAGTCACACAATCAAGCTTCTTTCTTTTTTCTTTTTTTTTTGGTAAGAACACAATCAACTTGTCCCTTTCACATCTTTATTATAAAGCTTTTCTATAAATTGTTCGTACCTGAAACGCTTCCATCCTCCCAGTGTGAACTACACCATGAAAGACTACGTATTGCATGTCGGTTAGCGTGCACACAGTATCAAATAACAGCTTTGGCCGGTCTTTTGAACTCATAGTAATCACCGTGTAATCCTTTTCAATACAATCCATCACGGTCACTTGTGGTCTTAAACTCTTATCTCCAAGTCTCCCCTTTTCTGCTCTTTCATTCCTTTCATAGTCTCGATCATCAAACATAATTTGATGCAATCTTCTCTCTCTATGCATAGCCCCTGGGGGTGAAAGCACCATTTTTGCCGTCTTCAAGTCATTGTTTCCCTTTAGAACATTGCACAGCAGTTCCTTTATTGTTGAGAGCCGGTTTGGGTCTTTTATAGCACACCCAGTGGAATCATCTGTGACATGGACTACAGCTGCAGCTCTGGAATTGTGTGTCCATATCTCCGCATTTACCACATTACAGTGAAGGTCTGCAAGAACGGCACAAACTTCGGACAACAAACCGGGCCTGTCAGTCCCAGTTAGTTCAATTGAGGTGTGCTCTTCAGAAGGCATCACCCCAACAGACTCTCTCAATGGGGATACAAAGAAGGCATCACTTTCAAGGGTCTGCAAAAATGAAGGGTAACATGAGAAATGATGGGGTTTTGTTGAACCGTTGGCTTAAGAAATCACATTGTTTGCGACTGGGGGGGACATTGATCTAAATATATTTTTTACTGTAAAAGACTTAAAAAGTGGAAATTGGGAATGCATACATAAAATGGCACCGAAAATATAACAGTGTAACAGTTGACTCTCAACAAGGTGAATTTAACAAAACGCTTGAAAATTTCAAATGTAGCATGAAAAAAAAATATCAATCACCAAAAGAGCTCATTGCTCTTTTTTGTTCTTGCCTTCACTTATTAAAAAAGTTTACGGGTAGTTTAGATCATATTCAACTACATAGCAGGACTCAAATTGAAAACATTTAGCAGTAGATCATATTCAACTACATAGAATCACTTAAATTGAAAACATTTAGCAAAATTTTTAGTTTGAAAAGCAAACTGCTTTATTTATGCTGCCTAAAACAGGGTGCTTAAACTGAAAAATGATTAAATAAGGAGTAGAAGTCACAGAAATTGCCTACTTTCTGGATATAATTGAGGACCCCTTCATCACTTATTTTATTTCCGTCTCGGTCAACCACGTTAAACACTGAAACATCAAATTTCAAAGAGAATAGAAGATAAGAAACGAAGGGGAATAAACTTGTAAAAAAATAAAATTCCAGTTGCTGGGGCATTTAAAGAAGAAACCATACCGTCCATGAACCAACCTCCATCAGACGAGATATATGCTTTCTTAATAACAAGGTTCAAATCAGTAAGAACTTGGACAACTTCCAGGAGAATTCCATGCTTGTTGACGCTGTCAACCTAAACAAAATAAACTATATACTGATGAGAAAGTAGACAAGCAAAGAGACCAACCAAAGATAAGCTAGATAGACAGATACTAACTTTCGACCTAACCATATCATCGGAAAGCCAAAGGCACAAGGCATACCTGGATAATAGTTGCATCCTTGCAAGAATCATTGTCAATTACAACTCTGCAACAACAAGAGGCAACTCAGATGAAGAACTACCCACGTCATCTTTCACAGAAACCCAAAGAAAAAGAAAATCGGATAATAAGAACCAGGGTTGGTTCCCGAAAAGAGGGTCAATTTCAATAAATTCTGAAGCAGAGAAGTGTCTCCAAATCCCAAATTTGCATATTAACCAAAATGATTCAAAAAGATAAAAGAAAAGTATGGAACAAAAAAAGGAAATAAAAAGATAACGGGGATTTAATTTAACTGATTTCTCAATTTTAAAACATCTGCAGATGCATCAGAAAAGAGAGAGAAATTTCATTTGGAACAGATGCAACAAATCATAAGAATCTTGATAAAAAGAAAGAAAGAAAGAAAAGACAAAAGAAGAAAGAAGCAAGAAAAAACTCTACAAGTTAAAAATAATAATAATTTATGATACTCATACTCAAAAATTAAACAAGAAATAGGAGCAATATATTATTGAAAGTCTCAATCTTTTATCCTGACTACATACAAGTAGAAATACAAAGCCTAGAAGACAAAGGATATAAACTGAAAATAAATAATCTGGAGAACAAAAAAGCTTTCAAAGATCCTTTCGAATACGATACTAAAAATTTCAGTTACTACGGCGTACAGAAGAGAAAATCCAACATGATCTTTAAAACCCCAAAAACGGAGAAGATAAGTTCAGACACAATAAATTGACGAAGTGAGCTCCAAATAAAAGAAAAAGAGGAGAAAAGATTTAAGTGCCGTACCTGGGTGGGTTCATCCTGCTGATAAGCTTAGCATACTCGTCATCCATTTCTCTAAAATTTTTCGAACTCCCCAAACAAACCCAAGAACTTATGAACAGACAGATTATTAGAATTAACTAAATAATCCACAGATCAGAACTTATACATACATATATATGTGTGTGTTTGATGTGTTGTTTTGCGGGTGTACAAAGAGCTTCTATTCAGATACAGTAATTGTACAATGATGCCTCCAATGTCTAAGGAAGAAGAACAGATGATATGTCAAAGAGAGAGAGAGAGAGAGACTATTAAAAGTAAAGTAAGACCTTAGCAGTTAAAGTGACGAAGCCTTTTTGGATTTTTGAACAAACATTAATAATTAACAGTGTAGCCCGTTAATTTGCCCGACAAGTCAAACGAAAGCAATTGCACTTTGATGTGGCAAGATGTTATTGGCCCTTTTTAGTGGACGATATGACGGAAACTATATAGAAGTTTGTTTGTTTTTCTCTTTTTACTACCCAAAAATAAGACGTGGCAAGATGTGATTGGTCACTGTTGAGAGGGTCCATTGAGTTTTTTTTTTTTTAATTTTTTTAAGGTTCTCTCTCACTTTTTTTTAATTTTGTTATTGGGAGGGTTGAAGGAAAAAATTTAGTGGTGAGATAATATTAAGAATTTAATGATAATTTTTATTAAATTATAACATGTAGTGAATGAAAAAAATAATTTTGAATTAGTAGAATAGTAAAAAAATTTTTTAAAGAAAATATTACTTGATAAAATTTGATAAATTATTTTTTTAAAAATCTTTTTTATTAATCTTTAAATTTAAACTGATGATATATTTATCAATCATGTAGTATTATTTAATAAAAATTACCATAAAATACTCTCCTAACATAAATATTTTCCCAGGGTTAAAGAGAGAGGAAAGGATATCCGTACCATGCGTGGGAATTTGCGGAGCTCGTGACGTTTGGTGGGGCACGTGTCGTCAGCACCTTTGTCGGTCCGGGCTCTGCCGGTATTTTTGGCGGCAATGCTAGCGTGAGCGACTGGTTTCATGCCCACGTTATTCAAATGGTTAACTACCTACTAATATGCTCCGCTGCTTTATTATTTATTATTTTTATTCTTTCCCCATAATACCCCTGCTTCAGCAGAGTTACTTGATCACTAATGGTCCACTAGTAACAGAGACGAAGAAAAAAGAAAAGATCCACTAGCAGTGCAATATTCTTGCCTCCTTTTGAAAAATGCCTGTGTTCTCTAACGATTAGCTAGAAAATTCAAGATAAAAATGATTTTTATTTTTGTCAAAATAATGTAATGTTATATAATAATTAGCGTATAAATAATTAAAATGACCAAATTTATCAGACCACAGAAGAAGTCGGGCTTTTAACCACTACTTTTTAGCTTATTTTGCCTTTAAACCATTTGAACAATAATAACAAATAAAAAGAAAAAAGAAATCAATCAATTAAATATCAAATTAAACACTAAAAAATTTTCAACCATGCTATATATGGTGTAGTTGAGATCCACTGCCAAGTGCACCGGATAAGGTTTTAGTATTGTTATTTATACTAAAAAAGCAGAAGGTATATATAGGAGCCGTAAATAATTTTTAAATCGCCAGAAGGGTTCCCTAAACAACTTGGATATTTAGTACTATATTTATTTAACTTCTTGAAGATTCGAGCAAAAAATTTAATACAAAGTCTTCTTTAAGTCAATTTAAGAAGCTTAGACGATGCTAGAATGGCCAAATGCTGAGAAGTTTAGGCCTCGTTTGGTAATATTTAATGTTTTTGTTTTTCAAAAAAAACAAAAAATATTGTTTGTTTAAATTTTTTTTTTAGTTTTTTACAAAATTTGAAAAAAAAAAACTAAAAAAACTAAAATAGTACATTCTCTCTTACCAAAACATTGGTCTAGTACTATTGGCACAACAACAACTTATAAACACCTCTCATCAAACCACAAAAAATACACAATAAAAAATAAAAATTGACGACATTACTAAACGGAACTTTAAATTCCCAATGTGGCCAGCCGAGGGCCAAATTTGAAGCCAAGTTGGTTACTAGGCACAAAATCTTTCAAATTGGGCACTTTGATCTTCAAAAAACTACAAACATATTATAAAGTCTATACTTTTCCAAGGTGCAGTTTTGGATGGATTCCCTCAGACAAATCGCAAGTTGAAATTAAAAGTCAAGGTTTCTCTCATAACGAATTATTCTATTAGTGCATAAATCAACTTGCTTGGATAACAATGACTTATACTATCCATGTGTCGTCCATATGTGCAAATATCAAGAAAGGGGGCTTGGATTCTAAAGAATAAAGGTATGTTTCTAAGATAGATAAAAGCATGAGTTTTATAAGAAAAAAGCCGCCTGTGGGGGCCCATTAAGAATATAGATAGATACTCCTTGATTTTGGTGGCCTAATAATGGGACCAAATGTGGGGTCCAATTCATAAATGTTCGAATGATGTACAGAGGCCCCAAGTTGACAAGGGCGGTGTGAAATATGACGTATTTGTGATGGGGACCGTGTTTCTTTATTAAGATATTTTAATGGTAATAGATATATAAGTATAACTTTGGAGGAAATTTCCTTGGATCGCCGCACTTGGCATCATAGCCTCTACGATTAAATATCAATTGATTCATCTAGATGTAGAACAGGAGAAATATATATATCTATTGAGTGAATATGGGCTTAATTCGATGAACCCCATCATCAAATTTTGACTTCTTCCCGGCTTTACCTTTTTCTATTGTACAATTAATGGGCTATAATTTTCATTATCAGTCAATTTTTAACTAGAAAAAAAGAATGTCAACAGCATGAGTTCCTATCGTCTCATGCAAGTAGTAACATATTAAGTATCCACGTGTTAAAACTATTAAAATCACCATGTAATGTTAGTGTCAAAAATTTCCACGCAACTAAGCAACAAGAGTTTTCTACTTAGTTGGTCTGCAAGAAATTCTTGTAGTTCATAATCCAAAAAGTGAACTTTTGATAGACATCCACAAGAAAGTTAAGTTTAATTTGGTGTAAAGCATAAACTGCCTTTAATGTGTGCTTAGGAAGGTGGCTTGACTTTTCCCCTGAGAAGAAAAGGTGCAAAATAAAATAAAAGGAGAATGAAGCAAAGTGGAATTGTCGGAACAAGATAATGGGGCAAGAGGCTAAGAGCTACAAATTAAAACAGACTAGTAGAAGTCATACATATAATGAGTGGTTAGGAAAAGAATATTTTTTAAAAAAAAAGTCTTGTAATCTTTTTGGATAAGGTGTGGAAGGGCAGGTTAACACAAATTCAAAATAGAGTTAAAGAGTTTGGGTCAGGCAGATACTATCTCCCAACCAATCCATAAATTAGATTTTTGGGGTTGACAATTGATATTTTATTAAAAAATAATGTAAGAGGTTAAATGGGCAGCGATCAATAAATTGGAAGCTACTTTTAAAGTGACATTGTAACAGATAGATGGCCCGTGGAAGATGTTGGGTGGCACATTATCTGACAAACTAATTTTATAAAACGTGTTAATATTCATTAACATTCTTTAATACATACTAAAGCAATCTTTCGAATACATATATTCTTACATACAAAATAAGTTAGCATTAAAGCCACCTAAGGATATGGCCAAATAACTGGGAATTTTTGCCCCGACCCACTCCACCCTATTGGGACGGGTTTGGACTTTGGAGAGTTAACGGGTTGGCGTGGGTTTAACGGGATTGGAGAAGATTTCTATTTGGGACTAATTGTCAAAAGATTTGAGGTGGAAATTTGAAGGTTCCTACTTCCAACCAAACGGCACTAGCAGGGTAGTGAATTGTTTCAACCTCTGATTGGGCCCACCAGTTTTAAGGTGCTTTGGTGACTAACAGCTGTAGATGGGTTGAGTCAACCAATGGGCCTCCATGGGCTTGTCATCATGGGGCCCACAAGTCATTATCGATATTGTGTCTGAATGATCAAAAGCCTTTGTTGGAGGGGAAAGGAAACAACCGCATTCAATATATACATATACTGTATATGTATTTATCCATAGACAAGTACAATTGGATGATGATCATCTGAATTCTGGTGGAAGGAGAGACACTACCACTATGTGAAGTAGTCGTTAATTCACTTTTGCAAATTCCAATATTGGTCCCTCTTCTAATAATTGTAAGATGATGAGTTACATATTTTAGATTTGTTCTATATTGTTAAGACATTCCAAACAGTACTTTACAGAGAAAAAAAGAAGAGAAAAGAGTTGAGATTCCTTTATAAGGACGATGAAGAAAAAATAATTGGCTGAAAACTGATGTAAATACTGATGTTGGTGTAGGGTGATTACAGCCGACGTCTGGATGGGCCAATTGATGTTGGTGCGTTAAGTCCTATCTTCTTTCAGGTGCATTGGGCGGCCTCTCAAAAACGGCAATTGAGTTAAAAGAGACATTGCCAGCTGAATAGGTTGTACTTTGTCCAGTTAGTTTAGTTCAAGACTTGTTTGATAGAGTTTATTTTAAGGTTTTTTTATTTAGCTTTTTTAGTTTATAAGTTAAAAGGTTAATTTTTTTTTTCTTTTATAAGTTAAAGATAAGTAAAAAAAACACAATCAAAAAAAGTAAAAAAAATTGACTTTTTTTTACTTATATGCCAAAAAAAAAAAAAAAAATTAAGCGAAAAAATCCTATCAAACAAGTCCTTAATATGCAGTGAAGTTCTTGTAGGAATTCATCAATGGGGATATCTGAATGGTGTGAAATAACCCATTTTGGTACCTTTTGATATTATGGTCTGGGGTGTTTAGAATGGAGATATGTGGATGGTGTGAAAGAGCACATTTTGGTACTTTTGATATTAAAATTAGGGTGTTCAAGCCAAATTACATTCACATGAATTAATTTTTTTCTCGGTTCAGTCAAAAGCAAATTATTCACGTCGAAACTAGAATATTCATAAGAAATAAAATCTCCTGTCGCCTGTTCCTAAGAGTTAAACCTGAATTAACTAACGTGGAGAGTTACACTCACTTGATCAATTACGACAACCCTTCGAATTTACATTTTGGTACCTTTTGCGGATTAATATTGGAGTCTAATCACGCTAGCTAGCTTGCTGGTGCCGTGATTATCGTTAATTTGGTACCACTGCTTTTCTTTGTTCTAATGGATGGACGTTGACGATGCATTCACGATGTATAGCAAAGCACAATTGGTTGAACAAATTTTTGAATCCACAACTGTAAGCAACACTTTTTTTTTTTTTTCGAACAAAAAAAAAAAGGGACAAAAAGAAAAAGTATAACCAACAACTGTAACCAACACTCTTTTTAACAACTAGAAAATTAAAGACTTACTTGGACAACTTTTTAGCGATGCCTACCTATCACAAAAACTACACGTTATTATTTCACTCAAAATGAATTATGAGAATTGATTGAAAGGTCATTACTTGAGAAAATTATTACATGTAATCTCCCTGCGCGTGATTTCTATTATCATTTTAGTATTTGTAAAAATATATAAGACTCACCCACATTTTTAAATTTATAGTACCGAAGAGCAGGATGGGATGGAATGGGCATGGACTTTCTTTAGTGGTTCGTGGTTAACGTACGATTTAGATTGCAACTGCTGCTGCCCCATCACCCACTAAACAGACTTTCACTTCAGTGGGAGTTCGGTCCAAATCAAACATTTACGGATATACCATTCAGCTGGGCTTAGCACAAATTTTAATGGGGTCAATGGACAAGGTGTTGAGGCTTCGAACAGAGGTTAAAATTTTATCTGCTACTTCAGAAATTCAACACGAGGACAGAAAACACAAGTCTGTAAGGTGAGAAATTTCTGGGTGTGAAAGCAGAAAATGAAGACTCACCACTCAAATCACACACCCAGAAGATAGCACAAATCATTTATTTATTGGCTTCCAGTGCGTGATAATAATACTTGCATGATGCATTTATTTTGACATATATCTAACATTCAAATCTCTCTCTCTCTCTCTCTCTCTCTCTCATGTAGACTGCACCATTCACATTACACCCAAACAGATTTAATTGATTGACCCTCCACGTTGTTCCCTCACATTTAATGAATCATGCTGGGCCACAACTTAATGAGCTCACCATATTCGACTCTATTTGACAAAGACAAACTTCCATCCGTATATTCTGTTGGATCTGTTGTTCAAATCGTTTCCCCTTTGCCCATCACCTCGAGGTTTCTACTCTGTTTTCTATTACTTTCTTTCCATTTTCTGGTTCTTTTCTCTAGCGAATAAATGCACATTGGATACCCCCCAAAGCAATAGCTATTCCTTTGTTCGACCTGACATTATTAAGCCTCTCCCATTTCCATGAATAGGATACATACCATCTCAGGTCTATTAAAGTTCATTTTTCCTGTTTTTTTGATGCAAAATCTACAGGAGTACAAACCCATGATCAACGAGACTCAAAGCTCAGACACAGATCAATGCCCCTTGTGAACTCTAACAGTGTGTTTACGATCATAGTATTTTGTTTGTCCAGCTCTTTCCTGACATCTCTCTTTTCATGTTTTTTGAGTTCGAGGAGAGAGAAGAAGTTTATGATGGATGAATGGCAAAATTTGCGTGGACATAGCAGCTCCAAACATAACGGAGTGGACATCATAGTCTATTCACCCTCAATTACAGCAGGTGGCCCATGAACACGATGGGGCTGGTGTTCAGTTAAAATAGAGCACAGTGACTTATCCTAAAACAGCTTTTTATACATATTAATAAATGAGAGAGAGAGAGAGAGAGAGAGAGAGAGAGAGAGAGAGAGAGAGAGAGAGAGCTAACAGCCAGAAGAATGCTTATCAAAATCTCTAACCTTTCCCCCTTTTTGCCGTCTCTAACTTAAGTATTGGAGATCCTTTGGCCGGCACTCCACTCCTCTAGTGCTCAGTGTTTTGCATGATGATCCCTCTCTAGAGAGGACCACCTAGATTTTTGCTTCATCACAGCTCAATGCTGAGCTGACTGACTATAATTTAAGGACAAACAACCGTCCATTTACCAACTTGGACGGAAAGGTAGGACGGATTGCAATGACGAAGGGAGAATGTGAATGGGACAATGAAATTTCAAACTAATAAAAGAGTCCAACAACGTGTGGAGATGGGTGCAAATCATGTCATTATGTCTAATTGTGAGACAAAACTAGAATGAAAGTGGCTTTCACAAAGCCTACATGCCAAAGAAGAAGAGCAACCAAGTATTCTGATGCTACTGTAAAAAACAGACTCTTAAAATATTGCCTACTGTAGAAAAAAGATGTCAAGTTGGCCTTCAAGATTATGAGAGAGAGAGAGAGAGAGAGAGAGAGAGAGAGCATTTTTTCAGAGACCATTCTGTCTCTGGATGCCATGGCAGCTCTCTAACTTCTCTTGCAGGCAGGCAAGCAGGTTTGATAACTTACAATACGGTGCATAAATCAACTCAAGTTTGAAAAGGACCATGTTATAATATCTAGAGTAGAAGAGGGAAGGGGCTACAACTCCAACTAGAGGAACGGCATACTACAAAAATCAACAAAGACTAGTGGGTTGCCTTAAATGTTGCTCCTTCGGAAGTAATGCCTATAAAGTCCTTACCAGATAAGCTCCAGATAAATATGACAGAGAGGATTCTGCTACATGGAATTGTGCTGCTCCTCTGTGAATTTTTAATTTTTTTCATTTCCCACAACATGACCTTATTGAAAGAAACGCCACTGAGGACATGAGGTTAGCAACTGAGATAGCCAACCGAGGCAATTTAACTAGCTCACATAATCTACACACCAAGAATCTACAACGGCTATTACCAACTCTCCCACTCGGGCTTTTTCTCGAAGGTTTCAACTTCTGCCTGAACAATAACAATGTAGATTATGACAGTCAATCTCTCTATAGGATAGATCTGTTTAAGTTGTGTAGTATTTTGCGGAACTCAACTCAACAGGCCTTGATCTAAAATACTTGGTGTCAGCTACATTGGTCTTTTTATGTCTTTTTATCAAGTCAACTCTGTGAAAAGATTTCAGATTTCAATTAAGCAATTACAAGAACTCGTGAGTTGACACAATTTTCTCCAAAATACAAAGCATTACGTTCACTATGTTGTTTCAAAACAGAAAACGAAAAGAGAAAATAATCCAACTCGCATTCACTATTACGGGAATTCCAAGAGAAAAGCTTAGATCGATCTTTAATTTTGATTGAGGTAAAAGTCCAATGCGGCTTTTATTCAAGTAAGCAATCAAATATGAAGCACTTGATATAGGGGGTTTTTGCAGTCCAAAAAGAGGAGTTCTAAGATTGAAATCCAGAGGTGGGAAAAAAGAGAGGCTGAAATGGGTTCGAAGACTGCGTTATTGATGCAAAAACAGTGATGAAGGGATCTATCAGACAACCAGACTGAGACGTGAAGAATAATTTTTTTTCCCTTTTAGTGCAGAAAAGGAAAATAACTTATATGGCCAAAAACCCTCTCTACAACTAGGAGAAATTACATTAATATGACTATGAAACTCTATTTATTTTCGCAAAGAAGCTGCTCAACACTCCATCCAGACCTAAAGAGAACAAAATAATTAAAGGATAAGTTACACTATCATGAACACACCTTCAAAAAATAAACAAGAAGTTAAGCCCAAACTCAAGCTATTTGGCCCTGCACAGTTCCACCTGCACATTCCAGACCACAAGCAACACTATAATGGTAGCAATAATATGTAAAAGCTCTATGATTTACACAAAATACATATATGTATGTATGTGCGTGTGTCAAAAAACAGGACGCACGAGCACCTGTAGTTGGAGACTTGGATGAAGCTGTGGGAGGCAAAAAAGATGGGAGCAAAACCAAATCCAATCCCTAATGAATTCTCAGCTGCGTCTTTCTCTCACTTCTGCAATTATACAAGACGGAAACCATGAACCGAGAAAAAAACCCATCTTCTCAAAACTGCTACTTTCTTTCACGTTCCTCCCAAATTGAATCTCTATATGATCTGCAAATCTACTGTCCTGACCCTTGAGAATCATCCTTGGGAGACGGTTGCTGATTATACTGATGCTGATGCTGCTGTTGCTGTTGCTGGTGCATTCTGGCCTGCCCCATCTGCTGGTAAATCTGGCTGAAGGCTTGAGGGTTCAAAACCCCAATATGACCATCCTGTGAGAGCCCAAGCTCCAACCCAGGTAGTTGCTGGCTGCTACCACCCAAAATCGAGGTGAAACTCATAGGACCCATATTGGTGGCCGGCAAGTCAAACCCAGGAAACCCAATTTTTTGCAGGTAATTTGAGCTTTCACTTCCCAAATTGGCTGTTGATGGACCAGATGATGATGATGGCTGAAACCCAAAACCACTGACAGCAGCAGGGGGCCATATCCCTGCCGGGGCCATATGGGGTCTCCCCAAATTCCCACTTACCATCGGCCAACTGGTCCTATTACCTCCTCCTGACCCCCCAATATGGCCACCTAATTCGTCAATCTTTTGATGCAATCCCGCCGATATTGAGCTCCCCTGTTGCGAAACAGAGCCCCCTGCCGCCGCCAAAGCCGATGCCGGTATCGTCCCCGACCCTGTAGCGGCAATTATCGACGGCTCGGCCTGCTGTAACAGCCACTGAATGGTCTCTCCATCAGATTTGTGGCCCAATTCTCGGGTCAACTGGAAAATTCTTGCCGCGCAGAGTGCTGGCATCCTGATCCTCCGTCCTCTGCCTTCGACTTTTGTGTGCCTGTCTTTGTTGGAGCTCCTCTTTGGGGCCAACTGCTTCTTGGCGGCCTCCTCTTTGTCTGCAATCACAATCTGGAAATCCTTGATTTCTGCTGGCTTGTTCTCGCCCATGTTGTGGTTTGTGTTTGGCTGTGGGAGGCTCAAGAAGTCAGGCACCCCCTGTGGTGACTGCTTTGAGCCCTTGGGATCCATGAACAGGGTGTTTGTGCACAAAATATTAAAAACCATACAGGTTTGTCCTCTTTTCTTTGAAGAAGGTGACCTCACACTGCACAATATCAAAATTAAAAAGAAAAAGTTTTAGACTTTTCATGAGTTCTCACTGTTTTAGGCAAGGAATGTGACAAAAGATAATCCCAAGGAAGTAGCAGTAGTAGTTCTCTCTCTCTCTCTCTCTCTCTCTCTCCATGTGGTCTATTTCTACCCCTGGCCTTTTTCTACCTCTTTTTCACTGTGGTTGGGTGTTTTTTTGACTAGTTTTGATAGGACAGGCCCTTTTTAACTGCCAAATTCACCTCAGAGACATAAAAGCTCCGTTCCCACATTCCATGAATTTTCCCTCTCCCTCATTATTTCTCTACCCTGCAAGCTATTATTGAAACAACAGATATAGGGTGCCATCTCTTGTAAGGGACTCAAGTATCCAGATGGAGGCTTGGTCCGGTGACACCTGGCAGGCAATGAATGGGTGGTAGTGGGGTTTACTTCTAACCCACTCTAGGCCCATCCTTAAGATATATTAAAAAAAATAAAGAAGGTATCATAGGTAATGAAATCAGCAACAAGAAGTGATGGACAGGTTACTGTTGCAGTAGCAAATAGGAGGAGAGTGTGGTTTTCAATATATTTTTTCTGTTTTGGAAATACTAATTTTTTGTTTTTAGGTTTTTTAAAAAATTAAAAAAAAAAACATTAAAATGAGTGTGTCCTTCATTTTTAAAATATTATTTCAATACTATTAATACAACGACAACTTACAAATGTCGATTACTAAATTATAAAAAACATAACACAACACTAAATCATAAAAAAAACACACAAGAAAAATTAAAAACGGACGGCATTACCAAACATGCCTATGTCTTAAGCGGTGCTGATACTTTATGAGCCACGTCCAGAATCCCATCTTCCATAGAAGAGTGAATTCCGTGCAGGTAAAGCATCCCAGCTTCTTTATGCAACCTTCAAGCACAGGTTTAACACATTAGCAAAAAAAAATAAAAAAATTGAAAAAAGTAGAATATGTAATTTTGCACTGATGGAGATTTCTACTGAAGTTCTCTTCAATTTGAAAAAGAGAAAAGAAAAAGAAAAAGAATTGTAGATCATTTGCAACTCTTCAATTACTTCTTTTCTTGTCTCCATTCAACGGATCGAATTTTTTTCTTTTATTTTTTATTTGTTGTTTAAGTAACTTTGAGATATACCCTAAAACCCTTATTCCTCTTGGCCGCCGGGGTTGAGACTCAAGAGTGAGCACCGAATGCTTGGTTTTGTAAGAAGAAAACGACCACAAACGTCCGCTTGTCATCAACATTATATATGTAAACAAATGAATAAAAGCTCTCTTTAAGTGTTTGAGTGGACAAGAATAAACGGCTCAAGAAAATGACAGGAATTAAGTTCCTTGAATTACTCCGATGACAAAGATGCCCAATTTCTTTTCAAAGGTAACCCATTTTCAATTCCGCGTTGAAAACAATTTGTTTATGTTCTGGACCTGGTGCTTTGCATAGTGATATATATATATATATATGTCGTCGACTTATATATACTAGGCCAAGGCCAAGCACAACCCTAGAGAGAATTATATTGGCTGAGGTAGGCGCATGTGATCATGTGTGATTTGTACTATACGTAGGGAATATTGGAACGTTTGGTTCACTAAAATTCCGCTGTTATAATTAACATAATTATATCACTTTGAAACTTTACAAACAAATTTTCTAGTCCATTTTATGAGATTACCTAGGGACTAGGGCTTTTTCCAATCTTCTATTACCAAGCCAATACGAAACAGAATTTTTTTAAAAGTAAGCCTACGCAAGATCCACCTTGATGCTTCTGACGAGCTTTTCTTTCAATTGGTCTATGTAGTTAAAAGAAAATTTTATAGCTGCTATTTCATTGTTTTTCTTTAATTTTGCAAGCAAGAATGAAATGAATATACCGACAACAGAACTACACATGTGTCCTAAAAGCACATTTTAAGCATGTTTTGTCTAATTGTACATATTTTTGATAATTATGTTTTCAGTGTTGAAAATTGTGAAAACACAAATTCTAACATTTTGTACAATCAGACAAAGCATGTTAACAAGACTCTTGAACATATAGTTAAGCAACCTCATGGTAGCTTTTTCCCCATTTTTCCTTATCCCTTGGATGCTAGGTGGAATTAGAAGCCAAATGTAGATTTGTAGACTTATCCTAGGTAGATTTACACATCACTGACTGTTTTGAATGATATATATATAAGCAACTTTTGCATATCACCTGGAAAACCTATTACATCTACCATTCTAAACATAGTAATTTACAAGAAGCATGCAACAAAATCTTTTAAAATAGTTTTTAGAAGCATTCTAAAACTATAGATTATATATAGAAATAGAAGTCATCACTTTTCAAATTAAATGCATAAATCAGATGCATAAAAGTAATCCAAAGGTTAAAAATTGGTGTTACCACCCCCTAAGTGGTATTTTTTATTTATTAGGGTGAACTGTTTTCCATTTCTATCAAGGTTTACATGTGTGTAACTACGACCTCAGATTAATTAACCTAATTATAACTTGTTATCATCATGAATTACGTTTTAGTTCTGATTATTTGTTGAAAAAAGGGCTGTAGATTAGTTATTTAGAATCTTTAGGTTGTCCATCACTGTTTCAGAAACCCTAGTCATAACTCATAAGAATGAAATGGTTGGGAGAATTAGTCCAAGTTTGCTTTTTCTATTGTCAAGAATTCAAAAGTGAGCAAGTTGATATGATTATTGTCTCCCCCTTTTAACCACTAAAGAACTACAGTTAATCTACGTACATAGGAGGCAATATAGCGAAAGCTTTCATAACAATGACACGTAATTTTCATGTTTTTAAGATCACACTAGAACACATCTAGCAAGTAAAAGTGGCTAACAGTGAAGATTATCAGTATACCAGTCATTGTATGGAAAAATCCATGCAGTTACGGTCACCGTAGTGGGAATTCCGACACTCTTTTCCTGATAATTTCTGCTTTTCTTTTAGCATTCCTCAAACTTGATTACCAAGCAACTTTAGGGTTTCTTGTACGAATCACAGAAGCGGTGTGGTGAGACCATGGCTTTTTTCTTTCTTTTTTTCTTCTCTTTCTTTGTCTTTTTTTTTTATAATAATTTTAATCTTTGCTTTGATGTGGAGAAGACCTATTCATTGTTGCGTGGTGATAATAATGGTGGGAGTGGCTATGTGTGTGTTGGTGATTGCATTGCTTGTCACTTGTGCTTCCCATCTTGGAGACAGAGGAGGCCCCTCTTTCAAAGCTAGCTGTTGAAATATCATGCCAATATATATCACATGAATTCAAAAACTGAATGGGGAAAAATATCTTGGGTTATAAGATATATACATATACATATATATATATATATATATATACGTCCATAAGAGATAAGCTTGGACCTATGCTTGTCTTAATCATCTCAGCTTCCAACTTCCATCTCTTTCAAAAGCTCTAGTTAGCCCATTTGAATGGCAGGAGGCAAGTATGTCATGGGATCAAGCTTCAACCAAAAGCTAAGCGCTATGAATTAAACTCAATACATTCTATCCAAATTTCTGGGTTTTTATTAATGGTTGCCCTCTGACTGATTTTCCTGACTTCGCCACTGGTTACTGTATTTCCATCTAAATATCAAATTACAGTTACAGTAAGCATGATATTAAAAGTTTTTAAGAATTAGCCGAAGAAGGGCAGAAATGATATTTATGAATTTCATGGAAACTTTCTTGATGTTTTGTACGAAATACAAAGGCTTGCTCAACAAACCTTCCAAGTGCATCTAGTACTGCTGCATCACGATTCATAGGCAACCAATTGAGTAACCCTTCTGAAGGAGCGAGCAATCAACTCATTGGAAGTGTACTGGAAGGCATATTATCCCACTAATGATATTTTCTTATCATCACACGATGTATCGATGAACATTATTATATTTATGGTGTTACAATTTACAAGAAGAGAGTATATATACATTACATTCAATGTATATATACATATATATGTATGTATCTCCCATAAATTAATGTAAGTTTTCTTTCTTGCTCTAAATTAATTGATTGATTTTACTTAGTGTGTGCCTGTGCTTTTTTTTTTTTTTTTTTTCAAGTTTTTAGTTGACCAGAACTTTAATTTTGTTGATTGCATTTTTATGAATATAGGCAAGTTATTAGTTGTCCCAGCAAAAATATATAATTACCAAGTTATTCACATAAAATTTTATAGATAAACAAATACACAAAAATTAAAAAAATTAAAAATTAAAAAGAGTAGTTCCACCACATTAAATGGGCACCCTTGCGAGCCAATCTCTAAGCTCCAATAAAGCCAGAATCTCTACCTGACTGAGTCGTTTCAATAAGATAAGGCCCCCCACCATTATCCTTATGCATGTCACATCTCTCTCTCTCTCTCTCTCTCTCTCGAGCTATCCTTTTCTTTTGCCAATTATTATTTCTTGTTTTCTTCTTCTTCTCGGTAATTTTCTTACGGTAGTTTTGTTTGACAGTGATATAGCTTTTAAATTTAATGATTAATGGATCGTGCTATATTATTCTTCTATACTTTATCATTTCATAAAAAAAATTTATAAAAAATTATTTTTAACAAAATATTAAAAAGTAAATCTGCAGTAATTTTCATTAGATTAGGCCGAATAGACATGATTGCATTGAGGGCATAATCATCTGATTCTGAATTTATCTTGTGTTTGGTTCAGATTTAGAAATTCAGTGAATTTCAGATTGGATAGATTCGATTTGGGATTATTGGACGGGAATTGAGTGGTCACAATCTCAATTCAATTCTCACGAGCCATGTAACATACTCTTGATATGATATGCAAGTTAAAAGAGAATCTAATTTTGGGAGTACTTCCTTCTTGCAGCTATTACATTCCCAGTTGTTTGAAACTTCCAAATTCTTAATCTTAATTCAGCAAGTAAACATTGAGGATAATAGAATTTAATTTGACATAAAAGATTGTTAAATCTCTCTCTCTCTCTCTCTCTCTCTCTCTCTCTCAAAAGACTTCCAAAGGAATTGGAGGGTACTTAACCAAATACAGATGGGACCTACTGATCATTGATAGCAAATCAACCTTTGTCGGTCCCACCAAATGGCATAAAACTCTCAATCAACTTGGAATTGGCTTTAGTTAATCAAAAAGAGTAATGGGGCACATCATTATGTTTGATGATGCTCTATGATAAAAAGCATTAAAAAGAAATACCCCTTACCCACCCACCTTCTCCACACAGCTTTCCAAAAGCAGCATTTGCACACATACCTACTAATGCTTGGTAGGTTCTGGCTTCCAAGTGTAGCCATAATGTTTGGCTCTGGCTTCCAACTGTTGCACTGAATTTGGGAAGAAACCCAGGGGTCCCAATAGAAAGAAAAGCTAGTTCATGGGTGCCGAATGCAATAAGAACAATAGTAATGTTAATACACAAGTTAACAGGAGACGTTTACAGGGCAGGCCAGTGCCTCCCAAATATATAATCCCACTGATCAAATCAAATTTAAAAAGGAGAGCCAGCTTCTATTGCCAGATTCAGAGCTTACATCCAGTTTGGAAGAGACCATAGAGACTTGTGTACCAACTCGATTGAACAGAGAAATTTCGTGAGCCACCAAAACGACGACTTTCATTAGACATCACCGAGACAAGCGAAGAAAACATAGGAAAACACTGAAAAAGAGCAAATTGACCCACAAAATACAACATTGCAGAAATACTATTCGCGGCAGCAAAGCAAGATTTTTGCAGCTGTGATAGTGTCTTTTATCACTAGGGTCTCTTGCTGGTGTCTACAAGACTTCATCCAGCAGAAATAGTCTAGAAATGGCACAAAAGCAATTATAATAATGATCGCAACACCAGCTTCACTTGACCAAAGAATTACTTCAACTATACAACGGTTTTCTAAGCTAAGCTTACCATTCCTAGCACAGCTTATACTTTAAGAATCATAATCATGAACAATGACACAATACACAGAGAGAGAGAGAGAGAGAGAGAGAGAGAGAGAGAGAGAGAGTCTTCGGAAATGCATACTTGAGAATGGAAATATAACAGTCACGTAGATACATAATACACAACAGACATATTTACAAGTCTCAACAACCATTTAGAGTTCCAAAGAAAAGTTAATTACAACGCCATAAGTAGCTTACCTGCTCAGCTACTCACAGAAGGCCCAAAGTACATGCAGATGGGTGGATTGATCCTCAAAATGGAAAGGATAGCTGATGGTACGGTCCAAATACCATCACCACATATCAAGCCCGAAGCAACTGCCCCTGCATAATCTTCTGCATCCTTCCTATTCATTCGCTCCCAGATAAACAATATCACAGTCCCGACAAACATATCAATTGCAAAATAAGCTCCAATATAAAATGGTACTGCCATTGCCATTGGAATGGGGATAAACTGGGAAATCTTTGTCGGAGTCACATCCCTCAGAAGGTTTATAACCACAGCTGCCACAAAGAACCCACAACATAAGGCCAAGCAATGCTTGGGAAGCTCAGAGAAGCCCTCAATTCCCAGAATGGCCATTTCCCTAAATATAACAGCATATGGTGCTTTGTATGGACCATCAGGCGACCCAACATCAAAAGCAGTCCAAAACAACCAAAATGTCAGTGGCGCAATGACACAACCCATGGCTGTTCCAATTAACTGGCTCACAAACATAGATTTGGCTGAGGATAGAGTGAGGTAGCCTGTCTTGAAATCTTGCATGAGATCAGCTGCAGTGGAGACAATGGACATCATAACCCCACAAGCTGCTAAACCAGCTATTACCCCACCATCACGTCCTACCAATGAAGCAATAATAAAAAGACCAATCTTTCCATAAGTGGAAGCCAAACTCCAGTCTGTGAGGCCAGTTCCGTAGGAGTTGCAGAAGGCAAGGGCAGGTGCAATAATGTATGAGCAAAGGACCAGATACCACTTAAGGGGTGGGAAGATGCTTGGTATTGTAGCTGTAGATATTGCAGCCAGGCCCACATATCCAGAAACCACAAACCAGGATGGTATCCTGTCTTTCAAAAATACCTCATCTTGTTTTCTTTGCTTCACTAGTAAAGTAGAATTCTCACCAGCTGCAAATGTATGTTTTGAAACAATTAATTCCGCAGGAGAACTCAATATTCATGACATATAAGAAAAGTAAGAAACACGTTTTCTTGCAAATGCATATTGCACTCGAGCAGTTAACAGGTGGTTAAAAAGTTCACAGACCAACATAAAAGTAAGATACAGTACTATCACTAGTTTAACTCTTAGTTTATCCTCATTTCAAGGTTGTCCGTTGTCCAAATTGAGCAGGCGAAAAGCAACAGATTTTTCACCAAAAAAAAAAAAAACACAGTTCTTTCAGTCTCTTATTTACATTCAAAGCCATGTTAGTTCTTGATTACATACTTTAATATTGGATATTAATTGTTTACATATTTCTCTGCAAAATACAAGTCCATGACATGGATAAGAACTTCAAAATTACCAGAGTTTCTTCTTCTAGTTTCAAGCACCATCTATCATTCAGTCTTATTATAACCAGGGCATAAATTTTTGAGCAACCACAAACTTGACATCTTTACACTACCATGTCCACTTCATATTTAGATGCAGTTGGTTGGAGGTTTCAACAAACTACTATCAAAGGCGGGCCCAAATAAGACTCGGATCAAGGTGGGCCCCAATCAGATTTTCTATTGATTTATGCAAAATTCAGGAAACCAGGTTTGAAATCCACGAGCTATTGGTCTCAAAACCAAGTCGCAAGAAGTAGCAAAATAAGGCTATAATGAACTCTTTGCGCTAAGAGTAAAGAAACTACAAAATAACCACAAACAGTGAGTGACAAGCGGCATGCATGCAGCCTCATAAAAACAAGCTAGTGAAATGTGGAGTACATGCAACCATTCAATGACGAGTGAATGACACGTGGCGCTACATGCAGCCAACCATTGGCATATGCCCAAAATGCAGCCACTACAGCAGTAGTGGGTGACAAACTGAATACAAGCAGTACCACCTAAAGAACTACTAGCTTACAAGCAAACATCTAAAATCAAGGAAACTTAAGGCAGAAATCATAAAGTACAAGATAGCTTAAATCTGACAATACCACCTAAACATACAGTTTAAGTAAAAGAAAATCCAGCTTTTTAAAATCCCTCTTCTTCCCTACTCGCAAAGTAGAGTAGACCAATTCTCCCACCAAAAATAACCTCAGATGTCCATCAAATCATACTTTCAGGTAAGAACAAGCAAAAGGTGACATTGTAACTTTTCTATATGCATATGGGCATCCGTGCATGCATGCACACATGAACAGTGACATGCTCAGCAAAGGTGACATATATAACTGCTTGCAAAATCAAGGCAGGCATGATCATGAATCATGATGTCCTTACCAAAGAAGCACGTAAATAAAAGAAAGCAATAGCAAGGACAAGAAAAATAACTAAATACAGAAAACTCTGAACTGTTTAAAGACTAAATTTGTCCTCGCGGCGGGGGCCCGTAATATGTGCCCACTGTATTAGACATGAACACAATCATTTAAGGTATGGGACCATATATTTCTCACCTGAGACTTCATCAATGATAGGAAGATTCTTCTGTTTGGTGCTGCTGATGCATATTTCTCTGACAGTTATTGCTATTATCTTAACCAAATTGTAAAGGCCATCGCCAAGGATGAGGGCGATGGCTATGAAAACCTACAAAAGTAATGGTTCAAATACGATAAAGCATAAGAGCTTAGAATGAAAAGAAAGACTTAAAATGGAAAAGAAGAAAAGAGCAAATGAAAATTGTTTAGAAAATTTAAACGCCAAATGAGGGCTTATTCTATAAGCAGTTTCCCTTGGAAAGGCTGTGAAGCAAATTCTATAACTTCAGAGAAGATACTTCTAAAGATAGACTTCATGATACTAGCAATCACAGATTCACAGGAAGTTGTTTTAATACCACACAACATGGCAGTAAAAGGAAAATGAAGTTCTAGTCAACAGGCATACATTTTCTAAGATTTTTGAGGAACTCGGTCGTATTGTTAGGGATCCACTGGTTTAAGCAATACACCACCACTAAGATTGGAAATGTAGCTAACTTAATCTAACCGCTGTCGGGAGTGAGGGAAGGAAGGGAAAGAAGAGTCAGATTTTCACAACGACATCTAAACTAAAGGGGGAAGAAAGAGGAGGGAGAGAGAAGAGGGGGATTGGTTGGGCGGGGGGGAAGGAAAGGAGTCATATTTTCATAATGAAATCCCAACCAGATCAGTGCCTCAGGGGCATGACATCATCCCTTTACAAGATAAAAAAAAAATGACTAAACATACCTTGTACCCATAAAGACCTTTAAAATCACTACTACCAAGGTCAGCTGGATACCAATCCCCTGCATGTTGGGATATGTAGGGCCAGAGAAAGCCCCATGATATGATCGCACCAAGAAGAACAGAACAGTTGACTATGTGAGGGCAGATAAGACCACATCCAATATAAGTTGGACTAAAGTCAAAATAAAACCTGCAATTATAAAATTATTTGAATCAACAAAAAAATCACTAATAGTGAATCGTATTATCAGCAATATCGTGTCAGTTACGGATAACATTTCTATGTCTTATGTGACGCAGTGGTGCAAGCAGCATGTAGATGGTTTTATGCATGCATGCAAACTCACTCATACGCAAATGGCTTAATATAAAGCTTCGCAACATGAACCACCAAAATATTCTTTTGGCTTTTTGATAGGCTCCACCAGATATTTAGTAATCAGCAGGAAAGACGAAAATCTCAACACCTTTATATGGTGATCACAAGATTCTCCAGGCAAGAGCGGTGGTAAAACATTGCTCCCTTACTCACATTTTCTTCTCGTTTTGTATAAGCAAGCAAAAATAAATAATATACTATTCTCCAACAAAATATAAAGATTGAGTTCGGAAAGCATACATAGAATTATGACTCGCCTTTACCAAGAATGTGCACCCTCAATATGAAAATTGAAATGCAAGGCATTAGCTTCATTAAACGAACACAATAACACCAGGGAAATTAGACTGCTTCCTGACCCTTCATTTATTTAGTAATTGGTACATGCTCCATGTACATCTCAGGCTGTAGCAAAGAAGCCATTACCCCTTGTGTTCACTATCATCTTGTCCATTACCCCTTGTACATACTCCATGTCCACCTCATATTTACCAATACAGTAAGCAAAAGTGGGAAACCATATGGGAAACATAAACTTGAAACATGGTCAAGAAGTATTATGTAAAATCAGAAATGCTAGGTGTTATAAAATTATATAGAATATTTACAAGAAATTTTTTTTTAAGAATCTCAAAAACAACAATTTAAAGTAGTAGAATACTATCATGATCAATCAAAATTGTAATGCTATACAATAACTACATAGATTTATTAGAAGAATGGTATATGATAGTTAAAAATAAGATTTGAGATCATGAAAAATACTAAAAATTATGAGAAACATGTTTCTAGGGAGTTCCCACATCATTTTTTTGATAGTTTCTGACACGTTTCTTTAAATTATATTAGAGTTTCTAAAACGACATGGAATTGCTTCCTATAAGTTTCTCTTAAAATTTAATGAGAGTTTTGTCTCTGTTCTGGATGTGAGTTGCTCCATATAGTGCGCCGAATAGAGATGAACCTTCCTCATAGACTCTCTTTTTTTTTAGCGTTCGTGGGTGGGGGGGTTTAAAAACTAAAACAAACTTGCTCCAGAAGAACATCAACACAGACAAAAATATGAAAGCAGAAGAAGCTTACGTGTTCTTATATAGTGTCAATCCAAGGGTAGGAAAATTATCAAATCCACAAGAATCCCCAACACCGCTGAAGAACCATTTAAAGCAGCTCCAGCAAAAACTTATGCTCAAATACTTCCCAAGACACTTGACTTGATTCCTGTTAAAAAATTAATGATCATGGACTTGAGATTTAATTAGAAAGTAAGCAATTGTCACAATGAGAAAATAATCTTAAAAGATAAAAGAAAAGGAAAATACTCAAATAATTCTTAAGTCAAGTCATTTAACAACCAGTTAAAAAATATGAACATCAACTTCGTGATACAACCAACCAAATGCTCAAATATTCTCTGAAATTATACCAGGCAATGTATTTTATGATTTTAGCACCTCAATAGAAGACTAGGAGTGTCAATCCTAGTGAAGTTTACTTCACTATGCATCAACACAGAGGGAATGGTAGAAGGAGAGAAGGCAAACTCACCCCATGATTTAAGTAAAATTTGCCAGTTAGTCTCAGGAAAAGCTAAGTCTGCTCCGTTGGAACTTAAGAAATACCTAGAATCTTTTATGTATTTGAGGTTTGCAATAAGGTCACATAATAGAAATTTTTTATGGTCTTGTATATGATTTATATATATATTTGTGTGTGGAATCAATTTGCCAGCATTGTTACAAAGGAAAGAGATGTCTCATAAATGCCCAAGTCAACAAAGGGATCTATTTCAAGGAGCCAATTGGTCAGGTAGCAACAGACTAATTAAAGAAAATGAGTTGATCAAAGTTACTTCAGTGCCTGGTACTCGAATATTGGCTCGGAGCATTTTCTCTACACCTTACCCTGAAAAAGCAGGGTCACGTTATGCCCTTGAAGCAATAACCATCTTTCAGCTTCAAATCAGTCAACAGAATTGGGCCTCCATCTCCACAGGGATTGTCCATTTAGTTGCATATTTTAGGTGACTCAAAAGGTGCCTTGTTTCCCCTTGTGGACCACAATTTAACAATATCTCCAAGGCCACCATTAAAAGATTATTTAGCAACAAACATTGGATACAATGAGAATACAATATACCAAGGACCCATAAGGATGAAATTTCTTTACTTCATGCAGTTCGGATCTCAAACAACAAAATACAAATAAACATAGAACAACTTAAAAAGAAACAGGGAGACAAGGGGAGCACACCAAAAAATAAATCTAAACACATCAATTAGCTAAAGGGCTAGACCCTGAAAGAAAGGTAAAATGAAAACATCAATTTTATCAATCAGATCTGGATGTGCTCGGTGAAAGAGGCGAAGCCTTTTTAAGCTTAAGAGTAGATAACACGAGTGTGGAGACCCTTCCATGTATTCTACATCTTAAAGCATCTCTCTCATTACAAGACAGTTTAATAGAACTTTTAATCATGAAAGGAAATTATTCTATTGATTCTTTATTATTTGTTTTTGGGGATTAAGAGACTGATGACATGAGAATGGAAGACTCTTCCATGTGGCTTACATTCTAAAGCATATCCTCCCTCACTGTTAGACATTTTAACGAAGTTTTAACTTTTAGTCATCCTAGAATTTGTTTCTAATTCTTACTATTTGTTTGGGGTATTATTTTGGAAGGAATTTTACCAGAGATTTGATTGGTTTCTAAAGTACTCTTGAATGTGTTCCTCTGACAGTTCTTATGTGTCTTCTCAGCAACATCATTTCATGGCTAATTACTCATTAGAAAATAACACTTCATGGATAATTAGGAATAGCTAATGAACCCAGAAAAGGGCAGGGGCCATGCTACGTATGATGTGAGTAATATAGATTGATAATCTCATAAAATTTGCAGATTACTATCCAAAATTACTGAAGTTACCTCATTTTAAAAAATGTACACCAGCGTGATTGTGAAAAAATATACTATCTTAACCTTTACACATTCTTCTTCATTTGTTTACCTTTGTAACATAAATTATGCATCTTTCACATTGTGCAGCTCAAAGAATTATAATAAGATCTACAAAACCACGAAAAACTTCATACATCTTTCCCTTACCCTGCAAGTTCAGCTCCAGTATTTGTGTGGAAGCTGTTTATCAACATCGCTGTGGCTGTTCCACTGGGGTATGTAAGCTTATAATCCATGACCATAACCTGAAAACAAAACAAAGAAAAACAGAAGATAAGTGCAAACAATGACAACCATTTCGTGAATAACATTTTAATGCTGAATAAAAGTATCCAACGTAAAAACACTTGCATTTTTTTTATTAGTAGTTCCGATAGATCAGAATCTGCCAAATTATTATTCGACGAAATTACATCAAAACATAAGTGGAAAACCCAGCATGTTAATTAGTTTGTAATAACAATTAAATGGATATCAAGTATCTCAGTCCAAAACTGAGCCCCAAACTATTGCCTCAACTCTCACAAAGTTTGACTCAGCATAACGAAAATTTTAATTACAGAAAAATTTGGCAACTGACATTCAATTATAAAGAATAAACCCACTAATCAACCGGTTAAAGAATATATCTCAATCATAGTTGCTAGAACACACCAATGCCCTTGCGATTTGAGTTTTGGCATGGATGTTAAAAAACATGATACACTTGTTCTAAAACACTGAATTCAGTGATCTACATGGTCCAAACCTTTATTTTTATTTCTTTACTTAGAGTCTTCCTAGTGAGGGGAAAAAATCAAATATAATGAACAAAATCTAGAATGTTTGAAGTTTCAGAAGTATATCATCTAAAAAACTTGGGAATTAATGCATCAACAACTCAAACTTATGTCGGATGCACTTAGAGAATCATGTTGGATAAATTTCAATGTAAGAAATTTTCTGAAGTAGAAATGCATCTTAATATATTATGTTTCACTAAATGTTTAATTTTAGTAGGAAACCACTCTCACATATCACAAGTACCTTGACACATTTACAATGGCACCATCTACGCAAGCCTACTCCTATCATATGACATTTTAGAGTATGTGGCGAACCCCATTCCTATTCATGTTCTCATTTCGATATGCAAAATGATAAGCCTTCTAGGTAAGATTGATCTCAAGCATACTAAAAAGCAAACTACTGAAAATTCACCCACAAAAGCATTGTGTTGAATTATCCTGTGGTATTAGCAATGAAATTGACTATACCAACTTTTGTAATAAATAATAATATCATAGAAGCAGTAAAGTCAAAAAGAACTCTCACATCCAAGAAAATTCATGAATTTCATCCTGCGTTTCACAAATGTGTGTTATCAATGGATACATAGCTATATTTTAGAGATTCAATTAAAGAATGTCAAGGCATACCTTCCGAAGTGGAACAAGACCAAAAAGCCCAAGAAAACTGACAACAAATAAAAAACCGATCATCCACCACAAGCCAGGGTTTATCACATCCTCCGCCCGATTACCAGGGTAATCCACACCAATCAGTTTGTAAGTTCTATCATCCATTGCAATCAAATATGAACCAAATCCGCCTGTCAACAAATAAATGTCAAAGACTACATCAAACTTAAGAAAAATAATGAGCAAAAGATGAGTAAAATATAATAAGTTAAAAGTCTTCCAAATAAAGAAATGCAACGGATGCTCATAAAATAGAAATCAGGTTATGCAAGGAGACTGATAGAAAGTAGTTTGTCTAACAATAATAGTAATAGTGGTGAACTTGACCATTTCTAGCAGGCACACGTCCATGCATGAATCCTAGAGGGAGACAACTCTTCTGGTTGTGAATCACTGAAACGAGAAACCCCTCCCTCAATCCCAATCTCTATAACCCACAAAACAGTTTTTTACAGCACCTATTTCACTAACCAAATTGTCTCATTACTTATCAAAAAAAATCTCATCATTCATCTGCTGCAGGGCAACTTTGGCCTCAATACTAACTACTCGACCAGTGTGTCACGTTTGTTGTCCCAATACTAATCTAAGAACTGATAGTGAATGCGCAAAATATAACAGGCATCTTTTGAAGCTCCTAATACACACTTAATATGATAAGTATGAGAAACAGTGAATGTGCTCATCAACCAATGGCCCAGTTTTTTTATAATCATACATGCATAAGCTGTCAGCTCAACCGTATCACGTAAGGTCCCGTTCCCGGATAAAACATACCACACAAAACTACCTTTAAATAACTAGCATAATCTTCTTGTTTAGCTTTCCTGACAAGTAGAAGAAATCATAACTACTCTAATCTTCAAATTTTCCACAAACAACTCATTCATCAGTCATTCTTTCATGCACCTAACAAAAATGGGAGAAATTTAAAGAGGATTTCTTATATAATTGCATGAAATTTCAAGAGAGGTATATGCGACCAATAGACAGATCGCACAATTCACGCTAGACAAAAATTGCAACAAGAACTACAGAATGAAAATTCAAAATCAAGAACAAAAATAGAAATCCGAAAGAAGAACAAGAAATTACCACTGAAAGCGAGGCCATAACAAGCGACCACGCAAGTCTGTATCACAGTGTTCTCTTGTCTTGTGAATGGTTGAATCGAAAACCCCAATTTGGATAAAAACCCAGTCCATGACTTGACAAAGAAGAAACCTAGCAAGCCGGCGGCGACATTGAGGGACGGAATAATTCCTACGGTCAGATTGAGCTTGTGGGTGATGATACAGAAGAGCGTCCCCAACACAGCGCTCACCACCAAGCCTCTGATGGTGATCTGTTCTTTCCATTCTGGGATTCTTTCGAATTCAACGTCCCCGACCTTCTCAGATTGAAGAAGCAATGGCTCTGATATCTCCACGGTTGCAGTAGTTTCGGTCCCCATTTTTCTTGGATTGATAGGACCTTTGGCGCTCCAAGAATTTAGACAGACTAGGGATTCTAGGATTTCCAATCTCAGATCCCAATTGGAATATATGATTTGTTGTTGCCTTCCTGGGCTGGTTTTGGGCTAGGCAATGTTTGGCTATATGGGTGTGTTAGATGTTGAAAAAGACGTTGAATGGGCGTTGGGAAAGTAAAAGATGGGATATAGGGTGGTAGATTGGGATAAGTGGAACCGAACCACGTTTTCTCTTACGTTTCTGATGCAATAATACAACTTCCAACGATATATGGGTTTCCCAGGCAACTGCAATAAAGGTGGCAGTAATTTTTTAGCAAGGAAGCCATAAACTATTGTAGCTTGCTATCTTAAAATTCATTATTACGTTGACGTTATCTATTTTTAATTAAGAAAATAGAAATATGCCCGCAGTTTATTAGTTAATAAAAAAGAATTATGCCTACCGTAAGTGACCACGGACCGATGATGCTCTTGGCCTGTTCCCATTCACCAGAACTTTTTAACACCCTACCCTCTTGGCCTCTTCAAATTCATCCATTATTTACTTTAATTAAAACCTTTTAAAACCTGACATTTTTTAGTTATGTGAGTGGTTTTGAAAATCTAGTTTTTATTTTGAAGGACTTAGAAATAAACTCGTTTACTACAGGCTTGGCCCAAACTCGGCCCATCAGTCGCCTGATAATAAATGAGTTCAAAAGCATTATAAATTGAACCTAACACTCTGTTTAGAACTTGAGGAAAGAAACGAAATAGATTAAAACAATTAATAATCTTGCTTCCCCTTTTTTTGGCTCCCAATTCAAGAGGAAAAAAAAACCTAGTGAAAAGGAAAAGAAGAGATTGATACTTTTTTTTCTTAATAGTTATTTTATTATTTTCTTCTCCCAAATTTTGAACATAAAATTTTATTTTATTTTCACAAAATCAAAAAGAAAAAAAATAACTTCCCTTTTTTTTTGTTTGAAAACGGATAAACAAATATATTTGTTCTTCAGTATCACAAAATTATGTACGGAAAAATTTCACCGCATATACATCAAGACTGAAGCATAAATTCCCTCATGCGCTCCCCAAGCAAATATAAGTACATTAAACGAAAAAATTTAAGTTCTTGCGAACTAAATCAAAAACCAAAAACCAAACACTCCGTGGTTAACTTTTTCAATCACACTTCCTTTCCATTTATTTCTCTCTCCCCTTCACAACATCCACATTAATTTGCTTCTGTGCCACTCTGACTATATGTCAGTGAAACCAAATGAGAGTGGGCGACTACCGTGTGACGACTCCCCCATGTCCCGATTAAGACCAGAACAAAATGTCGACCAAAAAAACCAAAAATGATAATAAATGATCCCTCTACTTCCCAATGCATGGGCCAACTCCACTTCCCAATGCCTGGCCTGTAAGTGAGGTAATCACTTAACCACCGTCCCTCAGAATCACGAGCTCCAACCAAATTTTAAGATAACCGTGCACATATAATAAATAATAATAACGAAAATTGAATTTTGTACTGTTTTATTTTTACAAGTAATGAAAGTAAAATTTCACGCACGAACTTCCAATTTTCCTCTTTTTAAAAGAAGTTGAACAAAAACAAATGTACTTATCTAAACCCTACAGTTCAAAGGCCATGCCTATACTTCTAGAGTATGCAATGAGTAGAACAAATGCAATAAGTTCATGCTCTGTGTTTGAAATTCGTACTAATCAAAGGACCAAAAATGAGCCAAAAGAAATAAAACATTATGAGTAATAACACTTTACTCCTAGTGATTTGAAAAAAAATTATATGACTTCCTTATGATTTAAAAGTGAGCACGTAACTTTTATAATTTGAACTAAACTTAAGAATGGATAAAAATTGTTTAGAACTAATGTCAATTCTATTAAATGATTCTTTTGTCATTTTATCTCTACAAAGTATAACATCAAAAAGATAATTTTGTGCTTATATATCAAAATAAATAGTTATCCTTCGTATTGGCAGTTTTGAACCATAAGGGAGTCGTTTGAGTAAAAATCTCAATGAAAGAAAGAGGAAACATCAAAATCTTGTCAACCATGGGAGTTGTAAGCATGCATTGCCAAACAAAGAAGTTCTAGAGTATAACCCATTATCCTGAATCCTAGTAATTGATTTACTTATATTAAATGCTAATCCTCATATTTTGATTTGATAAATCTTGGATACAATATAACCTAATCTAACTCTTACTGCCAAATGAACTGGCCAAAAATAAAAGGTGAGAAGCTATGGAAAATGCAACTTGGCTATGGGGAGTAATCTGTCATAGTGTCTGAGTCCAAGTGACTCACCAAGACACCCCATACTCCAATGATCAATAATACGTTGTGGGAGTTCTATACCTGTTTGTTTCATATGAGGATCAAAGAATGGAGAGGCTCAGTGATTCTTCCTATCTTTGGGTCCTCCAAACAAGTGCCAATTGCCAGCGTTTTGTAGTATATCGTTGCTTAGCTAAAATAAGGATCCCTCAAGAGCCATTTCTCCCTCGCAGGACCCCACAAAATGTCATTTGACTAGTTTAAGAGAAGTTTTGTCTCACCTATTCTATACTTGTAACTATGGAGGTAGAGGTTATGACATATACACTACATGTATGTGTATATCGTGTACCTAAACATTACCCTTAAGGAAGGCTCATTTCTATAGATGTCCATATTGATTGACTCCAAATACATCAATCCAATCACTCATCTTAACTAAATTAATAAATAATATGACTGATTGAACTTCTTAACAGCTAGACATTTGTGTTGTAGCATACGTATTATTCTAGTCATTTCTGGTCAGACGTAGTAGCATTCCACAAACATCTGCACGGTATTGATATGGATGAAAGTTATAGGAGTACATACCTGCAAGCCAGAAACTTCACTAACGGTAATTCCAAGTGATGCAATCTTTCAACATGCAGCACGAATAGTATCTACTTTGTCCTCAAATCAAATCTGTCCTTCACCTTAGACTGTTCCACATAACTCATGATGCATTATTTGTCTTCCCTAAATAATGAGAAACAACTTTGCGAAAATGATAAATTCAAATCAAGGATGGAGCACAGCTTTCTGTCACTAAGCTTATAGTAGCTTTCTCCTCAGTTCACGACTGGATTCAGAGATGCTCTTTGGGCACACTAAGTTTCTTCCAAGCTGACTACTCTATCTTCGTGCCCTCCTCTGTGGGAAAGCACTTACCATGACAATCGGCACAAGCTTCTATCTGTGCTAAGCATCATGACCATCTCTACAAAAGAGAGTTATTCTCTCATTAAAATCTGACCATATATCAGTGGAAGAAGTATAATCTCTGTGAGCAAAAATAGAATATAAATGTGATGAGTGAATATGCTTGGTTCTGTCATGAGTCTCAAATTTAGCAAAATTCTGTCAACTCGAATCACAGGTCACATAAATCACAGATGAAGATGGCAGATATAAAATCACAATAGAGTTCAGCCTTATAAAATCACAAATGAGGCTAACTCCACGTGGTCCGCAGCTCTCACAATAGAGTTCAACCTTATGATCGCTTACAATGATATCAACCATCACTCACAAACAATGACGTAATTACAAGATATTGTCCAAAAATTCATCACCTAGTAATCCATGGTTGTAGTTTAGTCCTGAAATTAGTATCTCACAGACCATACGAATTCCTTCAATTGAGAACATTGGTCTTGCAATATGAAAAGTGGTCATATACCTGCAAATACTGGAAAATTATGAAGTGCTAGAAAAAGCAAGAACAGCATTAAATTAGAAAGGCTTAAGTTGGTTTCTGACACCAACACTTGCAATGGCCGACATCATTTTTAGACATTAATTTAAGCAATATCATTTAGCAGCAGTCATGGTGGCACGGGTGAGCCTTATGTTACCTGGAACTCGGATCGTTCCGGTATGTGGAACGGAAACGGGAACGTGATACGCCACCTATTCTAAAACATGGTACGATAGGAGTAGACTTCTATAAAGCATATCATTAGAATTAAGATACTTCTAGAAGAATTTTCTTTAATAATTAGACATTTAATAAAACATAAGCTATGTTTTTCCAAATTAATCATCTAAAAATACATTCTAAGAATATTATGACCCCTTTTTTTGTACATTGTTATGCTAAAATTATATTCTTCCTATATTTTTGTTCATTATAATTGATTTTTTTCCTCTGTTAGATGACTTTTAAAGATATAAATAAGAAAAAATTTGAGATCGCTTTGTATCACTAAATCCACCATTTTGGAACACTAGAGTACCATGTTTCGGAACGCCATATCAAAAACGCAATTCGCTAGGGTAATAGAGTATTATAGTAACACAGGGTGAGCTGGATAAGGATTTTCAAGAAGAACCTTGCCCAAAGCTTAACCCAACAAAATCTTTGAAGATTTATTCAGTCCCTTTGGTGACATTACTGAGTAAAATATCTTCATCCTTTAGTTATGTTTGCACCCAACAGCATTCAACAAAACATTCTGTAGAGTCCAACACATCATGGTAGGCTTCTTCTCACCGAATACCTCATAAAAAACTATATATGATAGATCACATGCTCTATCACTTCAGCATACAGAAAAGAAAGGTGCATATGGATCTGATAATGCTCATATATCTGCTCTCTCGTCAGGTGTATCCTTCAGCAGTTGTATATCTATTGCACACTAATGCACAAACTCATCATATGTGTGACCTACATGACAGATTTATTTGTATTAACATGTGTACACCTGTATACAACCATGTATTGTGCAACCAACTCTAAGCATGCACACAAACAAAGGTAGATGATCGCCCACTTGTGGGTCTTGAACCACTCCTCAATTTGCCCACATGATTTGATCTTGACAAAGAATGGCCTACCAAAATCTTGTATCTTTCTTTATGTATTTCTCTGCTCACCTCTTTCTCAGACCACCTAACAATAATGATGGAAGTGTCCTCCATTCTTTCCCTCTTTCATTAGTCCCATATCTCTCCCTTTTTATATCCCCTTTCCCCAACTATCTCCATCATTGTGTCTCCTTCGACAATCAAAGCAATCTATCATCAAGCCCTCAAAAAGGAAGTTTGAGATGAATGTAAGTCCAGATTCTTCTAAATTTAGATTGAACATAATCAACCCTTGTAGCTTCAGCTTTTATCTGTCAATGTTGCAGTTACTAGGTTGGATGCACCGTAAACTAAGGCAAAACAGCATTGAGCTGCTCAGAGAACTCAAGACTGGTACTCCCACTGTCCTCGTCCACTTTTCCTACTAAAACAAATCCCTATGGACTAACTTCTCTCTCGCTTTTTAATCTTTTCCAATTTTTTTTCTTTTTTTGGTTTTCCTGATGGCATCCTTTAGTCAAACAACATAGCCTGCTGAATTTCTAAGACCACTTCTACAGACTAGAATCTAATGTATCTAGTTTTTTCCACTGACTACATACAAATTTGCTAAAAAGGATATCAATAAAGTTCCCACCTCTGCAAAAATGGTCCTAAAAGATAGATACTGACCTGTGCTATGGGCAGTTTATGATAAAGTTATTGTTATGTCATTGCACAGTGCACACATTTTACCACCCTCCTCACAGAGAAGTCCATATGTTATGGAGGACTGCAGCCACTCGATTGGTCCTATCCCCACTTAGTGTAAAGAAAAAACATAGTAAACACCAGTGCAAGTCTTGTTACGAACTTAGTTTGATGTCTGGTTTCAGGGAACTCCTGTGCTTGCCTCTAAACGCAGCCATTGCTTTACGAACAGCAATACTACCCAAAGTCAACCTTCAGCTCTGCAAACTCGAGGCAACCCCAAGGGGGATGTCAAAAATCTTTTAGCGAACTCAAAACTAAGAGAGTGGAAGAGGTTTATGAAGAAGAATCATCTATCATTATCACTGTCCCTTTTGATGGCTTTCTTACCATTGGAACCCTAAGATCAGAACCAATCATCACAAAGCCCTCAACACCAACATTTCCCATGCCTTCTGAGAAAATAACTGAGAAAGAAACAGAGGTAACAGAGAATGAATTGAAACTTATCAATGATGAGAAAGAGAAGTTCCTTGAGGCTGAAGCTAAAGAGGTAGGTGATGAAATATCAGAGAGAAGCAGTCATGTTAGCATTATTACAATCTGTGGAAAGCAAATTGAAGGTGGGGACACTGAAGAGTATGGAGATATTGTGGTATGTCCACTCCAGGGATACTTTTTTCGCTCTTCAATTGAATGGCACAAAACAAAGAAAGAAAGGACATCACTGGGGCAACTTTTTAAGAAGAATAACATTTCAGATAACCGTTCTACAAATAAATGTGAGAAAGTGGAGAACTACACAAAGGGAACATATGCCAGGCGTTTTGTCAGGATGATGCTAAAAAAGCTCCATTCCTCTTCAAGAAGCTCTGCAGCTTCTCCTGCTGGTGCTAAAGCAGCTGATCCTGTTTCAACCAAGAGGAAACTCCTGAAGGTTGGTCACCCCGGTAATAGGCATTCTAAGAATGACCCATCAAATAGAGGGTCCCATAAGTTTGGTCATTTACATCTTCATTAAATATCATCCATGTGATGACCTACATTCTAATTAAGTTGAAATGTTAAATATAATGCCCTTGGGAGAAGCACAAGGACATGCAGGACTATCTAAGTCATTGAGCGAATCAGATAGTACAGACAGTCTGATTCTGTTCCCTCTTGACCAAAGGAAACTACATATTGGGGGTTTCCATAGTGGTTCCCCACTTTGTGCATTTACTAAAGATGTCCCATCTCAGATGACTCTATCAAGGTGGACTATAATGAGCATGTTATGAGAATTATCTATGTAGTCTAACATTTTTTTATGATGAGGAACCTCCCCATCTATGTAGGGCCATTTGGATCCAGCTCTGTGGAAGTAAACCCCTCAATCCTGATAACTGCAATCATCCGGAAACCACATCTATCGGTTAAGCCCGAGAGACACCAACAAGAGCTAAACCCAAGATGTTGGAGTTCACGGTTTATCCTAGAGTTGACTCCACACTGCTGGCTACCCATGCTAATTCCATGTAACCTGACATATACAAGTCCCTTCTAGGCTTCTAGACCACCCATTTTGTGGAAGTTTGAAAACTCAGAAATTAGTAGAATAACATTATTACTGTCTTATGTTTTCAGTTTTCTTATGTGGGACCCGCAGGTTCTAAGAATGTTCCACAAAAAAGTCCATCCTGAAAGATCAACATCAGAGGAAGAGTTCAGTGAGTCACATAAATGTCACATAAAAAAAAATTCAATTGGTGGTGGCTATAAGAAGGCAGGTCCGGCTCTCCAGGACAAACACAAAGGCAGGTCTCATCTCAGAGATATGTTCAAGAAGGAAATCATCAACTTGAACCTAACCCATAGCAGTGGTGTGACTCAGAAGAGGGAGCACTGGATCAAAACAGATGCAGACTGTAAATACATAGGCACAATCTTTATTATATACTTGGTAAACATTCCAGTTCCCAGCAATCAAGAGCGTCTAAAGACCGATACGAAAACTATTGGACTGTAATTTGTAGTAGTGACTGTCTAAATAATTAAGTTAGGTGCGACATCACTCCTACATTTAACTGTGTGTGTGTGTGCAAGCGTGAATAATTCAATATATGCCGGCACTGTAACTTGCACAGGATAACAGAATATACTTTGCTGAAGATTTGACGAAATCTCCTAAAACACATCAAACAACTAATAATCATTCCTGACCCTTTTGTACTGTTTGCATTGTAGACTTGGTGTTAGAGCTGTAGAGCAGCAGAAGCTGAATGAAGTGGCAATTAGCTGTCATCCTTCCAAGAAAGAATTGTTAGCATGGTGTTTTGATGTGATGCCGTATGTTGGTGACTACTTAGCTAGTTATGAGTGATGATGCCTCAAGTAAAAAGAGAAGAATAAAGGAGGCGTCCCTCTCACCTCACTCAGTGTGACATAAATGATGTGATCTTCAGAATTAAGTTACAGTGTTTGTCCTACCTATTTTGAATAATTTCCATTGCCGAAAATTTCTATTGAACTGTTAAGAATTATCTTGTTTCTGCTGTCAAATGAACCAGTACTCCAGTAGACAAATATATCGTTATAGACTTACCAAATTTCCATATAACAAGGTCATGCCCTAGGACACAAGCAAGAGGGAGTATGGGAGCACTAGACGGATGTATTTAAGATTGACATAGTCCAATGTGCATGCAGATCAGTAATAGACAGACCAGTATAATCACAAACAAGTGCATGTACATTGTAATAGCAATACATCTTTACATGTGACACTAACAAAGTTCAATTGTTACTAGAGGTCAAGCCCAGAGGTGGCAACCATCATGACAGGGTCCAGACCCATAAAGACAGATAATTAGTATTATTTTTTACTGCAAGTTGTTCTAATTTTTGCCTTAATTGTTTCAACTCCTTAATCTCAAAATATTCATAACAATTACAATAATATTAATAAAAACAATAATGCTTATCAAAGATAAAAGTAATAACAATAACAATGATAATAATAATAATAATAATAATAATAATAATAATAATAATGTGAATAAGCAAAATAAAAATAAATGTAGATAATTACCTAGCAGGCCAGTGCTATTAACATTACTACAGGGTGCTTGGTTTTCCTCCAAACAAAGGACAAGGAGCCGATGAATGCCTAAGAAGCATGGATACTGACAAAGGAAAAGGATAAGACACGATACAAACACTTTGACATAGTAATTTTCAAAAGAACCTGGACATGGTAACAAATAAATATATAGTTTTTAAGTTACAAATAAATTTATGTTTTATTATATCCAAATAGAAATAAATATTTTTTCACATTCTACATATTGCAGAAGAAGTGCGAAACAGTCCAAATATCTCTTTTAGAAAGCTTTATTTATAAACAATTTAGAAGTTTTAGGCTTTAGAGTTCCTAAACTTAAAAAGTTCAAAGCATAAGTGATTAATAGGTATAAATCCACCTTTTTTATTTTTATTTTTTATCATTGGATACAAAGTAATGTTCTTCAAATTTCCAATTTGTTTCATGTCTGTCTAAAACTCTAAGCAATGAACACATGCATCCCTCCAAGTCTCCGAAATGTATCCAGTTCTAAAAAATTAAAAAAATAACAAGACACTGTAGGACATGTGTTCACTGAGAGTCAGTATTGGACACAGATCGCAACCAACACGACACAACACTTTCTTATTAGGAATGCCCATGTTTCTTAAATGAACACAAAGAACCGGTGAAATAAAAAGTCATACTTCATGCATGGCATCCGGTGTTGACAAGGTATTCAATAGTGCACTGAGACTAGTAAACAGGTAGAGGGTCTTCCCTAAGTACACCCATTTCCATCTTCCATGATCAATCAACTAGAGAGGCTAGCTCCCTGCAGGTAAAAACTAGATTTAAAAACTTGATGTGATAATTTTATTACTTGCAAGCGCACAAATCAGATTGAAATATAAGAATGTGAGTGCAAGGTCGATCCCACAGGGACTTGCAAAATTTTAGAAAATAAATTAGAATAAATCTAAGTAACCCTAACCTAGTTAAGAAATCTTGAGTTTGTTTAATTAATCTAGCAATGAACAAAAATAACTAAATATAAATAAACAAGTAAACAATTAATCTAGACAATAATAATAAAGAGATGAGAGATATCAAATTAAAATGACTAAGGTTTTAGAATCCACACACATGCAGTATAATAACTTTTCATGTACTTCAAATTATTTCCCTAATTCACTTCACAATAACGTCGTGATCAAACTTGTTATTATGGAAAATATAACATTAAAATCACTTTAATAAATAAACTAATGTATACTCTTCCCAACCTTAATGTTCAAGATAAAAAATTCATATGTATCCATTTGAAAATAAATCACATAAGAAATCCAACGTTTGAAATTATACCAATAAATAACAGGGCTAATAATTAATCCAACAATCTCAAATCATGAACAAAATTCATATCCAAAATTATTGACTTTAATTAAATCTAGGCAAGAGTATTAAACAATCAAAGCACGTGTTTAGGAAATAAATATAAATCACGTGTCAAGTCATTACAAAACATGTAGTTTCATCCTCAATCCTAGTATAAAAACTTGGCCACTCATAATTTTAACATCCATTGAAAGTAAGAGAAATAGAATTGAAAACCTGAATACGAAAAATAATAAGGCTTCAAAAATTTTGTGTTCCAAATCTTTGTCTTCTTCTTCTTCTCTTTCTTTCTTCTTCTTGATTTTTTTCTCACTGTGCGGCTGGAAAAACCCTTATGCGGCTGCTGCTACAAGGTCAGTCTTCTTTTCATCGGGAATTGTTTTTTTCCCCCTTTTTTATTCTTCCTCTTGGCTGCCTCTTGACGGCCCCTTGTTAGGCTAGGTTTTCTTTCTCTTTTTTTTTTTTTTTTCAACTCTTTTCCTTGTTTTCTTGCTGCCCACTTCACACGTGCACCCATATATATATATATATATATAAAATCTTGTTTCATTTACACAGTTTCCTTTATTGGTTGAAAATCTTTTCTTCTAATCTCCTTGCTTTAATAAAATTGTTGAAGAATTTGACTCTTTAAGCATGTATTTTCTATTTTGACTGGGAGTCTTCCTTTTTGCCCTTGTATCCAAATCTGCAACAAAAACAATAATATAAGTAAATAAATAACAACTAAATAATATAATTAAAGGTGAAAATATATAAATTATGTGACTTATCACCATCATAAGCAAAAAAAAAATGCATTTGTACATCACTAAAGAGACAGAGGGCAGCAAAACTAGATAGCAGTTGCCACAATTCTTTTGACTAATGGGTTAAGGTTCATTTGATGAGAGAATTTTATCAATAAATAATAGCACTGGGCTTCTTGGAAAATAGTCAATGAATTTTATCAATAAATGATACCACTGGGCTTCTTGGAGAATTTTAATGTTAGCTCTCTCTTTAAATGCTTCAACAGCTTTGCAGCATCTGCACGTGCCTTCCAATCTGATTTTCAGAGTAGCATTAAACAATACATCAGCAGTTTAGAAAGGGGAATCAAAGCATGAAGTAGGAGAAAAGTTTGAGATATGGGAAACTGTCAGAGAAATCATGGTTGAATCATGTCCCTGAAAACATTCTAAGAGAAAAAATTCATGTGCAAAAAGTAGCAGGATGAACATAATAGGTTTTGAATTTCGAAGCTAAGGTTGATACCCCATGTTCCACAAAATATCATCAGAAAAATTTTTATGGTCAAAGCAAACAAATAAAATGGATGTTGAATTTAAAAGAAAGACGCCTTACACAAATTAGAAGTTAATTTTCCTGAGACGAGGTTAGATTATGAAAGTCAACATTTCATGTGTCTTTTTTCCAGTAAAAGAGAAAATGAAAAAAAACAGAGGAAGAGCTCATGTCCCAAGCATCTGAGTATGAGAGAGTTGCACAAAATTATATGTGCAATCCATAATGGAAAAAAAGAAAATGCTCTCAACGATTCCTCTTTCTAGACCACATCTCACACAGTGAAAGAAAGTTGGACAACTATCAGGATGCGAAAATACTGGATTAAAGAGCACAAAGTACATATTCATATGAAGACCAGCAAGAGGCTCATCCGGTAGCATTAAATCGGGAATCTGTACGTGCATAAAGTCAACAATACCTAAGCAGTCATTTTGAGTACCCAACAATGAGCAACTAAATAAGAGATGAGCTTGTGATAATGTAAGGTTTGTATGTATGAATATATAAAAATATATTTATATATCACATGCATATAAAACCACAGGGGGGAGAGAGATAAAAAGATTTACCAACTGAATTGCTAGGGCCAGCCATCGTTTGTAGCCACCACTTAGGGAGTGAGGATCTTTAGCTAAGAAGATTCCATGCAGATGAACGTACGAGAATAATTAACTTAAGATACAGTGTTAAATTTGGCAAAGACCCATGCATATAAAACCAAGGGAGTGAGAGAGATAAGAGGGATTTACAAACTGAATTGCTAAGGCCAGCCTCCTTTTGTAGCCACCACTTAGGGAGTGAGGATCTTTATCTAAGAAGATTCCATGCAGACCAACCTAAGAGAATAATTTACTTAAGATAGAGTGTTAAATTTGGCAAAGACACCTAACAGGGCAACCAATAGTTTAAAAATCAGAAATGCAGATCCAAAAAGCAAAATAGTAGTATTAAAAGAAACTTTATCCAATCTGAGAGCATCATATTTACCAAAGTAATAGCTCTTTGGAGTCTCGAAGGAAGAAGTTCTTTCAATTGAAGGCTACCCTTTTGCCTTGGCATCCAATGCAACTTCACCAAGAACATAGTTTGCCACGAAATACCTAACCCACAACATACACTTTTATACACTTGGAGCAAACAGATTTTCCCCCCAGAGAAATAAGTTGCACAAACAAGTTTAAACAAACAAAATCTGCAGCTTTTTAACTACAAAAATGAAACCAAAAATGCTATCATGTTGGAACATGCAAAATTAAAACCATACAAAACAAAAAAGCCAAGTCCAGTATTCAAAAATGTAAAAGAGAATATGATGGGTACAAACAAAAGAGACGCCTGTATGAGAATACATGAAATTAAAATTCCCTGAAGCAAAACAAGAGGAAGTTCAACTCCTATAACAGTCAAAGAAAAATAGTAGGTAAAGAAATATGATGGGTACAAACACAAGAGACGCCTGTATGATAATACATGAAATTAAAATTCCCTGAAGTAAAATAAGAGGGAAGTTCAACTCCTATAACAGTCAACGAATAATAGTAGGTAAATTACTATGCATTTTAAAATGTTCCTGGAAACCTAGATGTCAATAAGAAGGATACACTGCTAATGGACAGGCCTGAAAACAGAGAGAGAAAAATACAAACACATTAAAATGACAAAATTTCTAAAAGGATCACTTTGGTACCGCAAATGCAGACAAGCAGCATTATCACAACAACAAAAAAAAAGGATAGAAAACTCAAGTTACTACAAACTAGTTGATGCGATGTACCTAGAGCTTTACAAAATGCAAGTGAGAAAAAAGAAAATTTCCTTTGATTTTCCAATTTGAAGCCAATACCTCTTGGAAAACTGGAAAACAATACCAAATCTTTCTGGAGTTAACTGATCAGAAGATTGATTGGGGTTGCCATCATTATCATCTTTGAATATAAATGAGCCTGATGTTGGTTTGCTTATCCGTGCAATAAGCTGTAAGGAAAAAAGGAAAAGATGCAAATAAAATGCAAGATGAAGAAAAAGGGAACAAAGGTGAAATGAACTAAAGACATCACATCACATGATAAATCCTAAATCAAGAGGTAGACCTGCAAGAGAGTAGTTTTTCCACTTCCACTGCATCCAAAAATCAAGCCAAAATCTCAACAAGACCAAACAACAAACAATCCTATGAATACAAAGCCTTTCACATAAGTAAATCTAAGCTCACTGGCAAGCCATCAAATCTATTGCACTCCTGTGGACTATCAAAAGGATATGGCATATGGTCCACAATGATAATGCTACTAGACAAGATGCCGAAAATCCATGAGTTTTAAATGAATTCTTCCAAGATTTTTTTACGTCTTGAAGAATTGTAACTGGCCATTTATTTACTTCTATCCATGTGGAGAGGAAAGAAACGTCTGTACTCAGGTACAAAATTCATTTTGTACACTGTGGGAGGTTCTATTTTTCTTGGTTCCCAGGGGGCAATAGCTTACCTCAAAGAAACCAATGATAATGTTTCAGGGGCTTTGGCTCTTCCACCTTTTTTTCTGCCAAATTCTAACCAGAAAGCTATGTATACTTAGCAGGAAGCACATAACACAAGTTAATAGAAATCTGCCAGATATAAGAATTTATGCATCTCATGTCTGTGTCTACATGCGAATGCAAAGACATACTTGGGTCAAACCCAATCTCAGACGTGCTTTAACTTTTCTTTACTGCCAAAGGTGAGGTTCTAGAAAACAGACGAGGCATTTAAGCACAAAACATCAAATTAAAAAACAGTTTGGTGACCTCCTACAGAGATGAGGGGCAGTGAAATTATAAAGGCAAACTAAACTAGGTCTTCTAGTAACAAAGTAGTTACTTACCCTGTTAAAAGACCCGATTGGCGTAGCAACTACTTCATACTCTTATCTAATTCAAGTATCGGATTCGGAAGAGGACTTTGACAGAGAAATTTATTGGACTGCTTTAGTCCTCTATAGTAAAAATAGAGAAATCAGAAAACAGTTTTGCTCTGTTTTGGTTCTCTATTGAGGGTCCGCAGTATGACGGATCCTGACAAATGTGATGAATGTTGTGCAGCTACTCAACAATCAAACGAATGGAAACAAGCTATTACAGAGTTAATTGCAGTGACGCTTTTAAAACATGTTAAAAACTCATCAATTATGCTAAGTGACTCGTTAAACATTCCTTTGGATGGTAATATGATAGTAAACGAAGAACCCCCAAATCCAACTGCGGAACCCCAAAGGCAGAGATAGATTTCTACTCAATGTACATTCCAATTTAAATGAAGGCATCTTTATTTCTCCGAAGATTCTTCACATACAGCGAAAGACATGCGTATGTCATGCAAGCCTAGTTGAATGATTTAGGGTTTAATCATATCGGTTGCTTTGAAACTTCCAAGAAGTACACTCTCATTCCCAGTAACAACAATGAAATTCAGAAAAGAAAATAAAAACGTCTTACACTCAACTGCAAAACAAAATTTGTATGAGAATCAACGAATTTACATATATACTATAAAATGTCGAAACTGCACAAGTACAAGAGGAAACTTCAAGAAGATTTAAGAAAAGAAAAAGAAGGGAGCGAACTTACTACAAAGCAGGAGTGAATCGCAGGACGCTTTGATCGCTCGATTACTTGTGAAATTCAAAAGCATGCAAAAGAAATCAATCGAATCAAGCAATTTAACGAAGACGTGAGAACTCTTTTAATAATCTTGACAAAGTCAGGCTTCAAAGTCGTCCAGTCAAATAATTTCTAGAAAAGTAAGTAAATAATCAAAGAAATTCATCCAAAATAAATAAATCGAGTCAAACAATTGAACGAAGAACTGAGACGACCGTTGGAAGTGTGAGCGTTCTTGAACTTCGTAAATTACAAGTATTAATTTAGAACAGCGTCAACCCGCGGAATACATACAATACACGAAGAGTAATGCTCGTACAAATTTAATTAATTTTAAATTTAAAATAATTAAAAATATAAAACAAATTAAAGCTTGTTAGAGTGTTAATATTGTTCACGGATAAAAATATATGTATATATAAGCATAGCAGCCTCACTATATGAATAAATTTATTATTTAGATTTTAATTATTTGATTGAACTCAATTACTTTTAATTTGTTATCTCTTGTAGTATAGTAACTTTTTAGATAAGATTTAATTAATTTATACACATAAGTGGCCAGTTAAAGTTGTGATTGATAATTTTTTACGTAGTACTTAACTGTTTATGTATATCTCTTACAAAATTAATAACATGAATTAAATAATCAAATAAATTATATAGTTATCTAATCAATTACTCTTATGACGTGTTATTTTAAAAGTATTAAAACATTTAGAGCGTTAGATAAGAAAGAACTAAAATATAAAGACAAACACAACTTTTATATACATACTAGGTGTTAACCTGTGCAATGCACCGGAGTAAGAGTTGTTTAAATCATAAATAATTAATTTAAAATTCACAATAATTAATTATATAATCGTATCGTATCTTTAAAATATAAATAGATATTGACATATATGGTATTTTATTTAGTTATAATCACATTTTTAAATATTAAGTTCAAAAAAATTTATAACAATCTGATATTATATATATATATCTTATCTGTCGTACAAAATCAATACATCGTATCGTATCTTAAATAAATAGATATTGATATATATAATATTTTATTTAATTATAATCACTTTTTTTTATAGATATTTAGTTCAGAGTCCTAACAATCTGATATGATATATATGTATCTTATTTATATTACAAAACTAATCTTATCTTATCTTATATATATCTTACAAAACTAATATAATAAATTTAATAAAATAATATAAATTAATAATTATTTAATAAATTGCTCCTGTGACATGACATTTTAAAAATATTTAAACATTTAGAGCGCTACGTAAAAAAGAGACAAAATATAAAAACAAACACAATTTTTATATATATATATATATAATATGATGTATGATAATATTTTAAATTTTAAATTTTTATTAAATAAAATATTATATACATTATAATTTAAATAAAATATCACACCACGTTAACATTAGGAGGTGCAATTACAGTCAGCTGCATATTAGTCGGCCGAATGAAGGAGGGAAGGGACAAATGCGAATGCAATGGGGGTGGCCCCGGGGGCCTGGGGTGACTTGTAATTTACTGCCACGTCACTATTGTGAACCTGCTCAATTCAAAGCCCTATGTATCATTTTATTGACAAATTTTGAAATTCGAAAATTGTCTAATATCAGAAAAAGTAACTAAAATTTATAAAAAAAAATTTTAAATGTCACTAAAAGAAAATTAAAATTTATTTTCAAATAAGAACCATAAAAATATCCAAGAACTAAGATTTTACAAAATTATATTGAAAATTTTTAAATTACCAAAACTAATATCCTATACATCAATTCCAAATTAAAGAAATCGTTTGTCATTGGAATGACTTGATCTATATTAGTAGTCAATAAAATACAAGAGCACACTACGCCCTAACAGGATTTCTGTTTTAAAAGAAAGAGAGAAAGGTCTCTGTTTTTTTTTTTGGGTGCAAGAAACTATCTGTGTTAAACAATACCACACATATATCAAAAGGGTAATGTTATACAATTAAAAAAATTATACAAAATTTATTATCAGAATGATATAGCTAAATTTATGTCTATCACTTTAAAATAAATAGGCCACCTAAATGTTTATTAATTATAAAACTGCTATAACCACATCATTCTACTGTAAATTTCTGTACACAAATTTTAAAAGAATAATATTTTTCATATCAAAATACATATTTTTTTTTACGTGCTTTGAACATTGAATAATAAGTTTAACTTCAACAAGTAACTATGTTGTCATTAACTTGGCTTGCTAATAAATTCCATATCTTCTGTTTGAAGGATGATTGTTAAAAATCAATAGAAGTGTATCCAACAAAACACAGATCCCACGGTGGTGAGGATGTGAATCTAATAGTTTGAGAATCTCATGGGACTGATCTGAGACTGGCTTGTGCAAACATCTAACGATTTCAATTAATTTTTATAATTTATGAAGGTAAAAATAATAATTTTTAAAAAGAAAAAGAAAAAGAAAAAAAAAGGGTATAGATAACGTTCACGTGATAGGGAAAAAAAGCAAAACATTTGAGTGCAATGGAGCCAAATGCGTGGCTGATCCATTTTTTCTGACCGGTCTGTTCCTAAACTCGTTTAAAATGAAATTGAGGAGACAACTGAGCAAAATTGTGGCGACGAAACTCATGAAGCTTTTGCGTTTCTTTTTTTTTTGTTTGGCTTTTTTGGGCTAAGTGGAGCTGACAAGACAATCTAATGGGTATGAAACTTCAATTACTGAGTCTTTGATTATAATGTGTTTGAAATTTTGTTTGTTTGCCAAAAATGGCAATTGTGAACCAACTTTAACCAATTAAAGAAAGTTAAGCTCAAGTATCTTCATTTATTTTACACCCTTGCCAATGGGAAATAACAATCGGATGAGAAATTTCTAAACCCTTTTTAAACCACTCACTTCTTGCTCTCACTACAAGACTGCAAAAAAAAAAAAAAAAAAATCCGATAACTATTTGTTAATATGATTATTATATGTGCACTTTTCCCATTAAAAAAAAGCACAAAAATTTTTCCATTTGTCGGTCAATGAGGCATAAAATAAAAAAAAGGAAAATGTTATGATCTTCATTTAAAATTTTAGTGAGTTATGATGTTATGATGTAGGTGTTGTAATTTTTAGTGAGCTATTTAATTTAAAGTAATAAATTCACAATTCAAGTGCATTATTTTGTATATTTTTATAAAATAATTTAGTTTTAATCCGTTGAGTAAGAGGGGTTAAGCCCAATAATAGAGGTACTCTCACCCATTATTCGACTCCCCCTCCCTCGAGTTTTGTCCCTCTAATGCAACTCAAATTTTTTTTATCTTACAGTTACAAGTAAATACTAAAACGCAACACACATCTATAAAATTTCCTTTTTTCATCAAACTCAAAAGACAGCTTTGTAAAAAAATTCTAAAGGATCATAATTCAAGTATTTGTTCTATGCATATCAGGCCCACCATAGTCATTACTCCCCGTGGGCTGTCGGGGCCTTTGAATTGTGGCCACCCAGAGTCATTAACATGTAGTCCTGTGGAACCAGCCCCGGACCAACCACCTAAATTACCTAATATTAGTTGGTCCGGAGAAATAATTTTTTTTCATTTTCTAGTTTGATTTTTAATCTAAGAGGAAATAAAATTTTATTTTACTTTTCACTTTTATTTTATTTTTAATAATTATTCTATTATTTTTTAATTTTTTTTTTGAAATTTCAAATAAAATAATGCAATTTTTTTTTTTTCATTTTCCTACTTAACTTTTGTTCGTTAAGTCGAAACTCTCTTTTTCTTCTTTTTCTTTTTTTTTTAGTTTGGTTTTTATTTAGAAGGGAAGCAAAGGAAAGAAAGATATTTTTATTCTTTTTTTTGTTTTTATTTTTTTTTTTATTTTTCAATAGTTATTCTATTACTTTTTTCTCTTTCTTTTGAATTATAAATAAAAATAAATTTTTTTCTACTTTTATCTAATTTTTTTTAATATAAAGCGAAACAGAGGAAATAAAAGATAAGAAAAAATGCTTATGGTGCTTTAAAATAAATAGATTACAAATCAATGAATTTGAAATTAATTTGCAAATGAACCTTTTAGTCTCCATATATACCGTTTCCAGTCATAGGAGGAAGTACAAACACTGGTCTGGTGAGTTCCCAAGAATCGGGTATGAACCTTGAAACACCTCAATCACGTAAATCGTAAATTTTTCTTCATTTTCAAGCAAATCGAATAGAGGCAAGCACTCAAGCCCTTCCCCTCCCGTGACGAAGTGAAAGCCCCTGGGATAATTGAGCGAAAGAGCTGCCTGGTTACGTCTATATATATGTAATATTGTATGCATACACATTGCACTGCGCGTCTCTTAGTCCTCTCTCTCTCTAGATTGCCGTTCTTATTGGATTTCATTCTTCAATTGGTTTCGACAATGGAAAATTCTGGAAAGAAGGTATTGCTCACCTCCCATGGCGACGAGATTTCCCTCAACATTGCTCACCATTTAGCAAGACGGGGTTGCAGGTCTCTCTCTTTCTCTCCATATCTATGTATATATATATCTATATGCATCGATATGTAGACTTTATATGTAGTATTTCTGTCTCACTCTCTCTCTCTCTCTCTACGATTAGGTTGGTTCTGATGGGAAATGAGTGCAGTCTTAGGAGTGCTGCTAAGAAGATAATGGGCTCTCTAAACGGTGTCGTTGCGGTCGAAGTAGTGGGATTGGATATGGAAGAGGAGAGAGAGCTGGTTTTCGATGAAGCGGTAGACATGGCGTGCAAGATTCTGGGGAACATCGACGCTTTTGTCCATTGTTATGCTTACGAAGGTAGCATTTGATTGGTTGCCCCACTGTTTCTTGGAATTCATCTAACTTTTGAAAGAAAGGATGAAATTATATTTCAGACGCTGATGAATTTTTTTTGTTAATCACATAAACAAATAAATAATATTTCCAAGAAAGAGCTGGGAATATTCCGTCAAGAATGGAAGAAGAATTGGAAATGACGTGGAAAAGGAAGAGGAATTACATGATAGTTTCATGAATCACTTAAGTCTTGAAGCTCTCAATGACATATATTGTCACCGAAAAATTTTAAAAACATATACATGTACGTAAATTATATCTATAGATCTCTTTCATATATTGTTGTATGATGTTCATCGTTGAAAAGCAGTCAAAATCGTCATCCAATGATAGTTCTAGGAATGGTTGCTTCTCAAACTGGTCAAGAATCATTCTTGATTCAGGGCCAAATGGACTTTAAAGATATGCTAGCACAATCGTAATTTGTCAGTCCTAGAGTTCAATTATTAGAAACTTTAGTTGATTTCATATATTTTTTGTTTTTACTTTTGATCTTCAGAGTGAATCTATCTGCAAGTGTGAAATAATTACAGAGCAACAAGACAATGATCCTATTGATGTCAATATGTCATGGTAATTAAAAGTAGGAGATGGGCACCATCAATGAGCTTCAGTGTTTATTGGTCTCAAGCTAGCAATCTTAACTCAGTTATGTTCTTTATTTCATCAGTGCTGATTCTACCACTTGTAACTTCTAACTCTGGTTTGCGAATTTCTGACCCTGCTAAATTATGGTGAATATTTGGAATCATCTGTTGGGATTATAGCTATGGAAAAGTGATGTATTTGAGTTTAATCATATCAGTAAGCTTACTACTTAAAAAGGTACCTATAGGCTGCTGAGTGGAGTGTGAATATGCAATCAGATTTTTTTCCCTCTACATGATTTTGATAGATATATTACGGCACCTTGTAAACTAACCAAGGGAGCCAACGTACAACAAATTGGCGATAATTTGGCTGGAGGGAGAGAATTGGTTGCTATGTTCCTCGCGGGGAAACCTGTGGAGGATATGTATTCTCCAAGCTTGACTGTAACTCTGTTAGTATCTCCAGATTCAATCTGTTTCTGGGTATGTCGGGATTAATAATGTTGTTTTCTCTTCTATTATTTAGTTTAAAATTACTGGACGTAATCCAAACAACATAATTTCTAAAAGCATCAAATTTCAGAGTATGCATCTGCATCAGTACATTTTTCTAATTATCAGAAAATCGAAGTGAATTTTTAGAGATAATTAAACTGGTGGCTGCGTTGGCATGCATGTAATGCTGGTCACTACTTAGACTGTTTGACACAAGAATCCAAGGTTGCCGTCTTTGCTGTAATAGCAGAAGCTTATGTACATTTGCTCCATATTCTTAACCAACCTTGGAAAAGGTCATGTTTGCTTGTAAACATGGACTTTGCAGGTTACTTTTTAAAATCATTTGCATAGCGAGGAGGTCGAAAGTGTGCAGCATTATCATTAATTTATTATGAAAAGAAAGTTGGTGCTCCAAAGCCCATGGAAGTGGAAAAAAATGTGGATAAAACTCAGTAAAAGAATCATTCCTTCTATTCCTTCTGCTTTTTCAGTTGGTTGCAAATGAATCTTCTTACTTGGATTCATGGTGGTTCTTTAAAAACTAATACAAATGACTTCCGTTGAACATTCTCTTTCTTTTTTAATTTTTTAATTTCTTGAGATTTGTATGCATTCTTATTGAGGGTGCAGTATAGATGGAAGTAAGCTGATCTCTTGCTTTTGATTATTTGAAAACAGGAAAGATGCAAGACCCTCTGCAGTTGTCTGAAGATGAGTTCAAAAAGATAGTTAAAATAAATTTCATGGCTGCATGGTATTTGTTCAGGGCTGTTGGCAGGAGAATGCATGATTGCAAATCAGGAGGATCCATTGTATTTTTGACCACGATAATTGGTGCTGAGAGAGGCATATATCAAGGAGCTGCTGCATACGGTTCGTGTTTGGCAGGAATACAACAGTTAGTTAGGGTAAGTCTACTTCAAATCATGTTCTGTAATATGTTTCACATTTATAATCTTTGACAAAACTTTTTAACTGATGTAACTTTTGGGTATAAACTAACATGAATCCTCCGGAATATCTTGAAGTTTTGGTATATGCGTGTTAACAGACTTTAATTCGGAAAAATGTAGTGCTTTCTTTGGTTATGCTTAATGGGTTTAGGACTTATTCTGAAGGTGTTCCATTAGTTCCAGGGTAGTGGTAAAGTTGCTCGTAACGGGTGAAAATTATTTCTGCATGATCTTCTTCCTGAGTTAAAATTGTTTTCACGGGTAAAATACATGAGTTAAAATTATTTCTGTATGATGTTAAAATTGTTTTCACTTTACTCTCTTTTAGGTTGGGCAAAAATCAAGATGACTCATAAGTGAACAAGTAACTTCCTTCTGATTTGAAAATAGATGAAAACTGTTAAAGTTAAAAGCGATTCTACCACAAGAGTATTTTTATTATTTTACCGCTCTAAAATGGAACATTAGAAAGATGATTTTTTCTTTTTATGTCAAAACAAAGTTTGTTATTTATAGGGCTATTTTTGTCATTTCATCAAATTGTCATGATTTCATCTACTTTATGAATAAGTCCAAATCATAAGTAGTTATGTGTCTATTTTTGAATCATAGAGGGGCCATCTGATTTTTGCTCAAATGACGAAGGTTTGAAATGTAATTATCTTGTTTTTATTCATATATCTGATCACAATATTATCAGATATCTGCAATGGAGATGGGGAAATACCAAATCAGGGTGAATGGAATTGCCCGTGGCTTGCACCTAGACGACGAGTTTCCATTGTCAGTGGGGAAGGACAAGGCAGAGAAGTTAGTCAAGGCTGCTTCCCCACTCCACAGGTGGCTCGAAGTTAAAAATGATTTGGCTTCGACTGTCATCTATTTAATAAGTGATGGCTCGCGCTACATGACTGGAACTACCATTTTTGTTGATGGAGCCCAGTCTATAGCAAGGCCTCGAATGCGATCTTATATGTGATTTATTTCTGTTACAGAATAGCCCAGTTGGGATGAGTCTCGCTGAAGTTGAGCGTTGTTACCACTTACTATTATTGTTATAAAATGACTTAATTTGTGCCCTTGATCTTGATAATTGTTGACTTTCCAACTGGTCTTGTTGGTCTGTGTACTTGCTAACTCCAAACCAAGAACCATAGCCAGTTGAGGATTTATTATGTCTCTGATGCGTAGTAGACGAGTAGAAGTCATTGCCCTAATTCACCAACTTTTAAAGAGTAAGAGATCACCACAGATGGAGCTTTTAATGGAGCAAGCAGTTGTTCCTTCTTCAGTTTTTTGGCTACAGGTACCGTCCAGGCTCTTGACTGACTAGTCGCTCGAACTCTCGTGTAAGATGACCGTCTACATGATTAACTATGTAAACTTTGATATATATATATATATATATATATATATTTTTTTTGATTAACGAATACCCATCATGTGCAATCAGTACTGTTAGTGCATAGGTCTAGATGTGCACCCAGGTTAGCAACTCCGAAGGTCATTTAATCAAATTTGTAAGTAAGCCAAAATTCAATAAGCGTCCTGTTTTTACAGACAATGGTGACTTTTGAGATTCAATACAGCATCAGGATATAACATGTATATATTTCTTTACTGTTTTGAAATTTCTGATCATAGATAAATAGTATATACATCACGACCTAGGATGGTTCCAGAGAAAGCCTATGTCTTTAAGAGCATGAGGCTGGCAGGTCACAGTTGAAAATGGCAATTACAGTTAGGTGTTTGACAATGAGAATTCTTTTTTGAGGGAGAATTTGTGAAACGTTCATTTGAAGACATGACAAGGTTCGGACCTAACACACGTTTTAGCCTAAGTCTTTATCAGTGATTTGATCCGTAAAAAAATTCCGCATGAATGTTTTTTTCGCTGTAAAACATTACTAGTTTTTGTTATTTGTAGGGTCAACTATTTTAGTACTTCTTTCCGCAAGAGGTGGGCCATATCATGGTTTAGGAACAAATTTACAGTAGTGCTGTAGTACCAGCTCCCCACTCCTAACAAGCTCTTTAAAATTGGCCGGTTAGCTATTTTAACTAATCAAGCGTTTAAAATTTATCTTTAACAGGCTAGTTATTTCACTAGCTAAAATAGTTAACATTTTTTTGGCTCTTTAAATGTAGCAGGTCACTATTCAACTCTCTAAATTTTAAATTATAGTTTCTTTATCAATTTATCTCTTTCTCTCTTTCTTTTTTTTTCTCTTTTCTTAGAGGGTGTGTTAAAAAGAAGAATAATTTATGAAGTAGCTAGTCAAAATAGAGAACATTGTTAGAGCATATATTAAAAAGTTACTAGTTAAAATAGAAATTGTAATTTTTTAATATATTTTAACTAATTATTTTAGCTAGTAGTGTTGGAGATGCTCTTAAATTGTAAAATTATAGCGCGGAACCCATCTTTCTTTTTTATTGTAAACTGATAATAGTTTGAGTGCCTTAAATATGGGTGCTACTTAATGAATTTTTCACCATGGTTAAAAAGTGTATTCTACTTCTTATGACATTATGATTGTTTGAATTAACTCATAAGTTAGCTTATTTAAGTAATTTCTTATTTGAATTTTTTTTTTTTTACAAAAATAGTATAACTTAAAGGCCCATAAAGATTTTTTTTAATTTTTTAATAAAATTAATAAATACAAAAATAATTAAATACGCAGGTAAATAAAGTTGATCCAAACCCGAGAAATTATCTTAGTTGGTCAAGTTAGTGGGTTCTTCACGTTGCCCAACTCATATTTAAACTTTTGAAGTCAAGTCACGATAGATTTATTTTTTATAAATACTTGAATTTGAGCCTAAATGACTAACCTTTAATTATACTGGAAAAAATAGCTGAAAAACGGACCCAAATAAAAAAAAGTTATCCAAAGAACGACTCGGGAGGTCCTTGAAATGTTAGAAATGTTAGAATGCAAACAGACCCCCTGCCAATGGCTAATACCAGGTTGGATAGACGGGAACTGTGGGGCCGTGAGGTTTGAATGGTCGCAACGAGACAGACGCTCTTCACGTGCTTCGCAAAGGTATGGCTGCGCAGACCTAACACAAAACTATTCAATGCATGCTCTCAAAAAATTAGATTGGCCTTTTACTGCTCCCACATAGAATGAAATTCCACCGTTAGGTTAGTCGAATATCCCATTTAACGTAGAAATGATCGAAACCCTCCCAGAAGAAGTAAGGACAATTTGTGTTCTAAAAATATCAAATAATTTCTCCCCCAACCAATACTCCTTTAAAAAAATTTAGTGGTTAGGTAGTACTTAATATTTCGTAATAATTCACCAATTTTTTCCATTTCTATAGAAAAAAATTTAGTAGTTAGGTTGTACTAAGTATTAGGTACTCATTATTATTAAATAATGACACGTGACGTGTAAATATACCACTAATCTAAATTTATGGTGTAATAAGAAGATTTTTAAAAATAAAAATATCACGTAACAAAATCTGATAAAATATTATTTTAAAAGTCTTCTCACTAAACCAGAAATTCAGACTAATAATATATTTACATACCACGTATTATTATTTGATAAAAATAAATACCGAGTATCCAACACTACCTAACCACTTAACTATTTTTCCACACCTGTGATCTTAACTAAAAAAGTCCTGTTTTGAAACTTCCAACACTCGTGTTCTCTTTGTCTTCCCCTTCGGGCCGGATGTCAAAGCTCACGTGCCTCTCTCTAATGTTAAAAAAATTAAAAATGACATTTTCACATTATTTTAATAAAAAAAATTTTATATAAATTTTCTCTAAAAATAAAATTTTCCTATCTATATATGCACTCACACATCTTCACATTAGAGGAAAATATTCTCCTGTAATGCCGTGTAATTACCGGTCCTCACTATTTCAACCTTTTTTTCCTTTTCCTTTTTTTTTTTTTTGGGGTGTGTGAATAGTATTGTACCCTGAAATTAAAGTCTTCATTTTCAAAAAAGTTCAAACCTATGAATCATGCTCTAACTTGTGCCTGCGTTGACAAATTGTACAGGAGTTTGATTTCCTCCTCTTTCTTTTTTATTTTTTGACTTTATATATAAAACAGAAAATTAAAAAATGTCATGAGGCAACTTGGGCACAAAACCAAAATAAAAAGGTTTATTTAAACTTGGTTTGTTTGTACACCTCAGGCATAGCCCTTTGCACAAGACTGAAAAATCAATCATGGACGATATCCAGGAGTGATAATTAGAAGGAAAATGTTATTCTTCTAAAAAATTTATCCAGAAAAATCTCAAAATGAAGTTGCAGTGATATTTCTAAGTTTAAGAGTCATGTGTTTTGTGTTAAAGTAAATAATTCTTATTCAGCCATATTAAATATCATGATAAATTATATATGAATTTTTCAGTTATATATAATCACCCTTAATAGAAACTTGTTGTAATGAAACAACAACATAGCAAAGAATGAATATAGCATCAGAACGTTATCGAAAAGCTTAGGTTTAAATATGTAAACTCGATATATACATGTTTGCTAGCTGGAGAAAAATGAGTGGTTCATGACTGGTTTTGAACATATATAGAGCTCTGAATTGCAAATGTGAATTGCGAGAGAGCTGGCCGAGACATGATATATGAAATGGAGAAAAAGAGATTATTGAAAAAATATATACATCTATATATTTGTGAATTGTTTCATTCTAATTGCCAAACACCAGACAACAATTTGCCTGCTATATTATAGTTGTACGTGCAGAGAATGTTATCAGTCCCGGGAATATTTGTTGTTAATTAGTCTATGCTGAGAGTACATCCAGCGTCACCAGCATTGCAAAATTTGAAGATTAAAAGTTTACTCCTCTGCAGTCTGCACCATCCTCAATTCTAGTCTTAATCTTAATCATAAAGCCGCCACCATTTTTCCACCTTACTTTTCTCTAATTGGTTACATTAATGAAACTTTTTTCCTAGCCTTTTTAAAAAAAGATTTAACTTAGTCACGACAACTTTTCTTCCTCATTGATCACCCCTTTGATTTATTAAAATTTTATTTTACACTCCGTAAATAGACATATACTTAGAATTATTGGTTTGCCCTCAAGCCGCCTCGATCACTTTTTCCTTTGGACCACTACCCTTATAAGCAATCTTTTCTTCTTTTTCTTCTTCTTGTTCTTCTCTGTAAGCTTTTTAATGGAGAATTTTCAAATGCTCTTCCCTTGTGCATCGACTGTGCCATCATCTTCTTTTTTCTCATCAAACATGGCAAGTTCTTGCGTTCCTAATGATCTTTATAATAAGAATCCCAGTGGGTTCTTGGGGCTAAATACGGAGATTCATGTTCCAACATCAAACGTTAAAGATGTTTCTAACAGTGGAAACTTTGTGGTGTCGGGAAATGAAGAAAAATCAGGTAAGAAGAAAGGTGAGAAGAAAATTAGGAAGCCCAAATTCGCTTTTCAAACAAGGACCCAGGTTGATATACTCGATGATGGGTATCGGTGGAGAAAATATGGTCAAAAAGCAGTGAAGAACAATAAATTTCCAAGGTCGGTTGAATTCTACTCTTAGCTTTTCCGATTAATCCATGTTTGTTTTTCTGTCGAAAATTTGATCATGGTGCTCATTACATTGAATATCTGTGCAAAGACGTTAAGAACAGAAAATTTCCGAGGTCGGTTGAATGATATTCTTAGATTCTGTGATTAACTGATCTTTTGTTTTTGTTTGGAAAATATGATCTTGATGCTCATTACATTCGATATCTATGCAAAGACCTTGTCACCAGACCCCACCATCGATCTTATCATCCGGACTTAATTTGTTGAAAAGAAAGCTCCCACTTGATTGATACAGAAGCCTTGTCGAGGATAAGTAAAAGGGTTTAGTGCAAATATTCATTCACACTAGGGCTGAGGATATGATACTATTGCATGCATGCATGCTTGGATTCTTGAGCAGATGCAGGGTTCTATATTCCTTTTTAAGAGCACAATAATAAATAATTAAGTACTTCATGTCTGGATCTAGTTATGCACATTGTATATATCCGTTTCTGTTCTAGGGTTTCCTTATTTTTATTTTTTTATTATTTATACTAAGAATGAGTTCTGTATGTAAGGTTCTACTTACTGTTTCTTCGTGAGAAAAAATCAACTTAATACCCTTTCGACATGGAATTTGATGCTTCTCTAATGGCATATGGACATGAGTTGGCTTTACATCTAATGACACAATCACCACACATATTCATTTTGTTATTGATCAACAGTCGACCATAAACAGCTGCTTCTACTTTCATAATGGCCCCAAAAGATCTTAGACATTATCTATATTGATCTAAGCACATTGGTCAGATTGTGTTCAAACCAAAGGTAGGTTTAATTCCATATTGTATTGTTTGATACTTAAGCTCCTTCTGGAACCCAAATTTTCAGTGAAAAAAGTAAAGAAAAAGAAAAATGTGAAAAAAAAAATAAAACAAAATGAAATATGAACTAATTCATACATCAGAATACCTCTAAAGATCAGAGAAGATCTTATCTCAAATGACAAATCTAATTTATTGTTATAATGCTTAAGACCGTATTGCCTCCTAACTTAACATTGCTAGATTTGACCAAGGCTTATATTGTGGCTCGCATTGCATACATGCATGCAAGAATACATTGTTATGGTGTCACTTGATCAAATTAAGTTTTCTTGCCCCTATAAACAAATTCGTTATTCATGGAAAAAAAAAAAAAAGTCTAGTAGTAGGAGTTTTCCGTTACTTGTGTATGTCAGTTTTGTTATGTGATATTTATTTCATTAAAAATTTCTCTATTTATAACAAATTAAAATTTTATGTAATAAAACATCACATTTCACGATTTAATAGGAATGAGTACTGAGAAGTCGGTACTTCTATTAGGGCACCTATAACGTTTAAAATGGATGAATTCCGATAGTTATTCTGTCTGATCACTCCCTGTAGTTTGATACGTAAATAGGTTAACGAGTCTAGCTATCAACAACATCAGTTCAGTTGCATATAATTTCAATCAGGTCATCAACTAAGCCACGAGCATTATGTTCATTTCGGTATTTATTTTTGGATGCCGTGAAGCAAGTTCTTAAAAATTTGAGGATCTGTAGTCATTTTGTTGTTTAATTAAATGACTGTCATGGCATTCACAAAACACTCTTATGTTATGTTTAGAACCCAAATTTCTTAACAAAAAAGCAAAAGAAAAGAAAAATGTGAGGGAAAAGAAAACAAAATGAAAGAAAATTTTTCTTTCCTTTTCCCTCAAATTTTTTTTTTTTTTTTTTTTTATCACCAAAGCCTTGATCCAAACACAACATAAGCATAACTTGCTACAAGTTTACAAGTATCGGGAGCATGCATACATGATTTCCATCTAATTTCATGAACTTCCTCTTCTGTTTTTGGTTGGAAGGTACCAAGCAATTATCTTTAGACTGAAAAAAGTGCTTGAACTCTATTTGTTTTTTTGGTTTTTTTTTTTTTTGTGTGTGTTTTTGCAGAAGCTACTATCGCTGTACTCACCAAGGGTGCAATGTGAAGAAGCAAGTCCAACGCCAAACCAAAGATGAAGGTGTCGTGGTGACAACTTATGAAGGGGTTCACACACATCTGATACAGAAGCCTCTTGACAATTTCGAACAAATCTTGAGCCAGATGCATATTTATCCTCCCTTTTAAAGTCTTCCATATATATGAAACTAGGAAAACTTACAGGATATATATATATATATATATAAATTTTGAAGATACTCAATCCTTAAATATGAAATAAAGGAATTCTGCTAGCTAGTAGGGTTGGAAGGAACCATCTTGTACTCGAAAAATAATGGATATTCGTTAGTTCCAAAATGAATAATCAAATGATTCTAGAATAAATGTGGTGCAATATGGTTTGACTAGATCCACAACTATTCTCCTAATATTTTTGTTCCTCATTTGAGTATAAAGTACTCCTATTCTTTGTTCCTCATTTGAAGCAAATATTTCTCATTTCAAATGTGGGTACACTTGAGAAAGATGGATATATTAGACAAGTTTGTCATACTGTTGTTCTTTCTCAACTATTTCTAGTAAATATATGTGTGATATTTCATTATATAGGAAAATTTTATTTTTATTAAATAAAAAATTCTATCAGAATGACGTGACAGTGTAGCTAATTGAAAGATTAGAAGAATAAGATCAAAATTGTAAACAAATTAAGTATTGGACCCTCGGGCACATGCGTCTTTGGACCTATGGGATAGTTTTCATTGAACCAAAGTTTCTTTGCTGTAAGTGATACTAATGGGACTCCAAAATTTATTTGTCAATTAATATCTTGGAGATTTATAGGACTGTTCGATGTTAAAAGTGTGAGTTGACCTTGAGAATTGCATGATAACATCTTGGTCCAACTCTCGTAACCCATGTTAAAGAAGCCGCATTTATAGAACTTTGAGTTCATTGCGAGATGAAGAGTAAAACATTACTTTGTATGTAAATTTTGTACAAATTTTTTTTTGTAAAAATAGCATTTTTCAAACATATATGTGTTGTTGGATGAGCAAATTTACTTCGCAAGTCACCATAACCATTAACCAGTAACTGCACTCAATATCAGACTTTTTTTTTTTTTTAAGTTCTTCTCCTTCCCATATAATGCTGGTGACAAGTTTACGCACATCTTATATATTTGAGATTGCGATAGAATTTCGAGGGTAGCATAGTGGAGGTAATGACGAGCTATAAATTGAGACGTTCTGAATTTGAAACTTGACAATCAAGGGCGAAGCTATGTTGAGGATTGACATGTGTTATAGCCTAGCCCAAAAACCTTTTTTTACTAGTTATAAATTTATAAGAAATATAGTTTAGTCCAACCTATTATTTTGTAGCCCACCACTGTATATGATAGCCCACCTAACTCAGTCCAACCAATATCAATTTCAAACCCAACTACATAAAAAATTTTAACCCAACCACATAAAAAATTATTACCAACAATTTATTTCTATCTTTTCTTCTTCCCTTTCTCTCTCTAAATTGAAACCCAACCTCCTCTTCGTCTTTTTATCTCTAAACTCAACAATCTGAATCAACACACTTCTCTGTCTCTTAAAAATCATAATAATAGACTCATTTCTTTCCATCCACACCTACATGAGTTTATGAGGCTGTTTGTTGCTTTGCATTTGTAAAAATTAGTTACAACAAATTAAAGAGATAAAAAACTAATTTGAAATTCCTTTATTGTTTTTTTTTCTCTTTAATCCATAAAAATTTAAATTAAATTATAAAATTTTGATATGTATTCACTTCCGCAAATAAAAAAAATCAATGTATTTAAATCTCACAAATCCATCAATCTAACCATCGTCGTCAATTTTTGGTAGTCATGGTTGAGCACAAATGGGGGAGAGAGAGAGAGAAAGGCAAGTGTGAAGGTAGGTTTTGGTCGGCAATAGTGGTTGTGAAGGAAGATCAGTCGGCAATATGAATTTTAAATGTTTTTCAAGAAAAATAGAGATAACAAGACAATTAATTATGGGTGTAAGCTTAAAGTTTAGAATATGGTGTAACGCGGACTTTTGAAGCTTGCCAAGTGACAAATTTTCATTGAATTACGTCATCGATAATATCAAATGCATAATTCTTAATGTAGAAAAATTACACTCTAAATTTATATTGGCTAGATCAGTTCAAATTCCTGCCTCCACGTTGACAACCATAATAGCTTTCGCAATATCGTCCCAATTTTGGAGTTGCTTTACAAGCCGATTGGGTACAACTCTTTTCGGGTCATTCTGGCCAAATAATAATATTCATAAGATAAATATAAAGGAGTGCTTTGTTGAAATGCTTATAAGATGATTGGATGAAAGGCTAGTGCCTGAATGATTGCAGGAAGGGTAATACCGTAATACTAAATTCATATAAAAATTATGTAGAGAATGATGTAATTTTGACATAATGATGTGGCTAACAGGGAACAAGTGTCACTTTAAAACTATCCGGATGTCTTTCAATTATGAAAATACCATTAATACTAGTGCAAATTTTTGTACAAATTTCGTAATTAAAAGCATTACTTTATAAAAGCATTTTAGATGTTTTTTAATTACAAAATTTGTGTCTACGAGTGAGAAATTATTCAATAGATCAAGAACACTACATCAACATAATGATGTGGCGTGCTTAACCAATTACAAGTAAGCATATATTTCTATTTTAGGTTGATTGACTTAATTTTTAAGTTGATTGAACTAATTTTAGGTTAATTGACCTAATATTTTTTATAATGGAAATAACAACTTTCCTAATATGTTCATATTTATTATCTATGTAGTTGAATTAACAAAAAATAAATGATGTGTTTACTTTTAATTGGTTGAGTACACCACATCATCATGCTAACGTGATGTTCTAGACTTACTGAATAGTTTCTCAAAAAAAGAGGAATTGAGAAATAAGATTGTGAATAGCATTACTCTTCTGAAAAATAGTATTTTCCTTACACAAAAAGCTTGTGACAATTGAGTATTACAACCAATTATCGAATCTAAATCTTTCAGTTTCTTAGTGTATCTCCTTCTCTATCCCCTCATTATCATTAGTTCATATTTATATTTGTGATAAATAGGAACATCTATTACTAAAAAACCTTTTCTTAACACATATTTTTATAATTATATTATTAATGATATAAACTAATAATATTGAGAAGGGAAAAAAAAGAAGAAGTGAACTACAGAGTTAGATAATTTGGATTCAAAATTATCAAGTTTTTCCCTCGATTTATTTATTTTGGGAATTACTTTCAGTCCATTCCTTGATGACAGCACTCAATTGATGCTTGATTTGATCCACAGTCTGTGTTTTTCTTTTTTTGATAAAGGAAAGCCTCAGTTTCCCCATGAGTGAGTGAGTGTTTTCCTTTTCTGATGAAGCAGAGCTTTTGTTTTCGAATATGTCCAATTCCTAACAACCTGGCGTTGGGGTCCAGCAACAATTTAGAATAAAAACCCGGCCCGCGTGTTAATGTGGTAGTACTGTGTGCCCGTATGCAATGGTCAAATTTTTAAATCAATTATACTTCATGTCTAGCCTCCTTTGGTCTACAATACCCTTATCTGATCTGATGTGGTCCATCGCTTAATACAACCATCCAAGTATAGTAAATAGTCATCTTAAGACGTCACAATCCCCCAACCCACCATCCATCGAGAAATTATTCAGTTCATTCTAATACGTCACAATCACTCACCATCACTAATAAATTATTTAGTGCTATTTGAGTGTCATGTTATTTTTATTTTCCTTTTTATAAATGCAATTAGTACCTCTTGTTACGTGTGCTCGAGATGAGTCTAGGTGTGATTGAATTCACATAGCAGGAAAACTTACCCCAAAAGTTAAAAGAAGCTTCATTAATTTTGATTAAATTGATTTCTTTTCTTTTAGTTATTACTATAGATAAGAGGACCAAAGGCTTAAGAAAGAGGGTAAAGTCGGTCAAATTGGTGACTTGAGGCATATGTGTAATTGTCACTATTATTGACTTAAACCTATTCTTCAATTTTTAAAATTTTAATCACTAAATTGATATCGTCTTTCTTAGCTCCTCATATGGATCCTAACACGTTAGGATACCGGTAACAGTGTCTATCGTGACATATTAATCCAGTTTTTTATTTCGTATTTCTTGCTTTGCAGCTAAGAACAGAACTTAGCCTTTTGTCATCGAAATTGATCAATTGCTAGCTCGTCACCTAGCTTAACAAGATTAGTGAGCGGGTGGTGGTGTCAAATGTAGTTGCATTAGACAAAAGCATGTTTAAAAATTATTCCAAAACTAGAACATGGAAATAATCCCATTTTGAGAAATTAGCTCAAATGATTTTCTGTATTTTCAAAACCCGCTCCATTATGGTGCTTTTGAGAACTTTTGTCCTTTAAATTCCAAAAGTTTAGATTAAGAGAATTCCATAATCCAGCATCGCTATGATAGTTACAAATTGAAAATACTTTCCCAGTTTAGTACTATCTATTTGTATTGTATTGTATTGTGTGTTTTTTTTATTTATTTTAACTTTTGTACGTCATGAAATAATAATTATAAAGTACAAATCTAAGTATATTTATCCTTTCACCCCTGTCACTACTTTTGTACACGTGTCCCCCGCGGGCAACGAAGAAAGCCTAATTTTTGCCGACGGAAAATATTTCGTATTTTTGTCCCAAATCATTTGGCACGAATATTCTGTTATCACTTGGCTAAAAAAGAATATTCTGTCACGGTTGTTGGTACTTCCTCACCGGCAATTCCACCACAACTGGACACGTGTTTTAATGTGAACAAGAGCGCATTTGGCTCCAGAAAAAGCTTATTTTCCTACAACCTTACGGATAAAATCATAATACAGACACATTTGGAATTATGTAGCCGTCCTTTTCTGTTGTATTTAGTGATTTTGAAGGACAATTTTAGAGACTTCCACAATCCTGCTAAAAGGAGCCCTAAACGCACAATTCAAACACAATCATAACAAGAAGAGAAAAAAAAAAAAAAAGCAATTCTTTTTACCAATGAACCTATTTTCTTCGTTAATGCCACTCAATATACATTTCATCTTTTTTTTTTTTTTTTTTTTAACTATAAGATGTCGAAACTTTTGGTCAACTGCTTCATTTATGTCTTGTAAAATTATCATTCACACAAATTAATTAAGTAGACTTAATACGGTAGGCCTATGCTTAACACGAGGCATTTAATGGATTATCTCTTATAAGATAAAAAAATCAAATAAAAAGAACTTGGAATAAGATTTATCAAATGGATCCTGAGCCCTGAATCACAACAATTCTTTCTAAGTAGCGCATACCAACAAAGCCCAGAAACCCTTGTACATCCAACAACAATCGGCTAGTGATCCTAGGGTAATCCTTTTCTACCCAAGAGTACTAACAGAACTTCACACCTCATTATCCAGTGGTGCAAAATGCAAAGCCCCGCCCGGCACTTCATGCCTCTACACCGCTGCCGCTGCCACAACCGCCCCTCTCTAAATGTTGTATTTTCAAATTTCTGAAATCCTTTCCATTTGTATTGGACCAACCTAATTCTCCTCCCAACAATGCATTTGCATAATTCAACTTCTTGACGATGTGCGTGTTAGCTTAATCGGAAAAAGTCTGGAAAAAGTCTTTCTTCAATTGTGTTGCATGGCCTTAATCCTCCCGCAATAATGCATTCGAATTGTTGACTTTGATACGCATTGTAAGGATTTTTATTTTAACAGCTCAAGTTTATTTTTTCATGAAGTGAAAGCTTAACATGGTATCAAAGTTCTGATTTGAGAAAGTTTTGTTTATATACTCTATTTTGTCTATATTCGTACACCTGTTTTATTCTATGTGTTTATCTCTTCCCGTGCGAGCCGGAGTTACATATAAAGAGAGATATTAGCTTCATATATTTTGTTCTTACAACTTAAGATTTTGAATTAAGTGGTGACTTAACATGCATATTTCAATTCTTTAGTGATGTGCATAGAAATGTGGGTTAGCTAAATCGAATTAGTCTTGCACAGTCTTTTTATTTTATTAAGGTAACGTTATATAATTAAAAAATTTATATAAATTACTATATAAAATAATATAGTTGAATGAGAGTGTTCTATATTTAAGTAAAATATTTATCATGATAATTTTTAATTATAAAATTATTACTTTCACATTATTCTGATTTAATTTTTTTCGTATAAATTTTTGTGAAAGAATAACATGGTCCTTAATTATTGCTTTAGAAAATTGAGATTGAGATCTGTCTGCGACGAGTTGAAATTATATTGAAGAGCCAATGTTATTCTGCAAATGGTTGTCAGGCTCAACGGTTTAAATCTCATGGTTTCTGTGCGAAGAAAATAATAATACATCCTGACTATTACCAAAATAGTTGGCTTTATAAAAGAAATTTAGATTTAACTGTTTAAAAAATTAAGTATTATATGTTATTTTTATCAAAAGTTACTATTCTTTTAATAATAATAATAGTTATTGTGCCCATAATAACTGCAACCAAAGGGAGTCCAAAATGTAAAGTATATAATTGTCTTTTCATTAATCCGTCAACTAATTTTTCCACTTTTAAAATTTTTTAATAGAAGAGAAGTTTAAGATAATTATAAATTTTACCAAAAAAACCATAATTTACTTAAAACAATTGATTATTTTTAAAAAAATAAAAAATTAACACATCGTTCTGTCATGACATGTGAAACATGCAAGAGGATAACTAGTGCCTGTCTGGGTGCTTTCCAGACCTAGCCATTTTTTGGCTGTACTTTTCTTTTATCACCTGTCATTTCATCCTTCAAGAAAAGTTGAAAGCAATAACCACCTGTCCCTTTCTTTGCCACTCCTTCCTTCTCTCTCTCTCATCCTTTTCTTTCATATGCCGATTATTTTATTCCCATCTCCCGATTTCCGCAATTCCAAAGCTCCAAACAAAGCCCTAATGAAGGGTACCTAGAGACTCTAGAAGAACATCAGAAAAAGCAAAACAAAATCTCACTTCCCAGTTCCCATGTCTCTCCTAAATGCTCTCTTGTTAGCAGCTTAATATAATAATATTTTTATGCTCAAACCAATAATTCTTGCAGTAACCCTTTTGCGAGTCTGGTTTTTTACTAACCCATCTCTCTCTCTCTCTCTCTCTCTCTGCTGTTTCATAGATGTTTATTATGGGTCAGGCCGTGAGGGAATGAATGGCTCGGAAAGCTCAAATCAATTTTTCGTCTGCTCCGCTTGTTTTGTTTGTGCCAGTACTAGTTTTTCCCCCACACTTTTTTTTTTTGTTTTTTCAATTGTTTTCTCGCTTCTGTTCCTCTTCTCAACCTCCATCAGTTTTCTTTCTAATTTGCTATCTTCTTGTGAGTTCAAATTTATTTTTGAGGTAGTGTAAACTGTTATGATTCTGTTATAGCCTTTTGATATATTTGTCTTCGTCTGTAGAGAGAGAGAGAGAGAGAGAGAGAGAGTTTCTCCTTTTAGGTGTCTAAGCAATTTCAGTATGGGGTAGTTGCCAACTTAAAATGAGATTGGTTCAACTGCTCTTCCTAAAGTTCGTGTTTGGCGTATCAATTGAACCGCTGTCTTCAACCGGGTCCTGTTTTAGGTATGTCTCATCGTATCAAACTTCGACAACACTAATTTTGTGAACTGGGTTTGTGATGTTTTGCCTTGTACAGGAAAACCTACTTCTCTAGACTTCGATTTACCTATTCCTTTGCTTTCTTATTTTATTAATTGTCTTTTTGCCAAGTTTATATGGGTCAAACAATTGGGATCTATGGCTTTGTGACTTCAGTTTCAGTCGAATTGTTGAAATTTTATTTGTTCTTTTTAAATGGTGGGACAAGTTGAGAGAGATCTTTGCTGATTTTTGTATGATAGATACAAGGGAGTATAGGTGTTGCCATCAGTTATGGACTGGGAATTGAAAGCATCAGCTTGGGATTCTTCTGAAATGGGACGAGAAGGCGATACCCGCCTTGCTGCACTAGTTGGGTCCAGCAGTAGCTTTGGGGTGCACAAGAATGGAGGAGGCTTTTCAGTTGATTTGAAACTTGGTGGATTAGGAGATTTGGGAGATGGGTCAGTGATGAGGAAATTGAAGGAACCAGGAGGAGGCTCCTCAATGAGTTCATCAGCTTCAGGGTCCTCAAAGAGAACAAGGGCGATTAATGGGCCTCAAAATGTTTCATGCTTAGTAGACGGCTGCGCAGCTGACCTCAGTAATTGCAGGGAGTATCATCGTCGCCATAGGGTGTGTGAGCGACACTCTAAGACCCCGGTTGTGTTTGTTGGTGGCAAAGAGCAACGCTTCTGCCAGCAATGTAGCAGGTACCTACCTTGCTCAATGACCTTTTTTAGGGATCAAATGCATTCTGTTAGTATATATATATATATATATGTCATCTTGTTTACTCTGAATCTTGATGCTTGAATGCTCCTATAATCCTTTCCTCCTCTGCCATAGAGAGGCTCTTACCTGCACTTGTGCTATGATTTCGTTTTTTGCTTTCACCCATTTAATTAAAAGTAGACAAGGTAAGACATTTGGTTTGTATGTTACGATAATAAAAACGTACAATCTAATTTAGACTGATTGCTAATTCCTTTAAATTTTTCCAATCAAGTTCTGGTATCTCGCGCGCGCGCGCATATATATATATATAATATGAATTTATGAATGTGAATGCTGTTTGGTGACATTGGCTTCAATATTATCGTGGGTGCGCATCGACTGAAGTGTCTGATGTGGCACTGTCCGAGTCTATTAAAACCTGAAGTTTTCACCAACTAGACCGCTCATTTTGTAGATTTCAGTCTCTTGGGGAGTTCGATGAAGAGAAGCGAAGCTGCAGAAAACGCCTTGATGGTCACAACCGGCGTAGGAGGAAACCTCAGCCAGAAGCGTTCTACATGAATTCTGGGACCGTTTTGTCCAATTACCAAGGTTTTGATTCTTTCCTAACAATATATTTTCTAACAACTGTTTAATCATCAAAAACAACAACGGGTAAAGCTACAAATGAGTTTACTATAGCAAGTCCACGCCTGTAAGGAACCAACTGTAGGATACTCTTCTGATATGAACAACATTATCGGGTACGCCTGATAATTTGACCCCTTCTATAAGTTGGGTCAAGTTCTAGTTCACCCAGTTGCCTCCTGTTATAATTTGATGCAACTGCATTTTTATTTGTTAAACAGAGCATTCAAAAGCCAATTCTCTGTTTCTGAGTCAAGTACGTAAGTTTAGGATTTGATACATCTTCCTAAAATCTATAGGTGCAGGACTTCTGCAGTACAGTGGTCTACAAGCATATTCAACTTCGAAAGCAGGTGTTGTTCCCACATGGCCTAGAGTTGCCAAGCACCGCCAAGACTTGCGTGTCAATGATGAACGAAGCACAATTCCAAATTCTTTGGCCTGCATCTACAATGGAGGAGACAAACGATTCCCATTCTTGCTGGCCAGCGATCCTGAAAGAAGCAATCAAGCAGTCCCTGAAGTATACATCCGCCAGCAACTTGTCAATAACAGAGCCTCCTCCCCTGGAAGGGGTACATTTCACCAGAAAATAACATCTGACGGATTAACACAATCTGTAGACTCCAAGCATGCTCACTCTCTTCTGTCATCACATCTGACACAGACTTCCGAAACTAGTTTGAGCCACTTATTTCAGCGGGATCTGATTCATCCCAACCAGCCAGTTGGTACCGGCTTGCATTTTGATGGTTTAGCTCAATACTCACGCTCCCAAGTGGTGGAGGAGAAGCCTCCGTCGCTGGTTCCTCGGGCCAGCAATGCCAACAATCTTTGCAACGAGATGTTTCAAGTGTCGCCTGATGATTTGTGGGAAAAAGGGGCCTCACAAGTGCTTCCATTTTGCTGGAAGTAGTTTAGCTTCTCTGGCCCTTGTGAAACGCCTACTACTACTCTTCTGAACATCCAATAATTTCTTGGATGTTCCTCTGGTGGTTAGTTACTGAATTTATTGCTCTTTGCTTGATTTCCTTCTTTACCAGTGTACACTTGATCTTCTGATGATTCAAACTTCATAGATAAAATTTCTTTCTTCCTGTTCTAGCAGTGTTGGTTGGAGTTGGAAGAGGCTAAAGGGGGAAATCATAGTTCTAGTCTTTTTCATTAAAAAGAAATGATAGTAAGCTTGGTGCGAACACAATGCATGCATGCCAATATTTCACTGATATATAACATCAAAAGAAGAAAACCTTTCTTAATGGTATATTACATGGCAGATTATTAAGTACCTCAACAGAAGTGCTGAGGGAAACAAAACAAATATTATTCCGGAGTGGTAAGTAAACTTACAGTGATCAAGATTTTATACAAAACCCCATGCGTGATCTAAATTGTCTAGTGCTTGTCCCCCTTCGGAATATCTTTTCCAGGCACCTCCTTGGGTTTAGCCTTCTCCATGTCCCTAAAATATATATATATATATATATATCCACCACAAGTTATATTCATGCTAAAAAGGGATGGCCTGCATGAAGTAGGAAACATGAAAGAAATAATAATAGAAGATGCAATACTTCCACACAAGCAAAGAATTGCTGAGCAATGATCACTTGCATCATAACAGAAACAATAGGACGAAATGCGGCCTCTTCTATACATGAAAGATACGATAATGACTTGAGTGTAGCACCCTTCCAGGCCATGTAATTCTTTCCTTTTCCACGTGGAATTTCCTTGAGTAAGATATATCAGACAATCTTAGCCCAACATTTATTCAAATCTTTTTTTTCTTCAATTTCTCCTCTACCAGAAAATCCTAAATAACATGTTTAGCTGTATCAAGTTTTTGCTTGACAGAGCACTGAATGACATACTAGCATAAAATAATCAAAATGGGGAAGAAATGTAGCTCTGTGTCAATAAATGAGCATAGAACAGACTACAAAGTAATTGTCCTCCTAAACTGTATTTATTTTATTTTCTCTTCCTATCAGATGTGCATAAAATAATCTACATTCAACTACAAACACTGACAAGAAACTAATCAAAATAAAAGGAAAATAAAAGTAAACACTTAATTAAAAAATATTTAATGAAAAATGACTGTTGAAATCTGCTTCTTAGTTGAATGAACAGAACTTCTAATTAAAGAATCAATAAGAGGGTTATAACAGTAACCAAAATTTGTGATAACCAGTTGTACCAAAAAAAATGCTATAACCAGACAGTAATTGGATCTAACCTGATAGACCTAGTTTTCAAATCCCATCATAAAATTACAGGAAAGCCAATTCCAATTCTGTTTCAATATTTGATCCTCACTGAAACAGCGCCTTTAGCATGTTGTAACAAACCCACAGATTCGAGATGAAAATATGAATAGAGAAAACAGAGTAAAGACAGAATCAATCACATATTTTCACAAGATTTACATGGTGCAGCTTAAAGCCTACATCCACCCATGAAGACGATACGAAGATTTCACTTCGAAGAATCAAACCCACACCCCCTCCAAACACGCATTGTGTACTCTCTGCAAAATCCCCAATGCTGACCCTCATATAACCAGGTCCTATAGACAACAATTAACCCAAAAAATGTTGGAGTTGGCAGCACTAACCCCGGACCCCCGCAAAGGTAAAGAGAGGCCCGACAACAATTTGGATGCTGACCAAGCCTTTCCAAGAGCTATCAAAATCTCTGAATTCGAGATAACATCCAATGGAGAACATTTTCATGTAGATTCCAATGTAGCATGGGCAATCTTAGGATACCAATGCTGACATCAAGGAAAATGCTGTTATCTTCCAATGAAAATCTTGTAGGGGTCTTAGATTCTTCTATGAAGACTCTCCTCCATTACTGCTTGTAGAAATATGACACCAACCAACTCCTAAAAATGCAATTGACACAAGTATTGGGTGAGGAACTCTGCCCTGCCAGCCCTTAATTTGGTGGAGGGGAGTTGTGTAAGGTTTTCAGCCAGCTTAAATGTTTGCTATTTCTTTCCACGGTTCTCATAACCTTGTAGACAAGTCCTTTATTCATGGTATTGGTAATGGGCTGCAGAATCTTAGGTTGTTAGCAACTTCACTAACAGTCTGATTTCCAATTCAAACCCACCTCAATACCCATTCTCATACTATGTATAGACATAACATCTTTTTTTCTTCCTTGGCTTTCTTTTCTTTTTTCTTTTTTTTTATCTTTTCTTGCTTCATTTTTTTTGTTTCGGCATTTCCATGATAGGAAACAGAAACTATTTACTGCAAAAAGGTGAAAAGAAATATAGACAGAGAATGAAATCTGCACTACAAAAGGAAAAGCTGAAGCTATCACAAAGACTTATTACTCTTACACCTGATGGCCGCCCTGAAGAACTCTTAAGTTAACACCACTAATAAAAAGACCTGAATAGCTTAAAAACTACACATAATTATTAGGGTAAATTACACTGACCTCCCCCGAGGTATCTGATAAATACAAACAGTTCCCCTTAGGTTTTTGAAATAACATTGTTACATTGCACTCCCTTAGTTTATCTGACAATATACAAAGACCTTCCCTCCGTTACCTAGCTATTAAAATCATAGATGGAAAATGCTGATGTCATCAGCCTGAAAATTTTAAATGCCAAGATTACCCTTTGTCCAACTAAAATAATGTACATAAATTTTGTTTGAAATTATTCTAAATAAAAATGATTTTATACCTTTCAATCATGTTTTGACACATCAAACTTTTACTGTAAGTGTTGACCACCCCATGACCAGTTTCTCTCTACCCTTCTCTCTCTCTCTCACTCTCTCTCTTTTTCAAACCACAAAACGCAGTGCCTTCACCCATGTAGAACTAGCTAGAGCCCCTCATCGGACCACCGTCCAGCCCCTCTGTCTCCATCTCTCTTTTGCTGGTCTGCACCATGCCACAACTAACACCTCCACACCCACAAAACACCACCACCTCCTCTGTTCCTCGTCTTTAAACCCACCCCCATCCTCTTGTGTCCACACCGAACTTTGGTTGGAGAAAATGCAAGAGTAATGATATATTTCTTCTTTGACTTATCAGAAACCAATTTCAAAAGGTGCTTTCTCATTCTAAATTTTGTATATCCTGTGTACTCACCCTTTACCCATTTCAACACAAATGATTTCAAAAAGCTCTCCACGTGTCAATGAACTTCAACTCTTTGGGGCATTTTCTGGCCATTGAGCAATTGCAATCTTTATGAACTGGTTTTCATTTTTCTCCCTAGCTAAGCTGACTACATTTTGCAAGGTGGAGTACAAAACCTGAGAAAAATACACGCATTTGGAGCTTAACTTCAAATTTCAGTAGCAACGAGAGTTAATCCCTTTGTCTGGTATAACTTCACTTCTTTTCCAGATATCTAGTAATTTTGCACACCTTCCCCAGATTAGTTTTCAGAAAGTTAATCCCTTTGTCTTTTTATTCGTGTGTGTTTGTAAGAAAGTTACTCCCTTTGGTGCAGCTGTGGCGGCTATGTGGTGGTGAGAGATTATTGACGGTGGGTTTATAGTTTATACGACTTGGAACATTCACGGTGGTGCAAGTGGTGATTGGATGGGTTTCCGGTTGTGTTAGGTGGATCTGGTTAGTCTAGAGAGAGAAGATTAGTTGAGGGAGGCAGAGATATCAGTAATCGGATGGGGCTGTTTGGTTAGGCTGGAAAATAAAATCAAAACCAGAGGGTAAAACCGTAAAAACCCATTCTAAGTTAACGGTGTTAGGTCAATGACACTAACAAGGGAGGTTAGTGTCATTTAAAAAATTATCTGTCTTTGTCAAATACCTTAAGCGAGGTCACTGTAATTTATGCTAATTATTATTGCACTTCCCAAACAGTGCAATTTTCCTCCCAAAATTCTGAGATAGAATTCTCAGGTCAATTATTTAAAGAATACTTCTGCCACAGCAGCATTTATAATCTACTAAGAGCCTAATAAGATCTTTCATAGTGAATACTAAGAACGTAACAAGATTTTTCATCTTCAAATAGCTAGGCGTTTTGTAACACTTCCAAACTACCATGCTCTTGCATCAATTGGCAGAGCCAGGATTCTAGGTGAGGGGGGGCAATCAAGGTCAGGAGGGCTAACAAATTTTCAATCTCACTGAAAAAAATTAACCCCTAACTCATATAAGCATATTTCTAACGTAAACATATGCATAGATATATACACACATATATATCCCACAAACTAGTCAAATTTATGTTGGTTTCCATTTCTCTCCTTTTTTTTTCATGTAATATGTTGTAGTTTCCATTAATTGAACATCAAACCTCTCACAGTAAAATAAATGGTAGCCAAATTAACAGTAATCATAAGAAGTTAGTTAAAAAATAATTTGAATTGTACAGTTTATTTACCCAAAAAAATGTACTAAATCAAAAAGTATTTTAATTTTTTTTTATAAATTTACATAAGAGATACTTTGGCTGGCCCTTCGAAATCTAGTTGTGATTTTGTCTTTGATATTTTTTTCTTAATATCATTTGATCACAAAAAATTTTCATGAAGTTTTCATATATTCCCACTTTATTGTGTTTATTTTTATATGTTCTCAAAAATAAAATTTTGTTTACCCGAGAACATGTATAATCATAGAATTCCCACAAATTTAAGAGTTTATTTTTAATAGGAAACCAATCAAGATAAGTGACGACTAGTTTTTGTAAAAACATGTAAAGTTGTAAATTAAGTAGGAAACTAATTGAAGAGAAATTGAAGAGAAGGAGAGGACTGATGAGTTAGGATTCTTTTTTGATTATGACTTTAGATTTCTCATCCTCAAAAGATGATATATATGCAAGATACTAAAGTAGTATTTTTTTTCTTGCTTGTCTACAACACTACATATAACTAGTAAAATTTTTGAAAAATTGAGGGGGGCCAATTACCCCCACCCCCCCGCCTCCGCCAGTTATTAATGCTTTAATGTTCTATGATACAAGTAAATAGTATCTGAATTATGAATATCTGCTTCATAAAAGAAGTGGGTGTGCCAGCTTCAGCGACCGAGAAGAAGAAACGGCTTAAAGCTTCCATTTGGTTCGTGGACGATAGTGACCAGCGAAGGCGGACGATTAATACATGATTATATTTCAAGAAATCTAGATGTAGAACAGAAAACGAAACACAACCAACACAATTCACAAAAACATTAATTCCAAGCGGATAAATTTATATAAATTATAGACACATATACATAAATACGCAAACAAAAATAACCACATCAACAGGGCAGGGAAGGAGGCTTACTTTATGGCACTGGTGGACTCTTCTTCGAGCCACTGGCGAATCTGACGGACGTTTCGCCTGAAAATTGTGGCCGATTGTTTCACATCGCTCCTCATCAGAAGAATCACGGCACTCACGCCGGCGACGGTCAGAATGAAGTTCGTCAAAGCCATTTGCTCTCTCTCTCTCTCTCAGAACCCTAATTTCGGTTTTGACGATCCAATCCACACACAACTGCTAATTCATCGAAGCTGGAAGGTCCAGCAGAAATATTCGAGCCACTTCCAAGAAGGAAAGATCGACCGCAACTAGACCGTTAGGGCTCTTAGATCCTCCTTTCTGCCTTTGCTGGGTTACACTACATTCGAAATATACAAGACCAAAATGGGAGCCTTCCTTGGGCTTAAGCACGTTAGGCCCAGATCAAATTCGGCTAGTCCATGAGCCTTGGGGCCGATGATCATAGGTGATTTGGAGCTGTCACTCGTCTGAGTTACTACTGGTTCTATTTGAATGGACCCTCTTATATCGTGGTCCATATTTAAACCCATTAAAATTTCGCGGACCATAATCAAGATTTTCGACATTTTTACAAGATTTGGCCCACAGAAAAACACTTTTGTAATATTTATTTACTTATTTTTTTACAGCCAGTTTTTCAAATGACTATTTTTTCAAACTCATGCAACTCATTGCCGACGGTGTTCTTATAGTTCTTTTTGCAAGATGATCCCTTCATACTAGAGTTCAAGCTACGTCAAAACATAAATAAATATGTAGATAAACAAATAAAGAGCTGAAGGCTACAACGCATACCATTCACGGTAGCTATGGGAACTTCTCTGATGTAGCCATTGCAGCAGTATTTGTTGCAAAAGCAGTATTTGATCTGCCTTTATTTCAGTTAACAGTGCGAATTAGTGTGAGTTATGTTGTTTTGAAAAGCATAACGCCATTTTCATTTGGCACAATTCTTGTAACAATGAATAACTGTGGCCCCTTTCAAAACTTAAAAATACAAACATAATTTTAAGGTGGGAATACTTCAATAAGACTAGTCCCAGTTAATGCACCCCTCAATAGTTCACAATAAAATTATAACTTTCTATGAAAAAAATTTCAATCAAAAGGTAACAAACCTTGTCATTAAATAAGTAGTACTTTTGCTGCTAACATCTTGGCAAAAGGCCCAGCGAAAAATGAGTTTTTGTGTTCTTGTTTTGAAACCTCTCCTGTATGACTACACGATATATTATATATGGACCAGATCGGTCACAAACTTGAAAAGAGAGTTTTCACTCTCCTTTCTTCATTGTTTGTTAACCTTGTTTAATGTTACCTCAAATTACCTTCCTTAAATTTGAGAGATCTCTTCATGAAAAGTTTAAATCTAAGTGATAGTACCTAGTGTTGGAAATATCAAGTTAAAACATATATTATTCATCTCATGAAATTCAACACACAAAATATAAAATTCATATTACATACTTCACAAACAAAGTAGACAAAAAATTTATTTTGGCAGAGGCATGTAGTTACTGTTTTTAAAAATAGATCGTGTCCCTTTAAGTACTTGACCTGGTTTAACAGGTCATAGAGGTCTACTCTCTAGAATTTAACTACTGCTTCTCTACAAGAGTGCACTCTCTAGTGTAAAGATGTAAAGAACAACTTCTTCATCGTTCTACGATCGAATAAAAATATTGAATATATATATATACATGCTGAAGGGTTACACAACTATAGAAATACAACTAGAAAGTTTGAAGTATGGTAATATATATATATATATATACATGTTGGAGGGCTACACAACTATAGAAATACAACTAGAAAGTTTGAAGTATGATTTGGACTGAATCAGGTTCGTTGAACTAAACTCTTCAAAAGGCTTTCTAGTTTTTGTGTAAATAGCACAAAGCTGCAAAGTGATCTCTACCACACTCACACACAACCGGTATATATATATCACTCACCACCCAACAGTCACATAGATAAGTATATAGAGGGTAACATACCAACTAATAAATTATATCAAAAAGCTATAAATCCAAATATAATTTGGATGGTAAGCGAAATATATTGAATAGCATCGACTACTTTGAAGAGGGCATGACTAGCGTTAGGCATGTTTGACCATTAGGTGCTGCTCATAGCTGTCATGATTAATATCAGGCAGCGCATTATTGATAGGTCATGGCTGACATGGCTAGCATTAGGCGGCGCCTAACGCTAGCAAAATTTCTTTGAAGATATATAATTATGATTTTAATAACTAATATTTTATTATTATATTTTGAAATCTAAATATAATTACAACAATCCCCCACATATTTCAAAATATAAAATAAGTAAAATAAAATAAAATGATTCAATCAAGGGACACGAGCATCTAACACATTATGAAGGTGTTTTTTGGACTATGAACCGGTACTTAGGATAAATAAGTCAGGGTTACAGAAAACTAGTGAAGTATAAAACTTCTATGAACTAGAGTCCTTTGGTGTAACACGATTGAACTTGTCACTCATATTATATCCTCTAATCTTAGCTTGTTCAATGCGGATTGGCGCCATAAGCCCTGCTACGCCTATCTGAATATTCATGAGTGCTCTAGAGAACCTAGTTAAGTTCTTATAGGAAGCGACCTCTTTTACACTCATATAAATGAATTCATCAAGTGTGTACTATAATTAAACACACCACTCACATTTTGGTCTATGGTATTCATTGAGAGTAAAATACTCAATCTTTAACATTGTAGTTGCACTATCACACTATATGGATGGAATCTCAAAATAAAAGATAGTGCTTGCAATCACCAAGTAACTCCATATGAACTTGCGTCATGGGATCTCTATTCAGGTAAGCTGTATTTCCATCACTTGTGACTTTTGTATAGGCATATGCCTCATTCCTCTTGATATTTGATAATTTAGTCAGAGATTTAACACAATTATTTATATTTCTTAGACTGATGTCACATAAGTATCAAATAATATTTTTAAGTATTTTTCAAATTTCTCAAATTTATAGTATAACGCTAGCATTTCTCAAAAAAATACAAATTCACAAATTAAATTTGCTAAGAAATTATGATTTCTTTAGCTTCACATTACCTTTTAAAGGTATCATTTTCACGTTCTAATATGAATTCAAGATATCAACTTTGATATGTCATCATAAAATCATCTTAAATGCTTTCATGGGTCGCATAAATCATCTTGGTCAAACCAAGGATTCACAGAATTAATATAGAACAATCACATGTATCATCTTAAATTAAATCAAGGTATAACATTATCCATTCTATGACGGATTCCCGAATGGATTCTATTCACATTTGAGTACTGTCAATTAATGACATTGGGAAAAATAACTATCCAACAATAACAAATTCTTTTTCAACTTAATTAGCTGGTTGATAATGTTATCCTTAACAAGAATAATAAATTTCTGCAATGAAGTAATTCATAGTTTTTGATATAGCCTCTTCAAAGGCTTTCATAATTTCCTGAAACACAAACAATTATTCTGAATGAGCACAACCATATACATCACTATAATTTTATTTTATTCCAATGGAATAACTCAAAAACTAATAAACCTCTACATGTCTAAAAATAAAATCTATGGAAAAAGATCAAAATTACTCATACTCAACATACATGTTCGAGAAATAATATTTCTTCTCTAAAAGAAAATGAGATAAATTTAATTGCTCCTTTCAAGAGGAAGTTAGCTCCCAATTCTACATGCCAAATACCCCCACAAATCGCTATGAACGATGAATATAAAATATTCCTCTAAGACACAAACAATCATAAAACTAGATTAGTTCATACAAGAAATGACCAGAGTAATTAAGCGTTCACAAAGAATTAGTAGCCCACTCACGTGGCAGAAAGAATCACCAAATAAAATATTGTCAGGTTGTCAAGTAAACTTTAAAACTTCTCATTCATGAGGTGTAACTAAATCAAGCACACGTGAATGTAATTGTAAATACCGAGACATGATAAATTGCATTGTAGACTTAGTTAATCAGAATGATCTTATAACCATCACATGAAAAACCTCACAACACCCAATCCCTGTCAGCACAATTTTAAATAGTGAGGTGGTAAATATATTTTCTAGGCATTGGAAGTATGATAAAATTAAGTGCAGACCTTCGTCATACAAAGGTTTATAGCCAGACAGTCGAAGAATCTTGAGTACCTCATTTCCATCATCACACCTGGCTGGCCAAACACAAACGGTGTTAGAAGATTTCATAAAAACACATCATGTATCATGTAGTTCTCATTAACACAGATAAATCATAACTAAAGAATAAATCAAATTATAATATAATAGTATTAACTTGATAAATAATAAAACATAGTTAAAGAAAAATAAAAAAGTTGGCTTGTAGGAATTGAGAGGCTTGGTATCATTGCCCTAAAATAACTGTGTCTCCCTACGTGAAGGTACAATTGGGCGTCAGCTGCTCCAAAATCAACCCAATTGCTCATAACCTATCTCATCGATAGTCACATCAGCCGAGAGAATAATGAACCGTCTCAACCGCAGTTGCCTATAAAACACAATGTAAAAATTATAAATATAGTAGATAGAAGATAATAGAAAATAAGAGTAAGCATATGTTTTGTATCTCATGTATATCTTTCTATATGTTACTCATTGTGTGTATCATTTTCTATATCTAACAACACCAAGTAAAAGCCTTATATAGGCTCTACAAACTAATGGTTATGGCTATTAAATTTATAAATTAATAGCTAGTAAATATTATAACACCCCAATAAAACCCGGTAAGAAATGATGTAATTAACTCTATAATAAACTCTACAATAAATATTATAATAGAACTTATAACCGAATAGTTTAATACTCAAAATAAAGTTTTTGAATTTAATAAAAGAATAATTTTATTTTAACAATCTCTCACAAATTTTAAAATTTTAAAATAAACAAAAAAAAATATAATAGGTTTGGACAACCTTAATACTGAGCAATAGATGTAAATGTCTCTTGGATTTGAACCTCATTTAGTGTTAACAATTTTTCTCTCAAGGATCATAGTGAGACTATATCTTGAACTAGACCCTTTGAGTTAGAGTTTAACATGTCATACACTAGACATATTCATGAGTTGGTGCAATTATGGCCATGCACCGATTTTAATTATCATGAGAGTTACTAGAGAACAATCCAATTTTCATAGTCACGGCCTCACGACGACTCTCACTTAGATGAATTCTCAAAAGGTATTTGTGACGACGATATCCTGTGGGAGTTTGTCCGTCTTAGACTTATTTAGAGTTATACCATTTCTTAACGTTTACATTTCCGTAGCACAACTGCCTTAGAGATGGGTAAGAGATCATCTTTAGTGTCTCCTCATACTATGGTGTTGGGTACGAGTTACACAATATAGATTATTTTTATCCATTAAACTTTTTTTATGGGGTCCCCAATCACAAAAGACAAGTTACTTTCTTATGTGACTCCCTGTGAACTTAGCTCATCTCTCTCGAATATATATAAAGAATCTAACCTTACACGCCAGTCCATAAAAAATATCCATGTTGAGAAAAGCTGCATAATGATGTCACATGTCGACTTGCCCATATGCTTAGAGTAATAAATAAATATAGTTCTTTCTTGTTAGATCGATAGAAGCTATAGATGTCATTGCTCTCACATAAATATGCATATCAAAAACCATTAAATACCGCCATAGAAGAAATTGATTCCTTCTTGCTAGATTCAAAAAAGCCTTAGAAGTGTCCGCTTCGTATAGAAATACTTGAGAAAACCATTTGAAAACCATAATAAAAATGCTTTTTCTTGAACAATCAGATATATAGAGAAAATCAATGTTGAGCTCCCACTGATAGAGCCTCGGAGAAACCCACTGGTAGAGAATATAATATATCATGAAGAGATCATGCAAATAACATGGAAGTTACTAGCAGAGAAATCTCAGTCTTCTTCAGCAAGCAATAAGTGATATGAAAACCATTGAGCAAACTTTCACAGTATCATAGAAATCCCAGTTTCCTTGAGTAAAATAATAGACCATGATGAAATTCATTATCCAATCCATATAAGCAATCGATAGAGAAATCCCGGTCATGAAGAAAACCCAGCACTATTGATTCTCGGTGCCGTATCAGGATATATGCAGTACATAAGAACACCAAGAGATAATTATAAAAGAACCCATGTGTAATATTTGAGCTCCCATCCAAGTCATTCCTTCGTAATGATGTTATAAATAGTGTGGATATATCTCAAGCTCCTGTGAGAATATTTCAAGTAAAAATCTCTAACACATTCACAAGATTAGTATCATCTCCCACAATAAAATATTTGTTTAAGATTTAAAAATCAAAACTACAAAATATATAACTGCATAATTATAAACACAGGAACAACCCCCACATTTCAACATATGTTCGCTATTCATTCGTCAATAACATGCTTCTCAGAAAATAGGAACTTCATGACCAAAAAATTACTCCAAATAGAAATCAAACACTAAATTGATTTTAAGCAAACTGCAAATAGCTAGGTTTTAAGAAAACCAGTGAACAGTAAAAACTAATAAGCTGTGAAATATGCTTTGGTATGCCAAACTAATTTTAATAATCTTATCTAATATTTCCCTCCAAAAATAGAACTTGTTTTCTGATTACCCAAACTAATTTAATCAGTTTTAATCTTATAGGATTACACACGAAAAACCACCAACTCATTTAGCAAATAATCATTGATGTACTAATAGCCAAATAAAATAGGAGATTCACTTGTAACCGCCACACACATTCCACCATTTCAATTTCTCAACTAACAGTGAGTTCCACTCTCACTTAACTGATCCATGTGCTTATTTATAAATGCATCTAAATGCTTTAAACTAGAAGTGAATGGCTGAATGTAACTGTCCAAATTATATATTTAAAACCTGTAACTGACCAAGACTAATCAGAAATTGTAAGACATATCAATTCAAATAATCACATGGCAAAACTTCTCATTTAAAACACAGAACATTATAAAATAGTTAAATTCATTTATTGCAATAATTGCAATACCTGGCTTGATTGGGTATTATTATAATCAATTCATATTTATGTATTTGTAGGCACATTTAAATTTGGTTATATGACAAGATTGATTCCAACAATCAAAATTCTTGTAAACCATTTAACTGTATATACTAGCAATGATCATGTCTCAAGTAGATAACAAATATTCTCTTTCATGCTGAAAACTATAATTAACCACAACCTACAATAACCCATCAAAAAATACAAGAACAATATAAGGCAAAATCTATTAAGAACATAAGAAGATTCTGAACCAATAGCAGCAGATAATTGTTGCAATATAGAAACAGTGAGCAGTTTTCCTTTGGAATATTATGTAGTTCATAAAAACACATCATGTAATTCTCATTAACAAAGATAAATCATAACTAAAGAATAAACCAAAGTACAATATAATAATATTAACTTGACAAATAATAAAATATAGTTAAAGAAAAACAGAAAAGTTGGCATGTGAGGATTGAGAGGTGTCATATCACTATCCTAAAACAACAGTGCTTCTTTACGTGAAGGTACAATCAAACATCAGCTGCTCTAAGATTTAACCCAATTGCTCACAGCCTATCTCATCGGGAGGCACATCTGTCGGGAGAATAATGAACCGTCCCAATAGCAGTTGCCCATAAAACACAACGTAAAAAGTATAGATATAGTAGATAGAAGATGGTAAAGAATAAAAGTAAGTACATGTTTTGTATCTCATGTATATCTTTCTATATGTCACTCATTGTATGTCACATTTTTCTATATCTAACAACACCAAGTAAGAGCTTTATATAAGCTTTACAAACTAGCCGTTACGGCTATTATGATTCTCAATTAATAACGAGTAAATATTATAACACAATAAAACCCAATAACAAAGGATGTAACTAACTCTACAATAAATTTACATTATAATAAAACTTATAACCAAATAGTTAAATATCCAAAATAAAGTTTTGAAATTTAATAAAAAAATAATTTTATTCTAACATAAGGATAGTAAACTATAACAAAAACTCATATGCTCTGGAGACCATAGAGCACTTCCTCCATTTAAAACAATTTTAGCTAATGTAGTGAAAAGCTACTTCCTTAACGTTACATGCAAGGCAAATACCATCAGAATTGTCAATAATAAAACATGCCTATTAAAGATTAATATGCATGCAGCTTATCAAGCTAACATGTCTATACCATGTAGCAATATAACAAGTGCTAATCGGTAATCATGATCTTTTTTTTAATCGGCATCTATTATTAATATTGTTAGAAATATCAAGTTAAAAAATATATTATTCATCTCATGAAATTCAACACATAAAATATGAAACTCATATTACAATACTTTACAAATAAAGTAGACAAAAAATTTATCAACAGAGGCGTGTAGTCACTGCTCTTAAAAATAGATCGTGTTCCTCTAAGTACATGATCATATACAACAGATTATGGCGGCCTACTCTTCAGAATTTAACTATCGCTTCTTCGCAAAAGTGCACTCTTTAATGCGAAGGTATAAAGAACAACTTCTTGATCATTTCAAGATTGAATAAAAATGTTAAATAAATATATATATACGTTGAAGGGCTACACAACTATAGAAATACAACTGCAAAGTCTGAAGTATGGTTTGGACTGAATCAGGTTCGTTGAGCTAAACTCATTCAAAAGGCTCTCTAGTTTTTGTGTAAATAGCACACACAACCCTTATATATATATATATATAACTCACCATCCAACAGTCACATAGATAAGTATATAGAATGTAACATACCAATTAATAAATAATATTAAAAAGCTATAAATCCAAACATAAATTAGAATGGTAACCGAAATATATTGAATAGGTAAACAATGGCTACTTTGAAGATATATGATTATGATTTTAATAACTAATATTTATTATTATATTTTGAAATCTAAATATAATTACAACAGTTAGTAATATCAACACTACCGAATATTTGTCCATTCCTAAGAGGTTAAACAATGACCACTTAACCGTCAATGATCTATCAAAAAGAGAGCTCAAAGACCATGTTTAATTACTCCAATTGATTCTCCCTCCTGAAATTCAAGGAAAAAATAATGGTATCCCAATATAAAGAATAATGAGAAGAAGATTGAGACCATATTATAAAAAAAATTCCATCTATTCAGAAAAAAAATGCATAGATCATAGCCTGCTATGATTATATATAAATAATTATCTCTCTAAAAGTTTTAGGAAGGACTTGCAAATATATTTGGTTCCTGCACTTTGTTTGTATTTCTGACTATGATTATTAGCAAGCTGATGACATAGAGATGAAATGCGATATTGGCACGGCTCAATCAAACTAAAAGTCCCAACTGTGGAGAGCTTTGATTTGATTGAGCCGATCCAACATCACTCTTTGACTGGTTACATTGATATAAAAATTACAAAACAAAAAAAAAAAGGGTGAAGAAGAAGAAGAAAGAAAGTACTGCAATGTAGGAAGAATGCAAGAAAATTAGTCTCCTTCAATGGCCTACTGTGTGATTCGCGCCATTGATGCATGAACTTGCAGTGGCACCTCGTCTGGGCACGAAGCAAGGGAAGACGGTGAGAGAAAGATGAAACCTATGGGAACCGCAGAGGGAATCAAGAAGATAGATCATGAATCATGGAAAAGAATGAAGGTATTAAGTTGAGAAGTTGCAAAAGAGAAGAATTGGATGGTTGAGACGTCTGAATCTTAATTTGCTTTAATAGAAAAGAAATATCTGTACCATAGATTTGAAAGCTTGCTTTTCCAATTACTGATTGAGTATACTTCTACTATAGTTCCTATTCCATGGAAAGGTCTGGCGATTGTTCATAATGTTTTTTTTAATCCTGTGTTAAACTAAATAAGGTTGTCGTCAATTGTGGTCATCATAGCGTCACCATTGATGGTGTGGTTTCTTTCTCAACACCATGGTAGCTAGGCGGAGAAATGGCACAAATTGCATATGAGAAGTAATCCTTCGACCCACTCACAAGGCAGTGGTGGAGCCATGAAATTAATCTAGAGGCAACCTGTTAGTAATTTTTATTAAAAAATATGTTTTGTGTAATAGTTTTAATATTTATTAATGAATTAGATACTCTATTTTAATAAGAATTTGAGTGAGCAATGTTTGACTTGCATTCATTATTCAATGATTATGTATGCATGTCTCTTATTCTACATAGTAAATAATTTTGTGTGTAGAAGAAAGTTTACACACGGAAGATTAAATTATGGGTCAATAAACTCTTAGAGTTGGGTGTTAAAATTACATATGTAGAGAATATTAATTATTGATGGAATTCACGTCCCGGTATAAGAATTGATGATACCCCTTGAGTAAGCTTGTATGTTTTGATTATGATAAACCCTGCAATTAGATTATAAATCTAACAGATCAAATAAGTTAAGTGAAAGGTCTCAAAGAATTGAATAAGTCTATTAAATTTAAATTGTCAATAATTTAATTTAATAGACAGATATTTGTGATCTTAACGTGGAGAGATACATAAGTATTTAATAATATGAAGCTCAAAATATAATTTTTAATATAACAGGCAGTGCAATTATAAATCTTTAATTGTATAAATTATAAATAGAGACCGATTGTTTTAGGAATTCTTAGTTGCGTAAGAAGCCTTAGTTTTATTAATCATGTGGTCTCTGCTGTGATTTTTATATATTGCACTTATGAGCAGCTAGGGTTATAATTCATAATCTTAGTTATACATTTTGTGTGTGTGTGTGTGTGTGTGTGTGAGAGAGAGAGAGAGAGAGAGAGAGAGAGAGAGAGAGAAATTCTAGTAGCTACGAACCCACTCTCTCTGGAGTAAGGTGTGTACGAGAGATACAATAGAAGTCTCAGAGATTGCGTTCGAACAGTTGATTCGTACTTATTACTGTTCGAGATTAAAGTAGAAGGATTTCGAATATCATACATGTTTGTTTGAGATTAAAGTAGAGAGATCTTGAAAGTATAATACTATTCACGTAAATTAGCTTTTACTAATTAGACCAAAATTTTTTGGTATTATACGTATGGAGTATAGCTTGGTCGAGGGCTATTCCATAGTCCCAACACAACATTAAGGGAGCAACTATTAAGCACACCCAAGAAATTTTTTTCCTTTCAAATCAACATTAGGACATTTTATTTCATTTATAGATATAATGTATATTAATTTATATATATATATATATAAGTGGGTGTTTAAAGCAAAATAATTATTTAAGGTGTACATTTATAAATTTTCAAAGTAGAAAATTAAAAAATATTTCTAAAACTATTGGTAAAAATAAAATTTTGTAAAAATTAAGGGGGTAAATTGAAAATTATATCTAAATTCGAGGGCAAAAATAGGTGACTTTTCAAAATTTAAGGAGTAAAGCAAAAATTACTTCTAAAATCATAGGCTAAAATATGGCTTTTCAAAATATTAGGAGTAAAACTAAAAATTATTTTGGAAACTATGATTAAAAATAAAATTTTTAAAAGTTGAGAGGACAAGTGCTACCTCTAAGTATGAGTTGCTTCCGCCCCTACTCACAGGCATGTATTTATGACTCTAGGCCTGTCAGTGGATCGAAGGATCCAATCAAGTAGATTCGGATCCAATTAATCAAATCCAGTTTGATAATTCGGTAATCTGAATCTGATAAAATTTGATTATTTTTAGATCGGATCCTGACAATCCTTCGATGGTCAACAAATTCTATATATATATATATATAATTCATATTTCATATTTCTCAATCAACTCTTATTTGTTACCTCTTTACATTTCAGATTAACTCGTTTATGATAACATCAATCAAACACGTTATGACTTTTGATGTCGAGTTTTATAATTACAAATGTGATACATTCGACAAATTTTATTTCCTCCACAATTCGGACTCAAGATTGATTCAAAATGCTATTATGGTAAAAATCAAGAAGAGAAAAGAAAATGATATTATAGTTCAGGGAACTGTAAGCATTCCTAGCAACAGATCCTTGATAGGACTTAGGTCCCTTAAACAGTCCTATGATTGGAGAATTTACATTCCATTCACCCGAATCAGACATAATGTTCGAGAGGAATACTGAAGGATATTTCAATATCAATCATAATTAAACCAGGGAAAAAAAAGAAAAAGAAAAACTCTATCTTCGGAGTAAACTCTAAACCTAAACCCAAAAATCAGGCTATGTTTGGTATCGGTCTCAATTCTAGTTTCGGTTTTGTTTTTTGTATTCTCAAAATTAAAAAATTTGAAGACTATTCATTTTTTTTATTCTTGAAAATAAAAAATAAGACTATCAAAAACATCATCATTTTTATTTTCGTATAAAAACAATTTCAAAAACTCATAAAACACTTTTTAAATAATTCTCAAAATTGAAGTGTTTTTTAAAAAATTTTCTAAAAACAAATTCTTGAAATAACTTACCAAACAAGATTTTAATAGAAATAGTTTTCGTCAAATTTTAAAAAACAAAAACAAAAACAGTAAACAAATTAACTTTCTGGTCCACCCACATATTATATTCTCACTTTAACGTCCAAAAGCAAAACAAAGGCTGCAACTGATGAGCAATACACTAGTCAAGAACATAAAAACTCATATGAGAGAGAGAGAGAGAGAGAGAGAGAGAGAGAGAGAGAGGGGGAGGGTAAAAATGCATAAATGGTTAAGAATCCCAACAAACAGCCCACTTGCAAAGGTGCCCTATGTGACTTTATCAATCAGGTAGAATATCTTATCTGTAAAACAGTCACGAACATGGAAACTTTATCACCGTCTAGTAGATGTCCGAGCTTGCTCTTTCGTACAAAGTATAAGCTCGACTATATGGCCATCCTCTGTTGTATGAGACCACTGTTGTGAATGTATATGTATATGTATATATATCTATCTAATAAAACAGAATGGTTTTTGAATTTTGATTGGACATTTGTCCTACATGGCACAAATCTTATATTTAACGGAGGAGATTTATTTTTAACATTATTCAATGGCTTGGATGAATTTTGAGTGTGTCTCACACATTCAAAATCTCGCCCAAAATGTCTGACACACCATTTCACCGAACACTCAAAGTCAAACTTTTACTTTATTTTGTGTAGGCCCACCTCTAACGTCTCTCACATTTCCACTTTCTCTCATACTCTCTCTCTCTCTTTTTAGGTTGTACAAAGTCCTGCTTTACATAGTAGATATAAAAAGACAACTTAAGAGACAAATCTATTTCACGCAAAATGGATAATCATCTCTGGCAACCTACGAAGGCTACATGGCCACCCACAGTTAAGAGAAACCCAACATCTTTCTTTTTTTTTTAACTGTATCATTTTGCACAACCATCAAAACAAAAAAATTTTTTTCTTGGATCTCACGTTTACCGTATCATTTGATTCGACTCTCGAAAGCTGAGCTCTCGGACTGTAGTTTCAGTGTAACGGTCTTGAACCTATTAGAGAATTAATATAAAGAGCAATGTAGATAAATTTTGTCAAGGCCTTATTGTTCAATTTGATGAGATGCATTCATAAATTGCTTTGGTTGAATTCAAGATGATTGTTTATATTCAATAAGCATATTCAGATTTTATTGTGAATTTATATGAGTGCTATGCTAGCTGAAAACATACCTGCTTCACGAATTCAGGGATTGTATCTTCTAGGTGCACAAAAAAACAAGGATACAAAAATATACAAAGAAAAAAAGTAGTTATTATTGTTCAAGAAGAAAAGGCAATTTTTTTATGCTCTTTTATAACCATTGGTGCACTGGTGGTTGGGGTGTTTGAATAATTGTTTTCTTGCCGCTTATGTTCTAATTAACTTAATAGTGGTGCACTCAAAACAATTGGTTAAATTTTTTAGAAATTGATTTTATGATTCATATCTTTCTTAATTTAATTTAATAAAGATTGAGGTTTTTTTTTTTTTTTTTTTTTTGTAATAAGAAACTCCATTATGTATTTTCTATAATTAGATAAATTTTGGATACTAGAACTGCATATGGCACATGTATGGGCAAATCCAATAGTCAAATTGAAGACTTCCAATTAATGATGATGATCTTATTTATAGTGATTTGTTTTATTTGTTTGATTATGCTTAATAGTTATATTGGGTATATATACAAATTATTAGTTTAAAAGAGCTCAAATTTTAAAATGTCTTGAAAATACAAATTATATGATCAAAGTGAAATTTTCAAATTCAACTTTTTGTTGAAAACTGTAAAAATTATATAGAAGTCATTACTAATTTTGTTGGGGGATGCTGTAGGCATGGATCATCCCTAAAATTTAAGTACTGTCGCTTAAACAGTAATTTAGATATTATTGGTGCTTATAAATAATATCTAGGTATTAGAAGTCATTTCATACATAAACTCACATGAAAATTTTTTAGTTGGTTTAGGTCGCTCACATTGATATCTCCGTATGCAAATTCTTTTATTGTTAAGCTATTTTATTTTTTGGGAGGAGAAAAGCATAGATAACTACTTAGTTTAGAAGAGCTGATTTTTTTAATTTTTAAGAACAATTTTTATTATACATATACATGTGATTTGGTAACAATTAATTCTGTGAATTAAATGAGACTCTCTACCGCATGACGTATACATAATATTCAGATTGTTATTATCGAGAGTGCCGTAGGCACGAGTTATTCCTAGTATATGTATATAGCAGGAAGTGTGATGATTTAGAAAAACGAAAGAATAACATTTGAAAAGAATAATATATAAATACTGAAATAGCAAAATATTAATTTTTTGTTAAAATAACTGTTGAAAAGTAAAAATGAGAAGAGGTAAACTTGACCATTTAGAAGTCCACCATTATTGAAGAACCACTATTGTTAAAAAGTAACCCACTATGAATGAAGAAAGTTGTTTATTTCACATTCTCCATTCACACTATATATTCACATTTGTCTTGTATCTATAAATAGGGAGTGTCTTTTGAGGCATTGTATCAATTCAAGAAGAAGGAGAAGAAGTGAGTTAGAGAGATAAAGAAAGATGGAGAGTTCTCTCTAAAATTTAGAATTGAATAAAAGAGTGATTCTTGATTGTGTTTTACACATTTGAGTGTTTATAATTCAATCACCACAAGTGGTTGAACCTTTTCATTCGCCTAATAGTGGTATCAGAGCCAAGGAAAAGTATACTTTGTGGTTACCTTTCGAGGAATCTTTAATATCAGAACTCTTAAGGTTCTCTTCCTCCTCTCCGACTGTCACTACGGCCATCCTACAGTCGTCTCTCCATCTAACGTCCGGCAACCTTCCAAATTCAAACTCCAAAGTACTGTTTTGAGATATTTAAAACCAAATGGCAAACAGGACTATACAGGAACTCATCCTAAAGATGACGAAAGACAATTACGACTATTGGTGCATCCAAATAAAAGCTACACTAGGCGCTCAAGATGTCATAGACATCGTGGAAGATGAGTATGAGGAAGCCAAATCCAAAGAAGCCGAGGCATTCATGTCTGATGCTCAACGAACAATCCTTTGTGCCGATCGAAAGAAGGACTGTAAGGCCAAGTCTATCATCTACCAGGGCTTTGATGAGGCCATATTCGAAATCATCGCCTCCGCCAAGATGTCCAAAGAAGTCTGGGAGACTCTCCACTAAACATACAAGGGTGCTGACAAAGTGAAGAGGATTCGCCTCCAAATCTTATGTGGTGAATTTGAATCCCTATAAATGAAGTCTGCTGAGTCCATTGCCGAGTATTATACTCACGTAATGGTAGTTAAGAACTTGCTAAGGAGAAATGAAGAAATTCTCGCAGGCATAAGAATATGTGAGAAGATTTTGCTATCTTTGGATCCAAAATTTAACTACATAGCCTTTACTCTAGAAGAAACTAAAGATTTGAAGACCATGTCGGTAGAAAAGCTTATAAGTTCACTACAAGCCCACGAGTAGAAGGTCAATAGGAGAAGTAATGACAAAGCACTGGAGCAGGCCCTACAGTCAAAACTATATTTGACCAATGGGAGATACGAGTAAGGGGGGACGTCACAACGAGGATGAGGGCGAGGTCGAGGATCTTGTGGAATAGGATCTGGATATTCTGAATCTAGAGGCGGAGGTAGAGGTAGACAAAGATTCACTAGAGAAGGATGTGGATAACAGGATAATGTCCCGAGAGGAAGAGGATGGGAAAGAAAAGGCGATTACAATAACCATCAAAACAATAACAAAAATAACATCGAGTGCTATAATTGTTATAAGTTTGGGAACTATAGTAATGAGTGCTGGTTAAGACCATCAATAAAGAAGGTTAGTGAGGAGGCTAATCTTGAAGAAACCAAACCAATTGCTAGAGAATTGTTGATGCTGATGGCACACAACTCAACTCAGGACCAAGATGTTTAGTACCTCGACTCCAGAGCCAGCAACCACATGACTACCAGAAAGAACCTATTCACTAAATTTGATGAGAAAGTTCAAGGAAAGTTATCATGCAGCTATCTCTCTAAAGTTCTAGTCCGAGGGAGAGGCGATGTTCTAATCAAGCGGAAAGGTGGAGATCACGCTTTCATCTCTAATGTCTATTATGTGCCAAACATGAAGACCAACGTCTTCAGTCTAAGACAACTCATAGAGGAAGGCTACCATATTAGCTTTAGAAACAAGCAGATGATGATCTCAGACACTCAAGGGAAGCTAGTCATTCGAGTCACTATGGCAAAAAATCGAATGTTTTCTCTCGCCATCCATCACGACACACCAAAGTGTCTGAGTGCGGTTATTAACAATAAAGACTAGCTATGGCATCTAATGTATGGACACTTAAATTTTGAAAGCTTGAAGCAGTTGGGAAGCAAGAAAATGATGTATGGCTTACCAAACATTTACCATCTAAATGAAACATGTGAGAGTTGTGTTCTGAGTAAGCTAAACAGAAACAACTTTGGAAAGTGACTGGAGATCTACCACACTGCTCCAACTAGTGCACACAGACTTATGTAGTCCTTTGAAACCAATTTCAAATGGACAAAATCGATGCTTCCTCACCTACACCGACAACTACAACAGGAGGACTTGGGTATACTTCCTGAAAAGGAAGTCAGAGGCGTTCGACAGATTCAAAGAGTTCAAAACTCTTGTGGAAAAGCAAAATGGCTGCCACATTAAGTCACTCCAATTAGATCAAGGAGGAGAGTATACGGTAAAAGATTTTGAGGAATTCCTTAGACAACAAGGAATTCAAAATCAGTTCACACCAATCTACATTCTCCAGTTAAATAGTGTAGCTAAGAGGAAGAATCGCACCATCCTTAATATGGCTAAAAGCATGTTGAAGGATTAAAATATGCCCAAATGATTCTGGATAGAAGCGGTGTTGTGTGCGATTTATTTGCTCAATAAGTATCTTAAGAAGAGTCTTACTATAAAGACACCACAGGAAGCTTGGAGTACTCACAAGCCTAGCATGAGTCATCTTAGAGTGTTTGGCTTCATAGCCTACACCAAGATACCGAAGGCAAGAAGGACAAAGTAAGACGACAAAGGAGAGAAGTGTATCCTTGTTGGATACGACGATAGAACAATAGGATATCGTCTATATAATCCCACCATGAAGAAAGTCATTTTTAGCCGGGATGTCATTTTTGAAGAAAATGAATCCTAGAATTGGGACCAGATTGAAACCTCCAGAAATGCAGAATTAACACTTGAGGAAGAAGAAACTGCACAAGCAAGAGAAGTGGCTATCGAGCCACAAGTACCTAGAGATCAGTAGACACCTTTACATGGTTTCCACTCACCATGGAGGAATGAAGCTCCATCACCAATCGAGCGTGAACTTTAAGACATAAGGCCTAGAGGAGCTAGTACCCTAGCTAATTTGTATGAAAATACAGAATCGATGGAAGAGTATGTCACTCTATACTGTCTGCTACTTATCAGTGATCCAATTAGCTTTAAGGAAGCTAAAGAAGAAGACAAATAGAGAAGAGCAATGGATGAGGAGATTCAATCCATTGAGAAGAACAGAACATGGGAATTGTCTACTCTCTCAAAAGGCTAAAAGACCATTGGTGTGAAATGGGTCAATAAGACCAAGAGGAATGCCCAAGGAGAAGTCTAGAGTGTTGGGTACTGCGGAATTTCTCATGACCTGGCTATAGTGTATACGCATACTACCAAAAAATTTCGATCTGATTAACATAGCCTAATCTACGTAATTAGAATCGTACCTTTGAGATCTATCTGGTTTGATCTCGAATGACAATAATCAGCATTAAGCACGAAGCAGTCGCTCGAACTCAACATTCGGACTTCTGCTGTATTTCTCGTACACGCCTTGCTCTACAGAGAGTGGGCTCGCCGCTGCTAGGGTTTCTCTTCCTCACAAAATCGTGTATCTCTCAATTATGTGTAGAGTGTGTCACTCTAGCAGCTCTTAGAGCGTGTATATATATAGAGGCTACAACAGTGACCATAGGATTAGTATAACTAGGGCTTCCTACGCAAATAAGGACTCCTAATCCAACCAGGATTAATCCTTATTTACGTAAATTATAATTTATACCACTAACAAATTATAATTGCACTCCCTGTTATACTAGAAATTATATTTCGAGCTCCATATTATTAAATGCTTATTTATCTCCCCACGTTAAGATTACAGATACCCGTCTATTAAATTAAATTACTGACAATTAAATTTAATATACTTATTTAATTCCTTGAGACCTTCTACTTAACTTATTTGATATGTCAGATTTATAATCCACCTGCAGGGTTTGACATAATCAAAACTTATAAACTTCCTCAAGGGGGCATCATCAATCCCTATAAGGGGACGTGGATTCCATCAATAATAAATATTCACCATACATGTAATGTTATTGTCCAACTCACTGAGTTTATTGACCCTTAAAGAATCTCACTCTTCTGTGAATCAAAACAATAAATACTACATGCACGTGTCTATTTATTATATTAGGATTAAGAGCATAAGCACTCATAATAATCATGAGTTATTAATTGTTTTATATAGTTAGTATAAAAACAATTACCCCAACACGGTCCTGTTCAATACACACAAAGTGTACCAGTGCAAGGAGTTGGAATTATACCATTCCTCATAGTCAAGACATACCTATTAAAACCTTGTACTACAGTCCTACTGATGGTGTGTCCATTTCCATCTAAGACTGTGAACGATTAACTTATATTTCATGAGAACCGATGATCTAATCTTCCGTGTGTAAGTCGTACTCTACACACCAAATCATCTACTATATAGAATAAGAGACACACATGCATAATCATTAAATAAATAACGCAATGCAAATATTTCTCACACAGATTCTCATTAAAATGGAATAACTAATTTATTAATAAATACTAAAGTCACTACACAAAGCATGTCTTTTAGTATAAATTCCCAACAATGATACAAAGCAAGACTTGTCGCCAAAGGCTACAAGTAGAAGGAATGGATTGACTATTGTGAAGTCTTTGCCCCAGTTGCCTTACTTGAGACCATCATATTGTTGATTTCACTAGCTGCGCAAAATAGATGAAAAATTTATCAGCTAAACTCGAAATCAGCATTTCTGAATGACTTTCTTGAAGAAGAAACCTATATTGATCAACCATCTAGATATGTGAAGAAAGGTAAAGAAGATAGAGTATACAAGCTGAAAAAAGCACTTTATGGCTTGAAGCAAGCTTCCTGTGCCTGGAATATGAGGATCGATGATTATTTTCTAGCAAATGGTTTTAATAAGTGTCCATATGAGCATGCCCTATATATGAAGATGGACATAAACAACAACATGTTGATTGTTTGCCTATATGTTGATGATTTGATCTTTACTTGTAATAATCCAGCGATATTTGATGCTTCCAAGAGGAGCATGATAAAAGAATTCAAGATGACAGATATAGGCTAAATGACTCATTTCCTTGGCATAGAAGTTGTGCAAAGTGAGAAGGAAATCTTCATCTCCCAAAGGAACTATGCGAAAGAGATCCTGAACAAGTTTAGGATGAAAAACTGCAACTCTGTGACAACTTCGGTTGAAACAGGATTGGAGTTAAGAAAGAAGAGCAAGGATATGTTAAAACTATCTATTTCAAAAGCCTGGTTGGAAGCTTAAGGTACTTGACTTGTACCAGACCAAATATACTCTATGGAGTTGCACTAATCAGCAGGTACATGGAGACTCCTGACCAGTTCTATCTAAATGCAGTGAAGAGGATACTCCGCTTTGTCAATGGTACCATCAATGATGGTATATTCTATTCATCAACTAGATATTGCAGACTTATTGGCTATTCAAATAGCGATTGGGGGAGAGATCTTGATGAAAAAAAGAGTACGACTGGATTCACATACTTTATGGGAGATACATCGTTTACATGGTCATCAAAGAAGAAACCCATCGTAACGCTGTCATCATGCAAAGCTGAGTATATTGCTGCCAGCTCAACTATTTGTCATGGTATTTGGACCAGAAATGTTTTAAAGTATTTGAGATTTCCATAAGATAATCCCACAGAAGTCTATATCGACAATCGATCAATGATTGCTCTTACGAAGAATCCATTCTTTCATGAGAGAAGCATGCATATTGATACTTGGTATCATTTCATCAGGGAGCATGTCAAAAACAAGGAAGTGCAATTGATTTCTTGCAGGACTTATGATTAGATAGTTGATATTTTCACAAAGTCACTCAAGCACGATAACTTTGCAAGACTGAAGACAATGCTCGACAAGAATGACAAATGTAGGAAAGTCAAGTTTAAGGGGGAATGTTGAAAAGTAAAAATAAAAAGAGATAAACTTGACTATCTAGAAGCCTACCATTGTTGAAGAACCACCATTGTTGAAGGAACTACCATTGTTGAAAAATAGCCCACCATGGATGAAGGAAGTTGTTTATTTCACATTCTCCATTCACACTTAGATTGTAACTATAAATAGGAAGTGCCCTTTGTGGCCTTGTATCAATTCAAGAAGCAAGAGGAGAAGTGAGTTAGAGAGAGAAATAAAGAAGGAGAGTTCTTTCTAAAATTTAGAGTTGAATAAAATAGTAATTCTTAGTTGTGTTTTACACCTTTAAGTGTTTATAATTCAATCACCACAAGTGGTTGAACCTTCTCCTCTGCCTAACAATAACCAAGTAGTTTCATCAATTCTTAATTTTAAAGAAAAATTAAAATGCATGAGAAATTAATTATGCAATTTGAATCTCACATAAAGCTATATTTTTAACTTAAGGAAATTAATATATTGGACTGTTTAGATACACAACATTATTTTTTTTCTTAGAAAAATAATTCACCATTTATGAAACATATGTGAAATTGATGAAATTGTTGGTGGTGATAGTTTGTATTAATCGTGGCATGAAAATCAGTCCTTATATTCTTGGAAAATGTTTCTTGAGAGAGTTGAAGGTTTTGAAAAGGACACCATTCTTATCCATCCAGCCAAGCACTGTATCCTTGTAACAAAAATCTCTCACTTGGGGTGCATTAACTTCAAAGTAGAATCTGTTGCATATCAATGGCACAGTTTCCGCGGGCGCGGGGGCGGGGGCGGGGTGATCGGCGGAGACGGGGGTTGCGTGTGGATAGGCATAGATAATACAATTAAAATTGATTGGGCAAACCAAAGAAAAATGACTTCCATAGTCGGGAAGTGCACCAGGCACTTGGAGGAGGGAAGCGGAGAGAAGCAAAAGAGGAATGGAAGGAAATTTTTTTTTTTTTTTCTGTTTGATTTTGTGAAAAAAATAAAAATAAAATAGAAAAAGAGAAGAGAGAAAAAGAGAGTGTGTGTATGTATTTTTTTTCCTCAGTTTCCTTACTCTTCCCTCCTTTTCTCTCTCCTCTCTCTTAGGTAAAATTTTTTCTTCCCTTTCCCTTCCCCTTTCTTTCTCTTTCCTCTCGCAAGTTCTAAACAGTTTGTAATAGATCAATATGTTGCTTTATTAAAATAGAGTAATGCTATACAAACAAAAAAATTTATACAGAATTTATTTTTAAAATGATATTGTTAAATAAGAGTTATTCATTTTAAAACAAAACATCTTACTCTTAATTAAAAAAATACCACTGTCCACGTCATTTTAGTGGTATTTTATGTTATAGCATTTTCGTTAAAAAGGGGCATGCAAACCAATGAAAAAGAAGCAAAATGTTCTCCCAAGTGCGTGGTGGCCTACCTGAGAAGGGCACATTATCTCCTCCGGATAGATTTCCAACCCTTTACAAGTGTGTAGGGTAGGCATTCCCTAAATGAACCCTTTAAAGAGAACTCAAATCTTATTGCCACACAGCAGATACCATAATCTTTTAGCTAGGGTACTGGAAAGGAATCCAACTTCTCCATATCTTAAAAAGTGTTTAAGGCTATTAACAAACAATTAGAAAATATCTTACCCTACACTACTTACCTGGGCTGTTAGTAAAGAAGACTATGATATTCTAGATATTTAGCTAGAGACCACACCACATCCAGAGGCTTCAGGTTTATGATGTCTATCTTAACCTTCCAACGGTATTACCACAACATTACAACACATGAACCATTATATATGGACCTTTCCTTGCACTATGGAGAACTCAAAGAGTGTTTCTAACTTCTATACTAGCCAGAAGTAGTATTAAGAGAGATAATGGAGGCAAACAGCGCGCGCAAAGGGTTCATGAAAGGGAAGCTGGTAATGTCCTTTTGTCGGGCAGCCAAGCCTGTAGCTTCCTCAACCGTGCAATACATGAGTAGAAAGGTCAAGCCTAGTTCCTCTGCTTCTTCGACTGCCTCGGTGGGTTTCGTCATCAACCACGACTATGTAACTCCTCAACCGCATCAGAAAGTTTTCTTTGCCGCACCAGAGATTAATGGCCATGGCTCGTATGGCAAGTTTGAGAACCTCTATGGCGTAGCTGCGGACGAAAGCGTTGATTTGAAGGCTGCTAGTTATATCTCTAGCGTTCGGGAGCGATTCAGGGTTGAATGAGTCATCTCATAATGTAAGATGTCTCAGGAAATGCACTTTAGATTTTAGTCCTCACTCTCTAAAGCCATCGTCATCTGGAAAATAGGTTGATTTTAAGAAATTAGGTTGTATATATGTTATGTGTGTTTGTTATATATATGTACCCTTGCCCTACTCAGTTGCAGTTGTTGAGTCACTGCTTGAAGTTGTCCCATAATAAGATAAGAAATTGGAAAATGATGTTGTATCAGTGACACTTCTGTAACTAATAGCCATTTTAATTAGTGTTTTGTTATAAAGTTAATGACTCTTATATAAATATATCATTCTAGTGATAAAAATTTTATAAATTTTTTGTTTGTATAGCATTACCTTAAAAAAATTAATTTGTTATAACTCATTTTTTATTTCTTTTTTGTTGTATTTGTTGGTATTGGGTTGGCTTCAGCGCCCATAGACCCATGACTCATAAGTGGTAGTTATTGTTATGATTCTCACTAATGCGTGTTTGAAATTCAAATTTATTAAAAAAAAAGAAAAAATAAATAAAATGAGTGATTCTAAATTTTTATTTTATTTTTTTTAATATTCTTTCATCTTTTATTTTCTCAATAACTAAATACACAATGTAATTTTATATTATTTTTTTCACCAAATTTTTTATTTAAACATAGTATAATGCTATGTTTGGAACTCGAATTTATTAAAGAAAATAAAAATAAAAATGAAAAGTAGGGAAAAAAGAGGAGATGGATTCTAAATTCTTACTTGTGTTTTTTTATCCTTCGCTTTCTCTAACTAAATATACAATATAATTTCATATCTTTTTTCTTCACCAAATTCTTGATCTAAAAGGGAAGTTATCACGTCTTAATTCTGTATATATGTAGAGTATTAGAGACTTCTTTCTCTCTCTTTGTCTCTGCTCTCCATTCCCATAAAAATTTGAATGTGAGAATGTATCTTAGTGGTGAACTGTGAATGTATGTTGGCTACCATTGATACATCAGTCCCTCATTCATATCAATATTCGGTGGCATATGTAGTTAGAATATTGAAGGCCCATGTTCGAGGGTAGTTTGGATAAGTTCCTTTCTTTTACAAAGTTTTCCATTGAATGGATGTTTCAGATAAAAGAATATTACTCCCTTATACTGGAATCTTTCCTTCCAGAGTTGGGTACATAGAGTTTGGGAAAAAATAAAAGCCTAGCTTTTAAACTTTTAAAAATACTTAAATTTAGATCTCGTTTGATACAGTGTTTTTTTAGCTTTTTTTTGTTTTGTTTTGTTTTTTTTATTTATAAGTAAAAAATGTTAGAATTTTTTTACATTTTTCGTTTTTATAAACAAAAGATAAGCCAAAAATAAAAACTATGAAAACAAAAAAAATCAGAAAAAATTAATATTTTTACTTATAAACTAAAAATAACTAGACAAAAAGTCCTACTAAACGACTTTAGTGCCCTTTTATTAGCAAGGTCAAGCCAAGTCCCTCGGCTTCTCCGACTGCCTCTGTGGGTTTCGTCATCAACCACGAATATGTAACTACTCAACCGAATCAGAAAGTTTTCTTTGCCGCACCAGAGATTAATGGACATGACTCGGATAGCAAGTTTGAGAACCTCTATGGCGTAGCTGCAGACGAAAGCTTTGATTTGAAGGCTGCTAGTTATATCTCTTGCGTTCGGGAGCGATTCAGGGTTGAATGAGTCATCTCAGAATGTAAGATGTCTCGGGAAATGCACTTTAAATTTTAATCCTCTCTCTCTCTAAAGCCATCATCATCTAGAAAGATAGGTTGATTTCAAGAAATTAGGTTGTATATATGTCATGTGTTTGTTATATGTATATTTACCCATGTCCTACTCGGTTGCAGTTATTGAGTCACTGCTTGAAGTTGTCCCACAATGAGATAAGAAATTGGAAATGATTTTGTCAGTGACATTTTTATAATCATTTTAATAAGTATTTTGTTATAAAGTAAATGACTCTTATGTAACTATATTATTATGATGATAAAAATTTTATGAATTTTTTGTTTGTATAGTATTATCTTAAGAAAATTAATTTGGTAAAAGTCATTATTTTTTTTCTTTTTTGTTGGTATTGGGTTAGTAGTTATTGTAATTATTCTCACTAATGTGCGTTTGAAACTCAAATTTATTAAAGGAAAATGAAAGAGAAAATATGACAAAATGAGGAATTTTAAATTCTTATATATATATTTTTTATCTTTTATTTTCTCTAATAACCAAATACACGATGTAATTTTATATAATTTTTTATTATCAAATTTTTAATCCAAACACAGGATAGTTTAGAACTCAGATTTATCAAAGAAAAAAAAAAGATGAAAAGGAAAAGGAGGGGTGCAAAGAGAAGATGGTTCCAAATTCTTACTTATGTCATTTTTATGTTTTTTATCCTTCACTTTCTCTAACTAAACATACAATGTAATTTTATATCTTTTTTTTTATAAAATTATTGATTCAAACACAACATAAAATTTCACTCTAAAAGAAAAGTTACCGCGTCTTAATTCTATATATATGTAAAGTATTAGAGATTTCTTTGTCTCTCTTTTTCTCCACTCTCCATTCTCTCTCCCACAAAAATCCCATAAAAATTTGAATGTGAGACTGTATCTAAGTGGTGGACTGTGAGTGTATGTTGGTTACCATTGATACATCAGCCCCTCATTCATGTTAATATTCGATGGCATATGTAGGCAGAATATTGAAGGCCCGTGTTCGAGGGTAGTCTGGATAAATTCCTTTCTTTTACAAAGTTTTCTTTTGAATGGATGTTCCGGAGAAAAGAATATTACTCCCTCGTACTGAAATCTTTCCTTCCAGAGTTGGGTACAGAGAGTTTGGGGAAAAATAAAAGACTAGCTTTTAAATTTTTAAAAATAAATAAATTTAGATTTATGGCTCGTTTGTTACAATTTTTTTTTAAAACTTTTTTGGTTTTACTTTTTTGGTTTATAAACAAAAAAAAGTTATAATTTTTTTTTTTTTTACTTTTATAAGCTAAATATAAGCAAAAAACAAAAAGTAAAAAAAATAAATTTTTTTACTCATAAACTAAAAAAAACAAGGCCGAAAAGTTCTACCAAAGCCTTAGTGCCCATTTTATTTGTGCTTGAATGATTAAGTTAGTACTGGTATTTAAAAAAGTTATAAAAGCTTGTGAACAGAATAATTCCTATTTGGGATGCTCTTGCTTTTCTCTAGGACATTCTATCATTGTTTATTAATGATTATGACAACAATTAATGCACCCATCCTTTTTTGCTTATATTAATATTACGTGCTGCTTTATCTGAGCCAAACCTGTTCATCAACAACTTCATTAGCAGTTGGGACAATGTTAAGCAATTTGACGCTTCATATATTAAGCGTGATTCCCGCACCTATCTTTTTACCCTCTTGTGCACTAGAATTAAAATATTAATAAAAGAAAATATAAGATATATATGGATAAAAGATAAAGCCATAATTCCCATCACAGAATGTGACAATCTTTGAGATTTCTCATCCATTCCACAAGGCTTCCGATTGCAATGACTCCCAATAAAGAAAACACCAGCTCTATTGCTGGAACAACTGCGGTTGTTATCAAGACAAAGTACAACTATTTGATGCACTGTGTGATTGTGCTCTGTCATGGCAACAGGGCTGCCAAAAAATAAAATAAACAAACAAAACGTAGATAATAAAGGCAAATGCTAACATGTGCCCTAAGGGCAAATTTTAAGTCTACTTTGTCTGGTTGTACATACCGTTGGAACTTGTGTTTTCAGTGTTAAAAATTATAAAAACACAAATTCCAATACTATGTACAACCAGACAAAGCAGGCTTAAAATGTGCCCTTAGGACACATGTTAGCAAGCCCCAATAATAAAAACAAAGAGCAAAATGTACTTCAGCTTGTGCCCGATAGGACTTGATCCGCATGAGCATTCATTAGGATTGGCAAACTTTTACAAGTGATCTAATTTATTACCGTTCAATGGGCTTTACATTCTTTATATCTTTAACCTATTTTCAAATTCTACTTTTATTTTTTAAAAAATTTAAAGAAATGAAGGTGACTTTTATTTGCCGCCTTTAAATTTAAAAGTTCTTCAAAAATTTTGATGACCCATTCATTTCATTATTCATGTGGGGGCAAAACACTAATTATGTGAAATACTTGTACTAATAATTGTTTTTAAGTCTAAATAATGCATTATTTACTATTTAAATACTATTTTAATAAATTTTTAATTTAAAATCTTAATTAATTCATTAATTTTTACTTTGTCAAATATTTATTTAATTTGAGATTTTTTATATGTGGAATAAATAAATTATTTATATTTTACTTGTTTTTATTTATCTTGAAATTATTATTTATATATGAAATTAAAAAATTATTTTTATTTTATTGATTATTTATTTATAATAAAATTATTTTAATCTATAGAATCAATGAATTCTTTTTTTTTTTTTTATCTTGCTACTCCACCTTTTCACTTTGAATTTTTTTTTTTTTTGTGCAAATTTAAGAATTAATTAATCTATTTCTACTAGCTTTCAATAACAATTAAAATTTCAACATCCAATGAAAACAAAAAATAATTTCAACAAAAAGATTACATAAAAATGATTACATTTGAATATGGTAATAAATAATTTGATTAAAATATGGTAATAAATAAATACATTTTGAATAAAATGAGAATACAATATGTGATTTCTTGACCTTTTTTTTTATATATATAAAAGAATAGTGATTTGAAAAATGAATAGTAAAAATAAAGGTTGGGTGGGTTGGAGTAATAATGTGAAAAAGTAAAACCTATAAACTTCAAATTTGAATAAGATGTCAAAAATGAAGGTGAATTTGAAGATTTTGGATTGAAGATGCTATTATAAGTACACTAAAAGAAATTTGATGTAATATCCCGAATATCTATTATCTGAATTAATATAAATTTTTTTAAATTCTATATTATTTTAATATGCTTTTGGATCAAATGACCAATGGTAATGCATGTTGTAACACATGCTTCTAGTGTGAGATACATAGGATTAATTTTCGTGTATATCTCGTAATTACCCACACACATATACACACACACACACACCTGTCGAGAAGAAGAAGAAAAAGAAGAAGAAGAAGCAGGAGGAGGAGAGAAGAAGAGCAATGAAAAAGAGGGGGAAGAGGAGGAAAAAGATTGGAGGAGCTCCATCCAAGCTAAAAGAGGTCATTGTTAAAGCTTGAGAAAACTTAGAAGAAAGGTATGAACCCTAACCTCTTGTACATGTAAATACATTTGTGTTGTTGTGTTTAGAGACTCTTTTGAGTCTTATTCAGTTAGATTTTGAAGGCTTGTAAGTATATGTTGATGGATTGGGAGTTATGGTTAAAAACCTTCAAATTTATACATGTTGGGTTTGAAATTTTAAACTCTAGATCTCTTTGATTTACTTGTTGGTTTAGCTTCATTTTGAGATATTGTAATCTTCTTGAGTCAATCTTTGAACCCTATAAGCATTGGTAGAGTTTGGGGTGGTTTGAATTGGAAATCTAAGGCTTGGAGAACTCATTTTTCAAACCAAAATGTGCATGGATTGTCACGATGGTGTGTATTATCGTACTAACGGTCAGTTTTGAAGTTTGGGATAGCCACGGGTCGTCAAAACACAACATTTATTGTCCTGACGATGGTATTTTTGAAGATGTCAAGCTCCCGGGCCGTCAGGATGCAATATTTGCTGACGTTAGTGCTTGACAACTCCGACTCTATTTAGTAAAATGAACATAACTTGCTCTAAAAAACTTGAATTGATGCACCGTTTGAAGCATTTGAAAATAGACTCATAGACCTTTATAGCCATTTAAAGTTTGTACTCTAAATCTTTATAGCTTGAGAGATATGAAATTTTAAAGTTGACCCAAAATTTCTATCAACAACATTATTCTTCAGAATTTTAGTCCATTTTTCATAGGACATAACTTCTTCATTCAAAATGTATTTTCGACCCATAACCTATCAAATTAAAGAACTTTAAGCCTATTTTCAAGTGAAATTGACTTAGAGTGTAATCTTATTTTTTTGATGAGAATGAGATGCATTGAATAAACCGGTGTTGAGGGATCAAAGTTTTAAACCTCAATTTTTATGATTTTTACTTTGCATTGGGACCTTGTGTTTGATATTTCTATGTACTCTATGTGTAGGAGCACCCTTGTTTAGCACTAATCCTCGAGGATAGAGGTGAGTAACAATATGTCATGAGTAAAACTCTATTACTTTCTAAATGTTTTAAGCTCAGTTATATTTCATGTAGTGTTTTCCATATGATTCCAATGCATTAATATTTATGCTCAATTATAATTTTGTCATATTTTTAAATGCATGGACTAGAATGTTTGCAAGATTTTTAAATGTACAGTGTCAACTCGAGGTCTTTTGTGACAAGACCCTAAACTAGCAACAATGGTCCTACAATAGGGGACGTGCAATAATCTATCGCCATTATGGAAGACGTCTCTTGGCTTAAAGAGCCTATGTGTGACCTTTATGGTTACTATAACTGACCCTAACTCTTATGATTGACTTAAAAACCTATGTGTGACCTTTATGGTTATTATAACTGAATCTAGCTCTTATAATTAGCTTAAAAAGCCTATGTGTGACCTTTATGGTTACTATAATTGAGTCTAACTCTTATGATCGACTTAAAAACCTATGTGTGACCTTTATGGTTATTATAACTGAACCTAGCTCTTATGATTGGCTTAAAAAGTTTATGTGTGATCTTTATGGTTGCTATTAAACTGAGCGTAGCTTTTAATGACTGAGCTTAGTTCTCATTATTAAGCCCTACTCTCATGATTGCCCTAAAGCACTCTATGTTGCTAATGAACTGAGCTCTGCTCTCATGATTGACTTAAAGCACTCTATATTGCTATCGAACTGAACATAGCTCTCATGACTAACTTAAAAAGTCTTATGCGTGACCCTTGTGGTTACTATAATGCCCAATACCAGAAAACTTCTTAAGTGAGGTGAAGTGAGGGATATGTTGGCCTAAAGAGCCCTATGTGTAACCTTAATACGGAGCCTAGCTTTGATATTGCTTAAAGAGCCTTATGTGTACCATGCGGCTGTGTGTGTGTGGGGAGTTAGATCTTGACAGTCTACGGCATTTAGCTTAAAACGGGCAATATCTATATTGGCCTAAAGAGCCCTACGTGTATTGTGCAACTGTGCTTATGCAAGGAGTTAGATCCTGACAGTTTACGGCAATTAGCTCAAAACAGACAATATCTATGTTGGCCTAAAGAGTTCTATGTGTACCGTGCATCTGTCCTTGTGCAGCGAGTTAGAACCTAACAGTCTATGGCAGTTAGCTCAAAATGGACAATATCTATATTGGCCTAAAGAAGCCTATGCGTGACCTTTAAGGTTACTAATGCGGAGCCTAACTCTGATATAAAGACATGACACACTTATGTTCTAGAATAAGAAAAATGATTTGTTCATAAGCTTCACGACAAGTTACGCTTGTTTCCACAAGTATTAATGTCACAACGTATCTCTCCTTTTTACAATATTATAATATGCCTTACAGTATCATACTGTAGTATGCTTATGACAAACTACATTATACTATATATGACCATGTACGTTTTGCATCTCACTCCTATGATACTATGTGCAAAATATTATAACATGTTATGATGAAAGTTTTACGATATAATGTTTCAATATGATTCTTATGCTTTTTATACTACCTATGTTCCAAATCTACGCTTTATATGTTCAGAGAACGATGATATTCATGTGTCTAATGTTATACAACAAGCTAAGATGTACGCTTACTAGCTTATGATATGTTATGCTAATGGCAAGCTATATTATGCTCTACGAGATTATGCTACGACATACATGCCTTTCTTTCTTAACATTATGTTTTAGAAATAATAAAAAATTTTAATACGAAAGCCTATGCGACATGCGTTTTTAGGCTTACGCTCATACGTCACTAAGTTCATGTCATATATATATAAATGTACCTCTATTATCATGTACATTAAATAGAAAAGTTAGTTCATGGTATTTTATACTCATGCATCATAGTTATTTAGTAAGCATTAGTTTAAATTTTCTCAAATATTTTCAGGTATCAAATTGGAAGGCCTTAGTGGGAGGCCTATTACGTGGATATTTGAATTGTGGCCTACGGGCCTTATGTTATGTACTGATATTGGATTGGACCCTTAATATCTTGTAAACTTATAATGGTGTACATTTGCAGTGGCCTTCCATTAGGCCTATATGTATGTTTATGTTTTGGGATTAGGCACAGCTTTGCCACGTATGACACGTATTATTTTAAGTTTATAAGTTTCAAATTCCGCAACTATGTATCATTTTAAATGATCACACACAGGTGTTCATCTAGTTTATGTAATGCAGCTTGAGGTAGCCTTGCTACTGGCCAGTCATATATCTTAAATCCGGATAGGCTGGATTACGAGGCGTGACATTTGAACCCAACATTTATAGAGTTTTCATATTTTATTGAACCCAAAATTTTTGGTCCTTTGCTTAGTTTTGGCTTTCGGTAGTAGTTCTGGCTGGTTGATTTCAGCATATCCTTTTCCTAGTTCGAAAGTGGAGGTTCAGCTTTTAAAGTTGATGGGGGTTTTCTTGTTTTGGATATAGATGGCAATGGACTGAGATGAGGCGGAGGTTAGGATCTTCATCCCAACCTTTGTTTAAAATATCTACCTTCATCTTCCTCTTCACAAGTATAATTTTTTTTTCTTTTTGGTACAAAAGAAATAAACAACATAAAGCCCAATAAAAAAAAAAAAAGAACTAAGATATCAAGAATATTAATAGTATCATTGTCACGACCCGACTCCGCTCTCACTAGGCCGCAACAGTGATGATGGTCTAAGGTTGGGTTTGAAAGTAGGCGATGGGGTTTATGATTCTAACAAAATAACATAAATAAGAACATAGCAGAGATGGTCCATAAATATTACATCAAGGACGTAAAACTAGTGTAAGTCTCATAATGTTACAGTCCAGCATAAACTAACTCAAGAGTCTAAAAGACATCAGATAACAGGAGAACTTGATCTCGTATGCTCATTTCCTTGGAAATCAGTTGGGTGTCTCTATCCCTGAAAATGTCCCATAAGATAGGAATGAGCGGCAAAGCCCAGTAGGAGATCTAAGGTTTCTATAAGGTGCAGGATAAAAGATAATGCAATAAAAGAATGTCATGGCATGCATATGACCCTTGTAATTTTCCTCTTTTTTTTTTTTTTTTTATCAATATCCGGATCCTTGCAGGTATGTCCTGTCAGGGCCAATTCAAGCCAATGGGGTCCACCCAAGATTCATCCTCCATCATCAAGTTCAGTGGGGCCCATCCATGATCATCTAGCCCGATATCAAGCCAGTGATATCGACCCATGATAGCCCCAAATATCAAGCCAGTCAGGTACACCCATGATATAAAAACTCGGGGTCTTTTTTTTTCTGGTTGTACCACCCTTATACCTCTTCAGTGATGTAGTCATACAAGCAAGAATGCTATGTTTTGCAGTTAATGAATAAAAGACATTTAGAACAGAAAGACAAATTGACAAGAAAACATAAAACGTAACAATATACAAATCATTTAATAGAGAAGAGATGTAAGCATGAATCTTAAGGAAATGTATAAATTCCTACCCTTAGTATCTTTCCGGAATTCAAAATAGTTCAGTATTTTCTGTAAAAGAGAAGGAAGAACATCCGGGCTCAGTCTATAGTTAGCTATATAAAAATTTCGTTTAGGTGTAGTTAAGTGGGGAGGGTAAGTTAAATCAGAGATGGCGTAATTAAAATGAGGTGAAAGGTTCAAACTTCCCTCTTAGGGCGATATACGTCGCCGAGCTAGAAACCAAAACTACCGGTGATTCAAAGTAAAGAGATTCTGGAAACTTCCATTCTGAGGGGATATTAAGGGCACTCTCCCATTTTTGGGTTCCCTGAATATCTAGGAGTATCCCGGTAATTTTCCAGAATTTTTCTAATTAAAATTTATTTTCTATAAATTTTTATCCTTTAAATCGTAAATAAACCATGGAAATTCACATAAGTCTCCGATTGATCTGAAATATTTATGGGAACCTCTTGAAGTGATTTAATGGCTGCCATAAAAATTTCAACCTCACCGGACCTCACACGAGCCGGCACGCGCCACCAGTAGCGCTTGGGGGTGGAAGGCCTGGCCTTCTTCTTCCTCCCGTGCAACTGGCAGCGGTTCCGCTTCATTTTTCGGCCATTTTCCATACCCCCTGGCTATGCATGTATGACCCAGAGATTGGCAAGGACCTGGGTCACACATCCATGGTCGGAGCTTGGCCGGAGATGGTCGGAGGTGGCCGGAATGGCTCGAAACGCCGGCTGCATGGCGGAACCCTAGGGTTACCGACCTGCAACAGCGTTTTGGCCATCTTCCCTTGATAATTCGGCCATGGTTCCTTCACGACTTTTGTTCCTTACCCAGAGACGCTTCTTCCCTAAGTGATCTAGTGGGCAAAGGTTGCCGGTGGCCGGAGTTATGATTTTTTGAACCTTTTCCGGCAGTTTCGGCTTTGCAGGAGACTTTGGTGCATGCACATAGGTCGTGGACCTCTCTAGGATACCCAGAAGGAGTCCCCAAGAAGTCCCAAACCCCTGTGACAGCCCTCAGTTCCTGGGTTTACCGGAGTGGGTTGGGTGATACATTTTTTTTGGTCTCCTTCTCTCTCTAAGTTCTCGGATGTTGTGGTGGAGCTTCGGGGGCAAGGTTGCTGGGTTTAGGGAGCTTATGGGGTGGTGATGATGGGTTCCTCACCTGGCTTTTGAATGCCACAGCCTCAGCTCGACTCTTCCCCGCCTTTTCTATCCTCTCTCTCTCTCTCTCTCTCTCTCTCTCTCTCTCTCTCGATTTTCTCTCGCACCTCCTGAATGAGGGGAGGGATGTGTGTAACTTATAGGGGTTGTGGGTGGTGTACAAGGGTGAACGAACCCTCTCCCTCCCTCCCCGTCTTTCACTTCTTATTCCCTCAGCGTTCCTCTCTCTCTTCTCTCTCTCTCTCTCTAAAGCTATACACTCCCAGCATCCCTCTCTCTCTTGTTTTGAGTCCTCATAGGTTGTTAAGGGCGGTAGGGACGCATGGATTAGATGGTTTTGTGCTACGTGTGTGCGGGTGCATTATTTAGGGTCTCAATCTTTAGCTGCAAGAGGGACAGCTGGGATGGGCGTGTATTAATAGGGTCTTGTTACTGTGATAAGGGGTGAGGGTGTTTATAACCTATGCCATAGTTGTATCATAACACATATTAAAATGGAAGATGTATTACATACGCATGCATGGGTGGGATTTCAACTAGGTAATGCTTGCATGCATGCGTGCTTATATATGTTCATATATGCTCACATATAAGTGTTATACATGGCATTAACTAAGGGGCTGGCCATGCAAGTTGGTGGGGTGGGGGGGTAGTTTCGTAAAAACGTACGAGTTCAAAGAGACTAAATTGAAGGCTCTAATTTTTCGCCGAACGCTTGACCCAATATCGTAAGTAGAAAGCTCTCGAAAAATTAATAAATTTGGGCTCCAATTTCGTACAATTCTGACATCGGGTGAGCGAGAAAGCTCGAATTGAAGTTACGAGGGATTCGGGAGCGAATTTCCAGGGGTAGCGGCTTGCGGGGGCTTTTTGGCAAACCGACACTTACCGCAATGGTGTTCTGAGATTACCAAGGCATCAGGCTCGAAAAGGCAATAATTTTAGACATCTAATTTGTCGAAATCTGACGAAAAACGAGGAAGAAATCTCCATTCAAAGTTAAGGTGCCATTTTGGTGCGAATTGTCGGGTGACGAATTTTGAATCCTTTTTTTTTTTTTTTTGTTTTCGGGGTCTCGAGTTTCGACATATGGACAGGGTTGAGTTCAAAAAGGTCTTGTTTCTAACTTGCGGCCCTATGGTCATACCTTAATCGGTCCCGTTAGTGGTAATTCAGTCAAAGAAAATTACGGGTATTACAATCATGGTCTCCACTTAGCAGTAAGATAAAATTAACATCCAAACATTTTGAGTTGCATATAAATCAAAATAATGCTATTGTACTATCAAAATAAATAAAACTTAAAACAACAAATAAAAAATTCATCTAACAAATAACTTTAAAAAAAACTATTGAATATAAGTTATATACCAATTAACACAAAGCCTAACGGTGTCACTAAAATACTATACATAAAAAACTAAAAGAGGCTTATATAAAAATAATAAAAAATTTTCAAAAAATGGAGAATGGTGGGCAGAAGAAAACCTTAGTCCTTTCATGCATGTATTTTTATTTTGACCTCCATTTTCATCTCTATTCTTATTTTATATCCTCCATTCCCATTTCAGACGAAACGAATGCAATCAAATCTCTATGCTTTTCTAATTCATTGCCATTGCTACTTTTTGACGTTTAGTCAACGTTCTGCGGTTTTTTTACCAAACTAATTTATATCTTAAATTTATTCCCAAAGTATCAATTTGGGAAATATTATTTCCAAAATACTTTAAAACGCAATTCAAAATTGCGTTTTTTAAAAAAAAAAGCAGTTCAAAGTTGCGTTTTACAAAAAAACGCAACCTTAGACTACGTTTATCTGTAATACACAGTTGTGAACTGTGTTTTACAGAGAAACGCAATCCAAAACTGCGTTTCTCTGTAAAATGCAGTCTCCAACTGCGTAACTTTTTTTTTTTTTTTTTTTCACTCACGGATCTATCTCTCTTTCACTCTCACGTCCCACTTTACCCCCCCTCCCTCTTTCTCTCCCTCACACGTCCACGTGCTGCCCCCGACCCCTTCTTTTTTCTTTTACTCACTTTGCCAAGGCCCCCCCCCTTCCCCTCCCCTCCCCTCCCCTTTTTTCCCTCTCTCCCTCACATCCAGCTGCCCCCCCTCTCCCCTTTCTTTCCTTTCCCTCACTTTGCCAGTCCCCCCTCCTCTCTCCCTGATGTCCCTCCCTTTTCTTGTTCTTTCATTTAGGCTCCCTCATTCTCTCCTAACTCTTTCTCGTTCTCTTCCCTCTCACTCACTCTCTAAACTCTTTATTTTTTGGTGACCTTATCTTTCTCTCTCACTCTCTTCTTTCTTTATTTTTTCAGCACCTCATCTTCGACAGAAAATTCAAAGTAGGTAACTTATTATATTTTTTTTAATATATAATTACTTTATAATATAATTTGAAGATCACTAATATTATAATTAATTCTAATGTAGTGATCTTCATTAGCTCCGTCACTCTGACAAATACCTGTACTTCGACAGTCGTATTATTTTTTGGTAAGCTCTTATAAAATTTACTTATCTTATTTGTCTTGTTTAAGTGTGTAATAGAAATATTTATTTTATTTATATCTTTAGCTCAAGTACTATTTGTCCAGCTAACATTAAGCTTTGATGGGAATGGAGGGAAATCAATTGGCCCTATTAAAGAAATTTGACATATACAACACGAACCAATCTCCATTCAGACAGTCCTAATTCATATCCCTGAAAGGCTGAACCTAAAGCCATGCCCCTACAGATCACATGGCCTTAGCTCTCTTAATTCAAATTTCAAAATGGCCAAGGTAGGATTTATTCTTGCACTTAAACCAATCATTTGGTCCAGGCCAAACAATGTAGTGTACATGAATGTTGTATATCATCATGGATAGGATTTGCTCCTACCCAAATATATTTATGAAATTATTGAAAAAATACAAAAATTATTTACAAATTTATTGTAAAATATGAAATAAATATTATTTACCAATTTATTGTAAAAACACGTAATTATCTAAAAAAAACAAAATTTATAGTAAAAATACAAAATTTATTGAAATAATAAGACATTGATTTATAAAAAAAAAATAGAAAATTGATTTATGAAATTATTGAAAAAATAGGAAATATAGTTATGAAATTATTGAAAAATTAAATTTATTAAAAAATAAAAAATGTATTTAAAAAGGTGTTGTAAAATATGAAATGTATATAAGAAAACGAATATATTTGTAAAAACACGTAATTATTGTAAAAATACAAAATTTATTGAAAAAATATGACAGTGATTGTTGAAAAAATAAGAAATTTATTTACACGATTATTTTAAAATACTAAATTTATTTACAAGTCAATAAATATTAATTACCAATTTATTGTAAAAACACAAAATTTATTGTAAAAATACAAAATTTATTAAAAAATAAAAAATTGATTTACGAAATTTATAGAAAAAATATAAAATTGATTTACGAAATTATTGATAGCAGGGCACAAAAATGGATGAAACAGTGGCAATGATGTATTGGGGTGGGGAAATAATGAAAAATTGTAATGAAGGGATAGTATACAACATAGAGTGCCAGACATGTTGTAGTATACCGTTACAATGCAAACTATCTGAACTAGAAGCTATGATCATGCCCCTAGTTGTCAAGGTTGGAGAAAATATAAGGATAAAAATAATATGCAGATTTTCATATAGTAATGAAGGGGGCTCAGTCATATATAAGAAACTGTCAATCAACGATGACAAAACATTACAAATTGCCTTACGGTTACCACAGAAAAATTCGTGAATGCAATGCATCGAGCTTTACGTTGAAGTAGAGAATGCACCAGTAGCTGTGGACCTTGTAGTAGATCGAATATGGGGTGACATTTCGGGGTATGGTAGAATGTTAGTGGATCAGGAAAATACGTCAACAATGTGGAATTTCTCAACGATGCTGACATTAGGGCAGGACACTGTAGGTCACATTGTGCCATATTCACATCAAATAGACCAACATGGTAGTTCGTTTCATATGCGCAACACACAGCAAAGTGGTCGCCATGGTTCATTCGCAGATGATAGCATTGGGTCGAGTAATATGTCAACAATTCAGCGTACAATGGGATATAGTGACAGTATGAATGCAGTGTAGCATATGGTTGAATCAGACTACCGATCCATGCCTAGGAATTTTGATTTGAATGTAAGGTCTCCTGGTATACAGTCGGAACAATCAGATGTAGATGTAGATGTCACTCTAATGAACGATTCTAATGATGATGTTCAATAACAACAGCAGATCCCGGTTCCTTACTTCACTACATTGCTGGAAGGCTATGATGCACCGGTACTTAATAGGAATGAGTTTCGCCGTGGGTCCGTATGGGATAGGGTCAACCCTAATTTTCAATTAAGGATATTGTTCAATGATAAGGTTACTTTGAAAAATGCATGCAAGGCATATCACTTGCACAACAACGAGTGCTTAGTTGTCGACTCAACTAAGAAACTATGGAAAGTTAAGTGTGCACACAACTGCCCTTGGATGCTTCGTGCTTCCAAAAAAAAGCATGCGATGTGGGAGGTTACGCAATACCCTGACCCTCATACCTGCTTGTACGGGATGCAAAACATGGGCCATCGTAATCTAGACGCGAACTTCATATCACACGTTATCATGGCACAAGTCGCAGTGAGTTTAACTTTTGTGTATACTTAGTCACAATAATTCATTAGTTTGTCATATAAGCACTCCCTATAATGTACTTAAATTGTGCTATGTTTGTATGGAAAGATCCAGACTGAAAGATCGCATCGATAATTGAAGATGTGAAAACACATCACCACCACTCAGTGTCATACAAGAAAGCATGGCAAGCAAGAACAAAAGCCATAGAGATGATATGCGGGAATTGGAAAGAGCCGTTCTCAAAGCTTCCTAGATATCTGTTGACATTGCAGTCAAGAAACCTTAGAACTATACAAATTTTAAAGACCTTCTCCCAAGATGTAGGTCATCTAGTCGAGTTTGATCGAGTATTTTGGGCCTTTGGCCCATGAATTGAGGGTTTCAAACACAATATGCCGGTTATATCAGTTGATGGCACCCACCTTTACGGAAAATACAAGGGTGTTATGCTTATTGTTGTCGAGGTTACTGCAAGGGGTATAACTTTTCCTCTTGCTTTTTCCATTGTCGAGGTTGAAGACACTCGTAACTGGTCATGGTTCATACATTTGGTGAGATACTGCGTTGTCCTTGGTAGGGAACGGGTGACCATAATTTCGGACCACAACCAGGGCCTGGTTTTCATAGGTATCAGAATGGGAACATCCAAGGGATGATCAACCCCCTGGTTTTCATAGGTATTACCTTCGACATTTTCGCAGTAACTATCATAAGAATTACAACATGATAAAGGTCAAGGACTTGGTGTGGGCTGCTAGCACAGCTCATCAAGTGCGAAAGTTCAACAAAATAATGGATAAAATACTAAAAAGATGTGAACCATGTTATACTCAATCAATGGGGGAGGATGCTACTAAGTGGACATTGGTTTACGATGGTAGGTTTCATTGGGGGATTGTCACAATCAACAATTCTGAGAGGTATAATGGTGCCATAGTAGGCACACGTAATTTGCCCATCACAACATGTGTGCAGGTAACTTACTACCATCTTGTTGAGAGTTTCGTTACACGATGCCGTGAAATACAATGTGACATCAACAATGGCCATTGTTTCCCTACAGAAGTGCGAAAAAAATTTGAGGATTGGAAAAAAATTGCAATCGGGCATCGTGTCACAGTTTTTAATTGGTAATATATGTTTCTATTACAACTGTCGTTACGTTGCTATTATAATGGCGTTCAGCTTACCTTACAACATTTTCTTATATATTGTATAGGGACACTGTGTCGGTAGAAGTGGCGACCCGTAAGAGGGGGAGTAAAGGTGGTAACACACAAGTCGTGCAACTTTACCCCCCAAGCTATTCATGCGGCATATAAGTTATATACCACCTCCCTTGCTCGCATATGCTTCCTGCTGCTGCAAATGCCGGAAAAGAACCTTGGTTTTTATTTGACACATACTATACGATGGAAAAGTATGCACGTGTGTATGCGGTTCCGTTCGTGCCAATATTAGTAGAGGATTATTGGCCACGTTATGAAGGGCCTACTGTTCTCCCAAACACTAGTCGCAAACACATAGTTCGGAAAGGCCGGCCTGAACACAGCAGAATTCGTAACGAAATGGATAAATCGAGGCAAAAATAGACATTCTATTATAGTATATGCAAGAAGCCTGGTCATAACAAACACCGATGTCCAATAAGAATAACCGAACATTAGGAGGGTAGTCTATATGTTTTATGTGTAAAACGTGTCATTCTAGTGTGTGCTATTCTATTAGTTTATATGTTATATGTATTGTACCACGTGATGCTTAATTTTAATCTGTTTGTAGTTAAAAAAAACATATTACAATCTTAAATTAAATGTTAGTCTATGTGTTTAATGTATTGTAATATTTGATGCATGTGACTTTATATTTTTTATGCATTACACTGGATACACGTATTTGTGGATGAGTTTGTTTCATTATACAGATTACCAGATCTATCATCTAGTATGGCATCGCAACAGCGAGATGGTAGACTGGTCGATACTACTGTACTTACCTTATAGGCCAGTCATCGTCCACAGGTCGTGTAGGACCATAGGGTATGTTTTATAGTACTTTTACGTATTTCACATGGAAAGTTTATAAATTAAAATTTGTTGACAGTTACTACCATCTCATAACACAATGTTTTTGTTTAATTAACAGGTTATTCAGTCTATGAATTATCGGCGAGGGGACACGGGTTTATTCACTGATGACGTACACTCCCGTACTATACCTTATCTGATTAGAGCTGGTTTTTATGGTGTTTACCGTGTGAGTCGAATACAATACAATCATGCTTTGCTCACTGCCCTGGTCGAGAGATGGCGCTAGGAGACTCACACTTTCCATTTGCCTGTTAGGGAGGCCACCATTACTTTACAGGAGGCCACCATTACTTTACAGAATGTGTCCATCATATACGGGCTTCCGGTTGATGGGATAGCTGTTACAAGTTCCCCCGGTGTGGCTTCACCAGAGGGTTGGGCCCTTATTTTTGTGGAGCATTTAGGTGTTACCCCCAGCCCTAGCATTTCAAAGACAATTTTTTGAAAATTAAGTGGTTATCTCCGAGGTTTGGGGCACTTGCAGATGATGCTGATGAGGTCACAGTACAGCGTCATGCTAGAGCATTTATGCTCAGACTTATTGTCGAGGTCATGATGCCAGATCACTCTAGTACCCTGATGAAGCCTATGTACTTACCATTACTAGCAGATTTCGATGTTTGTGCCGGATACAGCTGGGGTAGTGCAGTTCTTGCATAGTTATACAGGGGGTTGTGTCACGCTGTATATAGTACCCATTCCGAGATTGCAGGCCCCTTAGCATTATTGCAAGTAACCATAACATTTTCATATGTATGTTTTTCTTATATTTTGACTATCATATGGCATTATTATCATATTCTATCTTTGATGAATCAGATTTGGGCATGGGAGAGATTCCCTCGGATGTCGCCTAGGCGAACAATGATAGCTGATACAGCTTCGCAACAGCCGTTGCTTACTGGCGCACTACAGTTTCCCCCTAGACCATTAGGGGGTAGGTGGCATAATGATTTTCTCCTAACTGACGTCTCCACCCATGTTCTCACTGTTTATCGGGACCAGATGAACCGACTTCGACCACAGGAGGTGAGTTCTAAATTAAAATTACGTATTTACATTCATCTAAATATGTTACATTGTACGTTACAATTGATTGGACTGTATTGTTCAGTTTGTTTGGATCCCATATGAGGCCCATATGGATTCTTTGCCAGACTACTGTCGTCTTGGGAGTGACATTTGGAGAGCATTAGTGCCTCTCATATGTTTTGACATTGTTGAGTTTCATCTACCGAATCGAGTTATGCGGCAGTTTGGGATGAGACAATACATACCTCAGCCTGTGAACACTAGGAGGAATTTACATAAGCTGGATCGGAAGGGGAAGAATGCAACCGATTGGAGTCTCTATCACCACCAATATATCACAGAATGGGGACATAAGAGGGATCGTGTTGTTGACAATGAGATTTCTTGTACACCTATGGCATACAGTGATCCTTACATGGTATGGTATAGAAGTATCACTCGCCTACATATTGGGAATCCCGCCCTACGCATTCAAAGAGGGTACTCAGGGGTTGGAGGCACATTAGATACGATGGTATGTTCATTTAAATGTAAATTAATAATATTTTATATGAAAATCCTATTAAATGGCTTAATTGTATTTTCAGGCACAGGCATGGATAGAGGTGTACAACTTAGGAGACCGCGCTATTTTCAACTTTCCTAACACCGAGGCATTGGAAAACGTATATGAGATACAGGATCGTGCCATGGCTGCTTTATCCATCCTAGGCGAGTCGCAGCGTGTCCCACACCACCAACGGCCTTCCCAGGAGGCCGAGCCTTCTTTTGCCCCTTCATCCTCTGTGCCATATAGCATGCATAGCCTCCTGCCACCTCCGGACATCGATCCACCTCTACGATACCTTCTTCCATGCATGGTGGGTATAGTGCTGGGTACATCACTCCTGCGTCTTATTACCATCTTAATAAGAGTTCTGGCACATCAACACAGCGGCCTTCCTTTCCTATAGAGGCATACCTTAGCACACATGATCGTCGGCCGACCCGCAATATGTCTCTAATTTTTTTCCAGGCTGACACGAGTCATAGTTACGATCCATTTGTACCTAGTAGTTCTGGTTATGAGAGCCATGATTTTCACAGTCGATATGCTGCTTCGACTTATGATGCTGGGCCGTCACAGATGACGCAGGTACCCGGAGCCTATCCACCACAGGTGTATAGTCCTCGTGATGTTGCGGGTACTCATGACACAGATGATGATGGGGGAGCACAGGTTGCTCAGGATGGGCAGCACGGCGCGGGTCTTCATAAAGGACAGAGAAATAGACGGAGTCAAAGATGTTATACTGGGAGCCATTTTTAGACATTTGTATTGTAAAAGATATTTTTATCTGGACGCATATGTGGCATCATTTTTTTTGCATGCATTATTTATTGAATTCTTCCATTTTTAGACGAAGTCGATTATCATCATTTCGATCATTATTGGGTATGAGTGGATCATTAATGAGTCTTTTTAACCAAAATAAATTATATTTTTAAATTTATTTCCCAAATATTAAATTGGCAAACTTCATTCCCAAAATTTATTTCCCAAAATGCCAGGCGAGCCAATGGCCACCTAAAAATTGGACTAGGCTAGCGGGCCAATGGGATTAGGGTTAAGGTTAGCCTAGGGATAGAGTTAGGGTTAGGCTACGGATAGGATTAGGGTTACGGTTACGGTTACGGTTACGGTTAGGGTTAGGCTTTGCATTGGTGGCAAACCACTGTGTTATTTTGAACATTGTCCATAAAACTTGCTACTAGTTCTAGGGTTAGGGCTCCAGTTAAGCCATTGGTGCCTTAGGTCTGTCACGGTTAGAATTTTGGTTGCTAAGAATGTTGTATGGTATTTCACTACAAACGTGTTTTTAATAAATGTTTTTAAATTAATATTTTTTATTAATTATTAAAAACATGTTCTCGTTGAAAATCATTGTTAAAATAATGAATGAATTCTTTCAATAATTTATGAGTGGTTTAAATAATTGTTAAAATAATTTTATGTTAAATTTGTAAAATTAGAAAAAATTAAAAATATTTTAATTTACATTAGTAAATTATTTTCACGAATTTAACATAAATGGATGAGAAAAATTATTTAAAAACTCAATTTGTAAAAACGAAATTAAAAATTAGTATTTTCATAATTATTATCAACATGTTCTTAATGGAAATAAATTTATGTTAAATTTGTAAAAATTAGTAAATCATTTATAATTAGTAAATTTTAAAAATATTTTAATTTAAATTAATATATTATTATCATGAATTTGACATAAATGGATGAGAAAAATTATTTTAACAATGATTTTAATAATTTTTAAAAAGTAAAAAATAATTTAAAATTAGTTTTGCAAGTGTATAAACATATATATAAATTATATTTAGTAATTTTGTATTTAAAAATAAATAATTATTTTTTTTATGAAAAACTCAATTTGTAACTGTGTTTTTTTAAAAAACGCAATCCTAAATTGAGTTTTTTAGAAAAACGTAATTTAGAGTTGCGTTTTTTAAAAGAACGCAATAATAAATTGCATTTTAAGGTATTTTGCGAATAACATTTATCAAATTGATATTTTAGGAATAAATTTAAAAATATAAATTATTTTGATAAAAAAACCACGTTCTGCTTGTTGGTTGGTTCCTTCTCCGGAGTCTCTTTTTACTTTTTGGGACAATTTTGCATCTGTACAAGTTTATGGCTTAGTTTGGGTTTGTCTTGTTTTGTTAGTTGTCTCTCTCACGGAAGAGCGTTAATAATTCTTTATTAATGATACTTCTCACGTTTTCTAAAAAAAGCTTCAAACCTGTATGTATGATGTTTTAACAAAAATTTTTTTACTAGCACCCCACAAATATAAAACCAGTTTGAAGACTCTAACACAATAAATATTAAAAATTATTATTTTTTTAATATACATCCTAACATAATAAAATCAATAAATAGTGGAGTTTTTATTGTGCATCAATCCGGAAAAAAAAATTCTCTAGTGCACAATTTACCTTTAGTGTAAAATAATTTTTTTGTGAATTCTCTTTTTCTAGTTGATTTTATAAACGAGTTCAATCCTTTTAGCGCCTTTTATAAAAGATATATATAATTTTTTGCTCTCAAAAAATAGTTAAAATATACAAAGAAACCATTAGCTTGTTATATTTTTTTAATTCATATTTTAGTTGTATTGAATTATAAGTTGATTTTATTTTCCATGCAAAACTTAGTCTTGCATACTAATGTATTTCTAATGTTCGAAATTACAAATATGTGCAAAGAAAATTCAAAATATAATAATTATATCACTAGGTTAAAACTTAAATTTTAAGATTTGACTGCTTTGGCACTCTCAAAATAAAATCCTAATTCCACCCTTGTTGGCCCGTGTGTTGTTCTCATTACAGCTAGGGCCGGCTCAACACCACCAAGGGCCTAAGGCGAAACATTTGAATGAGGCCTTCAAAGTTTTAATATTATTAATGAATTATTATTTAAAATTTATTTTTCTTGCCTTTTGAGATGCAAATTTATTAATTAAATTTTTATATTCGAGATTTATTAACAAGTCATTTTCAATTGATAGCTAATCCAGTTAATCTTTCTTATGACATAGTTGATCTTAAATAGGACTTTATCAATTTTAACTTTGAAAAACTTCTTTCTGCAGAAGCAACTGTTACTGGTATAGTCAATAATATCCTATAACCTTAACTGTTACTGGTATAGTTAATAATCAAGTTAATCTTTAATTGTATTTATAATTTTACTTTTAATTTCATTTGCTAATAAGTTTATTAATTCATTTTGTATATTATGTCAAAGATAATTATTATGAAGTCTATCATGTTGTATACGTCTAATATGTTCTTGCATTACTAGATCAAATTCTCCAATCATTTTAATTAAACTTAAAAAGTTTTCATTATTTTCTTGATAAATCCTTTCATTTGTTCCTCGAAATGCCAAATTATTTTTACCAAGATTTTTTATTACAACAATAATTTTTAATAATACCTTTTTCCAATGATCTTTCTCTATTAATCTGTTCTTGGATATCTTTATCAATTGTTTTATTTTTTAACAATATTATTTCTAAATCAACCCAATTATTCATATTACTAATATGCTTATTAATTGTTTCATGACTCTTAAGCTTCATACTAAGATTTTTCCAGTCTTTGGTTCCTTCTTTAGCTAATTGACTTGTACAAGAATTTGAACTAAATAATTTACAACAAAAACAAAATACTTTATCCAAATCTTTTGAATATACAAGCTATTTTCTATCATACTTCTCTCCATTTGGTAATTTTCGTGTATAATATATATTAAAGAAATGTCTAGATAGTTCGTCTTTAGGAAAATTTATATCATTATATCTGATTGAACATTTTTTTATTAATAGATCTCTTAATTTTGTATCAATATTATTCTATTGACATGGATCATAAATATTTGGAGGAATATGATCATTATTTAATTTATTTTCATTGATATTTTGATGTTCTTCTAAATTTTCTTTGCATTCTTCATCAATATCTTTTATTATTATTATTATCTTTTATGTTAATAATTTCATTATCTTCTAGTTTTTTAGGATCAGTTATCTGTTCATTTAGGGAATTTTCACCTAAATCTTTTGTTATATTTGGATTATTGTTACTAACAAATCTATTCATAGCTCATTTTTTAGATTGAATTAAATTTTCTATTCTTTTTTTTTTTTTAAAGTTTTGCGTATCCATATTCATATGTTCTAATAGACATATTCACTAGTTATAGTACAAGACAAACTCTTTATCGCAAAAAAAACTAATATTAGAATTTAAACAGTATTGAAAGTACAGAATAATAGAACTTGATTTATCACCGTTGATAGTAAAAATTGTAGATAAAGATGAGAGATTGAGTTTGATATAATTTATACAAGAAGACAATCAATAAATTACAACTGGATTAGTACATTTTTGCTAATAAAAATAATGAAATAAAATAGAAAAAGATATTAAACAAAAAATAAAATACTTAAAACAAAAATTACCTCAATACTAATCCACAAATATTATACTAGATGAGCACATAATTGATTTTTCAAGGTTGAGAGAGAGAGAGAGAGAGAGAGAGAGAGTTTGATAGGAATACAATTTCTCTTAAACTGCTTTATTAAGAGAAAGAGTCATTTGGGATGGAGACATTTCATCTACCTTACCTTAAAAAAAGTGATAATCAAATAAGTATTTAGTTTTTTTATTAAATTAGTTTTTACTAGACAGTTTTAAAGTTAATTAATGTATTTTTTTATTTTAGGCATTTTTTCCCTCCTCATCTAGAATTTTACAAAAGAAAACATGTAATAATTATTTTACATTACATATATAATATATATATTTTAAAAAATTGGAGGCCTAACATTTTGGAGGCCTTAGGCAATTGGCTCGATCGCTTAACTATTGAGCCGGCCTGATTGCAGCAAGGTTCCATCCTCCTCGTAGTGTTTTTTTTTTTATTTTTAAGGTAAGGCCCTCTGGCCCAATATTGATCTTTACGAAGCTTCCCCAACGAATGGAACCTTCTAGACTCAAGGATGATCCACGTAAACATGGGACTCTACAAGAGAGATGTAATGTTGTAATGTCGAGCGGCAATAGCCCACACGGACACATCACAGACTTAGAGCGGCCCTGGACAAAGTTTTATGAGACCGACAGTTCAGCCCAGAATCGTGGCCTGAATTGGAAAAAGCACACTGCTTGAATCTCATCCACAAGCTCAGCTCCGAAAACTCCAGTGCGCTCCAAAAAAGAAAGCATCTTCTTCCTTGCTTTATATTGAGAAGGGATGGAACTCCGCCACTTTTTCTATCCTTTTTGTAATGATGAAAAAGAAGACGCATATGTAGACAAGAGCTTCGTATTGCTTTTTGGGTTGGGTAATTTGGAGAGAATAAAGAATAGTCAACTTTCTCCGTCCCATTCGAGTGCGTGAAAACAGCTGAAGAGAGAGAGGGGAAGGCAGAAAGATAAAAACCTCCTAACACTTTAGTGAGTGCCTTTTTTGCTGCTAATTTTTTACGCAAGTTATACTTTTTCTCACTGTCAAAACTTTTTATTTTCTCTTCTTTCCTCCATCATTGAATCCACTCTTCTATATTTTCTTCACGTTTTTTTATTATTTTTTTTTATCTCTTGAGTAATCCTTCATTGTTTTTGAACATCTATAATTTTCAGAGGTTGCACCAGTGGGGTCGTATTAAAGGAAAAACTGAATAAAACTCTGTAAAGAACTTATAGAAACTAATGGCTAGAAGCGTAGGAGAGATACGCTTAGTTGGCGGATTCCTTGGCCGAGCGATTGCATGTCCTCGAACCAGAAGGCTCATGCGCTGGAACGAAGGTTCCTTCAACTAAGCTAGGGGTACTTATAGTGTGCCTAAGCAAGTAGGCCAAAAGGCCAGGAAGTCTCTTGGTGTTTCTTAATGATTGAGTTCGAGGTTAGGAGAGTGGTTAGACGTAACTTATTTATTATTTTATAACCTATACTTATGACATATTTAAATTATGTTTAAATGAGTGACTTTAAAAAATTACTTATGTTTGATCACATTTTTTTAAAAAAAAAATTATTTGTAAATGACTTTTTAAGAATAATTTATAACTTATAGCTCCAAATACTCCTAAGGCATGACTCGACCCATAATGGAGCACGTGGACACCTGTCAATTCTCCGTGTAGCACCTCACGAGGCTGACAGGAAAATTTGGTAACAGTGGACTGCTTGATGAGCCTCGTCACATAAAGTCTTTGGTTAGTCTGGTTGGGAGGCTGATCACAAAACACTAAAATCAGGAACATAAAAAATGTAATATATATATGTATGTATGTATTAGGAGGGTAGTACATTCTTTTTACCTTATGTATATTTGCTGAATATCTTACAATAAAATTTAAATTTAAGTCATACTCGATGAACTCACAATAGCTAAAATTGTTATACAACTAAAAAATTTGTGGGGCTATAGGCAACATGTGCTTAAAGGAGGAAATTGCCCCCATCGATTTTTATAAATTTCATCTTGACATACAATTTTTTCCCCTGCAAATTTATGAAGGGCTCTCTAGCATTTTAAAAATTTCTATATTTATCAACAATTTTAAAAATATTTTTAATTTACGTCTCTAAAAATTTATATATACCCTTAAAAGTTATTTTGTTTTAAAAAATCATTTATATATTATATATGATCTTGTACACGTTACACATATACTTGAAGAATTCAAGTGTCATATTCTTAATTACAAGAGGAAACAAAAAAATTTATTGGTTGTGGTTGATGATTGTTACCTGGGGGGATGCCAACATCCAAAACATGGTATTACGATGTTGCCCAGAAATTTCCTTTTAAAAAAATCTCGTCCGATACACACGTGCCACCAATATGCAAAACTTCTCCGCCGATTCTTCGGCCCACCGAGGAGATTTTCGTACCTAGGAATCAACTGGTGGGGTCGGAGTATCCCCGCTGCAAAACACGCGTCAGCCCGTAAACGGGGCTTGTAGGTTCCGCAGATTTACGGAATTTGCCACTTCGGCTACCGGAGCGGGATGCTCCTCTCGCAGCCTTCATCACTACAAATTAAACCCCTCGGGTGCCTCTTCATTTCAGCTCCAAAATGACAAGAACGGTGATCTAGGGTTAGGGTTTCGGTGAGAGAAAAAATGGGGAGAGGGAAGGTTCAGTTAAAGCGAATCGAAGACCAGAACAGTCGGCAGGTGACATTCTCGAAGCGACGAGGCGGATTGATGAAGAAAGCTCGTGAGCTCTCCGTACTCTGCGACGTCGAGATTGCTCTCTTCATCTTCTCCGGAAAAGGCAGGCTCTACGAGTTCTGCAGTGGCGACAGGTACGCCCACCTCCCCACGCCTATTACGAAGAAGGATCGTTTCTTTACGCTCTTTCTGTACATTTCAAGGCCATTCTGTGCAGTAACTGCAGTTCTTCGCGTTTGTGTACACCCTGACATCGCTTCACAACCTGTAGTCTATAGTCTATGCGTTTTACTTGTTGGCCGAGAATGTTGTCCTTGTTTCATGTTGATGTTATCGTTTGATGATACATTTGGTGCAATAATATCGTCGTTCTCTTTGGAAATCCGCTATCTCTGTGCAGATACAAATCATACTTCATCGATTTTCTTGCCCGGGTCATGTATGTATAGGCGGTCTGTCTCCTGTAGCTTTCCGTCTGGTCCATTAAAAGAAATAATTTTCTCTTTTCTTTTTTGTTTCTTCCCATAATTAAGAATTTTCTATTCCGTTTATATGTTGGATGCACTTCTGATCTGTCTTTTCAGTCTACGTCTGTCTCTGTGCCGTGTATTTTGTATGCTTAGGAAAAGGTCAAGCAGGTTCGTCTTTGTTTCATGCCTTTGAGGAAGACAACTTTGGTGCGCCTTTGTAATTATATGATGTCTCACTGATGTATATCATTTGTACGTGTCAAGGTAATGCAATTGCTTTCAGTCCTGTGTCAATGTTCATAAACTTTCTTGCTAAATTTGTTTTGCCTACCTCTTTCAGCTTACTGTGACATTTAGCATATAATACTCTTATCTGACGTTCACTTACTTTTGGCTTAATATACATATATTCGTAACAAAGTAAAAACCCACTAAAAGGGCCAAAAGGAGCTGTATACATGTATTCGTAACACAAAACTAAAGCTTCTCACCAAGATTGAGCTCACAGGTAAACTCAACCATTAGGAAAATCAAGTGCATTAGGACGTTAAATTGGATACACACATAACCTTTGGCTTAATATCCATAAGGGGCCTGTTCTTTTGGGGGATTAGGAACAAAGGATTTGATGTGTCGTCCATGGGACGCACCTAATCCCATGTTTGGAGAAAAAAGAGAGGAAGGATTATATCTCCTCCCCAAAAATGGAGGATAAGGCATCCAATGGGAGGGGTGGGATACCATATATTAATATTAATATATTAATACCATATATTTATATTATATTAATATTTGTTTTGTAGTATTAAAATATTGTATTATATATTGTACTAATAAAATAAAAAGATGACTTAAAATCATCTCCAAAGCATACATGAATAGATCTTGAAAGAATGTAAGTGTCAATATTGTCAATCAATATAAAGCATATAAACCAAGTACAAACATAATGAAGCTATTGGAAAGGATAAAAACCAAGAAATTTATTTTCTTGAGATTAATGTATTATATATTATATACTATTGTGTTATATATTATATAGATTAATGTATTAATTTATAATACTGTTATATTATACTAAGACAATATATTATGTTAATCTACATTACCAAATAATATAATTGATATTATATTATCCGTTATACTATAATAATAATTCTTTCGTAGGGACAAGAAAGTAATTTCATGTAATTATCGCATTCCTTATTCCATTTTCATTAGACACAACAAATATAGTATTACTTATCACATTCTTTATTCCACCCTAACGAAACATAGTATTACTTATCACATTCCTTATCTTACCCTAATCAAACATAGTATGAGTAATCCCTGATCACATCATGGTATTACTTATCACCCATTATCACTTTTCTAATCCCACAGTATTACTTATCCCTCATTTTTTTATTCTGCAAATAAATGGGCCCAAACTATCTACTCACACGCTCAAACCTGTGTTCTCACTTTTAACATTCCAAACTTTTACCAACATACCAAGCAATGGGCTTCTTAAGCACAAAATTTTGCTCCAAGCCAAAATTTTACAGATATGTTATGGCAAGATACCAGCCACTATTGTCATGTAACAAATTTTGCAGTTAAAAAACCCCCATATTGGAGGCTGCCTCTGCAATGTAATGGCCGTTTTGGAATTATTTTTAGTTCTATGTCTATCTTGTCTCATTTAGTCTTGTGAGCTAATACTTTGTATATAGAGAAGCTAAGAAACATGGACATTTCTATAAATGTGTCACATCAGTGTTGGACACAAGTTGGGCACTCCTTGACACGTCAGATGCATGTCCAAATGTGTCCTACTATTTTTTAATTTTTTTAGAACCGGACACATTGCAAGTTTGAAGAAGTTGTTTTGGTATCCAATGAAAACTTAAAATATGTGGATTTGAACCTATTAAGTTGTAAACTTCTCTTGATCTTGTTTTATGTTAAAATAATGTTTAAATTATGGTTTAAATGGTGTTTTTTCATGTGGAACTAGTGATATTTTTAAATATTTTTGGTAGCTTGTAGATATTGCATTCATATACATGGCAATTAAAAATATGTGAAACGTATATATATTTATATATATTTTCACATTTCCGTGTCTGTATATTCATTTTTTAGAAATCATGTTGTCTCGTAGCCATACCGGTTCCATGTTCGTGTACCATGTTTGTGTTTGTGCTTCTTAGTAAAGAAGAAAACAAACAACATAGGAGCAACCTCATACTTCCAAGCAAACAAATATGTTTACTGTAAGTGAGCTGATTTAGCCAAATAACTTGATTGTGACAGCATTGTCTCTTGAATTGGCAAAATAATCCCAACATATTTTTTCTTCAAAAGTAGAAGGGAAGTCCCAACATATTTTTTCTGATTGTGGCAGCATTGTCTCTTGAATTGGCAAAATAAAGATAATAAAGTTATTTGCATCATAAAGTGGTGCAGGCAACCCATCATCTTTAACAAGATAGAGGTTTTGGTTAATCCTTCTTGAATTGGATTGGAACAGAGTAGACATATCTGATCACCTGTATAGTTTGCTAATATTTCTACCGACAACAGTATTGCTTATCGTTTTTATCTACGTAGAGTTATTCAACACTAGTAGTACCATGCTCAACTCGGGTATTCTTCTACTACTTGCATGGAGTGCATTCAACTCTGAAATTTAATTTCCAATATAGAATGTAATAAATATGGTGTACAGTTACATTCTACTTTTTCAATAGTGTGTGTTAGATTTATTTACATATTGTCCGTTATGATGCAGTTTAAGAAAAATCCTAGAGCGCTATCAGATCCATAAAGATGCAGAAGTTGCTAGCAGGAGTTCTCAAGAATACAAGGTTGGACAAATTCCTGAGCTCCAATACTTTAGATTTCGATATTCTTGAGAAAAGCTAAAATATTTGAAGTACATTAGCCAACTCTTGAGATGCAGCTTTGACCTTTTTGCCAAATGCTATTGAGATATGAGGTTGTAGAAAATACTGCAGCAGAGATTATTTTGTTGTTTAAGTAGTTATAGTTGATATTTCAATAACAAACTGTAAGGATTTGCATTAAGAATGCAGCTTCGAGGTTATCTACTGAGAAACAAGCTTACTTTGAAAATTAATAAGGAAAAGAGGATTTTTTTTTTTTCTTTTCCCCCTGCTGAGAGAGGAACCCGGGGGGGGGTGTTGGGGGGTGGTGGTGGTGTTGTGGTGTTTTCACATGGTGGTGGTGGTGTTGTGGTGTTTTCACATGATTTACAAGTTCTGTACTTGCATCTTCATTTGCCTTTTCAATGGTTTCATTCACACCCCTTTTTCCCTCTACAATAGGATCATTACTTGGCACAATTTAGTGAACACCATTATGCTTTTCAGCTTTTCTTTAGGCCCTGAGACACTTAAGTTATCTTTTCAGGAGTTATTTCATTCCATGGTTAGGATAGAACACAATCTTACCTCTTAACATCAAAATGAAAACACATTGGTTTGTCAAACTTTGTCAGAAGTGTGAAGTTATTAAGTTTGTTCTTACAGACCTATTCCAGCCCAATAAGCAAGAAAAGAAGGTATGATTGCTTCAAGCGAAATTATCTATGACTAGAATTTGTATGCCAATTTAACCTTACCGCACACTGTTTACCATTGTCTCATCATAAGTGCCTTAATCTGCACTAAAATGGCACCCTGTGATACCAGATGTTACAATTTTATTAGAGTTAAATGGAGCATCAGATTCACTATTTCTCTCTTTTGGTACACTATCAGAAGCTGCCTGAGGGATATATGGATATTTGGAAAGGCACTAACATACTACAGATGGTCCAAAGGTAACAATTCTAGCTTCAGCTTTCATGTGCTTGCAATGCAAGTACATTTTTCACTACAATGAATTTGTAAAGGTCTTTCTTTTGTACCTTTGCAGGTATTTTGAAGAGCAAAATGTTGAGCAGCTAGATGTGACAGAGCTCACACAACTAGAACACCAATTAGATGCCATACTACACCAAACCAAGATAAAAAAGGTCAGTTCTTATACAAGTCTTGATTAAAGCACTTAATTTCCATCTTTAGGAGTTAAACAACAACTATATGGACCCAAATCATCTTCCAGAACGAATCCCGTAGAAAAATATATATGTCTGTTAGATTTCTCTACGCAGAGAAGGAGAACATTGTCATACCTGATATAAGAGTAGAAAAACATTCTAAAAGTCACCAGTTCAGAGTTGATATTTTGCAGTTACTTTACTTTAAATTTTGAGATAACAAGTACCTAACATCCCAAAAAGAAAAGGGGTAAAAACCTGAGATGTCCACGAGTCCCATCTTAATGGCTGAGCATCTTCAGAATCTTTAGCTTTCCTGGTTAAAAAGAAAGGTAATAATAGCCCATCAAAGATGTGTGCTTGCAGTGTCAATTTTGTCTTATAATTCTAATGTGCTCCCTTGCGTTTGTAGCCTAATTTGGGGGTGAAAACACACCATTCTTAACACATGTAAGGCAACTAGTACAAAGTTATGTACTTTTGTGTGACGTGTGAGGATGCGGACTTATTTGGCCTTTGGTGTGGATGTGTTGTGTGTATTGTTTCTATTTGGTTTAAAAAAAAAACAAAACAAAAGACAGCCAGTAAAAATGTTTACACTGAATAATAACGTTTTTGGAAGTTGGAACAACAAAAATAATTTGTAGCTTTAATTATTCTTATTATGGCTGGTTCTACTATGATATCAAAGGGTGATGTGCTTCGAAATGCTGAAATTGGGTTCAGAAAATGCTTATTATATAATAGTTTGGTAAAAAGAAAAAGGCAACAGAGAGAGGGAGAGAGTAAAACCAAGAAAAAAGGCTTGAAACTAAAACCAGAATACCACGAGTCATTGCATAATTCTTGAAAGGTGAAACAATTTGAGCGTGCCTTCTCATTCTAAGATTATGGAGATCTTTACAGATTAATATCGTCATTTATCGTTGTTGCCACATCTTGATTTTGTATAAATGTTCCTAAATGTGCGCTTTATTTATTTATTTTTCGATTCAAATTCCAAATGCAAAATTGGTTGTGATACTGCAAATTGAGAAGACAACAAAAGCTGATTACCAAAAAGCACATTCATGGTGATGCTTACCAAACATAAATTTATGTGCAGTCGCAGCTAATGATGAAAGCTGTAATGACTCTCCATGAAAAGGTATGTCTTCTTAATAATTCTTCTGTAACATAAATTTCCTTTGCATTTTTTTATTATAGAAAATGCTTAAGAAATAGCTTACATTTGCTATGTTTAATAACTTTGCAAGAGTCCCTCATACATACTGTTGTGGCGGTACATATGAAAAGGAAAAGAGGTGGTTTAGGAATTTGATTTTTTTTTTTTTTTTTGTTGATCTGAGCAAGAAGACTAAAGGGTATTGCTCCAGTAACCATCACAAACATGTCATAGCAATTAAGTTGCATAAAACAAATCAATTAGAATATTGACAAGACACTAGGATTGTCAGTTGTGTCAATTAGAGTAGCAACTGTCACACGAAATGCAGAAGGAAGGAAACAAGGAAAAAGCAAAGGGAAATAAGGACAGCTGGTGGAAACAATCAAAGAACAAAGTTCAAATTGCAAGAGCAGAGTACGCATAGAACAGTTGCTGACAAACCTATGGAGCTAAAATTTCAGCTGGAAATAGATCCAGTTCTTTCAGCACTAATTCAACTATTTGGCACCTAGAAACAATTTTCATTTGGGGTTTTTGATAAACATAAGAAGACAATGCCCTAGGAGTGCATCAACAGTTGCTGTGTTTGTATGTCCTTGTAGGACATTGGAGTGAGCATGGCAACCAAAAGGAAAAGATTCGGTGGTTTAGGGATATGACACTTTGTCCAGACAAAGAGATGGACGGTTTAGGGATATGACTTCTATTGTTAGCCAGAGAAGGGCAACACAAAAGAATTGCTTCAATGATCATACATAACAGTTGAAATGGTTTGTCTTATGTGTTCGATATGATAATCAATTCTGAATCAGTACAATTGACATTGCTATGGTCAGGTGAATCCCTGTTCAAAAGTTTGGGTGATTTGGATTATGCCTGTCTACAATTAGTACCTGAAAAGAAGAGAAAAAGGAACACTAGATAATCATAAAGCAAGTTAACCTGAAATTGCAAAAATAGTGTGCTTACAGCATTAGCTAGCCAACTATCTCCAACTAAAAGTTCCTGGAGAACACAGTCCTTCCAGTTCCCTAAACAGGGAAATATAAAGGTTTGGTCGATGTTATACTTTTGACAATACTCATCAACAACGAATCTAATATTGACCATTCAAACAGTGATTTCTGTGTTGGTCTTATCCAGCATCTCTGACTTATGGTACTTAGTCTGTAGTGTGTATAGAACTGCTGGGACAGTGTTATCCATTGTTTTTGTTTTTACAATTGAATTTTTGAATAATTATCTTCAAACTTGCAACATGTTTCGTCTGTGTGTAAGCATTTTGGTCAAGTGTCCAGAGTCTCTTTGGATCTAAAAAAGTTAAAAAATAATAGGATATATTTGCACTTGTGTTTGAGACATGTCAGAGGAGTATTTGACGAGTGTCATGTCTGACACAGACAGAACTCCTTAGAAGCGTCCGTGTTTTCCTAGATTCTATTAGTTAGTTTCAGAGCTTAAATTTATTCTTATGATCAGTTGTACAGTTATATTGTGTTATTATATTTTCTTTTAACAGTAGCAGATAACTCAGAAATTGCTGCAAGTTTCCTAGTGCAGATTCAATGGATCAGAAGTCTTACATAGACTGTTTTGGTGCTTCAAAGACACCAGAAAAAGTCTCAACCTTGCTGGTGAAGTCCTTTTCGAACCTGTTTTTAGTATTTCTAGGAGACCCAAGGCCACTGTGACCTATTAAAAGTCTCAAGTAGCCCATACAAGGGTACCGAATAAAACCTTCTCTGAGCAATATATGATTGCGGTGAGGGCATTTTCAGGTGTCCTTGATGATTCAGACATAAGCCCAGACAGCATGAAAATGGTGTATGTCGCTTGAGTAGTCAAAACTACTGAAATATATATTTTGCCTGATGGGAGTAGAATAAAGATAATGACAGAAGGTTATCCAGAAGTTTAAGCAGTAAATAGCAACTGCCTGGTCAAAGAATTCAGATGGGAGTTCTAATCCAACGAGGATGTTGGTTTCATTTACTTTTGTGAGTTCTATTGACGACAGATAACCTGGTTTTAATGGAATCATTTTGCAGAAGTTTAAGCAGTACATAGTAGCCTGGCTAGTTGAAGAATGGAGATAGAGCTTTAATCTGGGTTCCTTTACTATGTAAGCATGTGATCGTAATATCCATTCAAGAGCAAAATGGACATCATAACTAGTTTGGGACAATGTAGATATAAGTAAGTACCTTGAAACTTTGAAGGATATTGTGGAAGTAAATGGAAAATATTTGTTTTTATCTAAATTACAGAGATAAATTACTGGGTGAGCTATTATATTAGTGAGAATAGGATGCTCATAATGCATTTCGTATGGTAGCTTACATAAAAAATCTCGTGTCGAGACCAAAATGACAGTGCAATGCTAGCTTTATACACAACTATTGTATATTGATGGATAAAATACGTATCCATGTTATGCAATATCTATCCTATTTTTGATTTTTTGCCGACTTTTATTATGAACAGGAGAAACAGCTGAGAGAGGAAAAGCAGTTCATGGAAAAAGAGGTATGAAAAATAAGTGAAAAGGAAAAACACCACCAAGTGACGCACATATGTCAAAATGAGAACACGCTTACTGAACATGTTTCTGCATGATCAGATCGCAGCAATGATCAATGAGGCCACTACCATGGAAGACGATGGCCGGCTTCACCACCACCTCCTCCACCACCACCACCAGCAGCTGCAGGAAGACCCAGTTGTGGACCTGGAGCACTATGCCTACACCTACATAAACTCCAGCGCTGTGCCTCCTTACCAACGGAACGTCAAAAGTCAATGTTCGGTGCCGCCTCAGCAACGTTAAAAGCCATCGGTGAAGCCCTTGTTGCTCCACGTTTATGACAATAATGACACGTGTCAATGATTACGGACTTTTAATCGTAACGTCATCCGCACGGCCACCTGGCTAATCCTCTACCATAATTTTAAGTTTGGCTTCTAGTGGTCCTAGGATTTCGTTCTTACAAATATGTTGTATGGTTATTTTACAACGGACTACTTAACGGTCGGAATCGTAAAACGCATAAAAGGGTCTTCGGCCACGTATGTAGTACTGTATTTGGGCCTACGCACGTGATGCATACGAGCAGTTATTAGTTAATGGTCAAGAATAAGCAGTTCATAGGTCATTTGGTCTTCCTCTCGGATGAATTGCTTTTTTTTTTTGGTCTTTTTCTCTCAAGTGCTCTACAATAAGCGAACTCATGCCCAATCCAATCATTTTGACTGTGTTGGGCATAGCTTGACTCATCAACCAGCCATTGCTCCGAGCTAGAGGTGTGCATGCTTAAAACTGGCTTGATGTTGATCGGTTTTAAAATTTTTGGTTCTAAAATTTTAAATTTAGAATCGAATTGATTTTTTTATGAAATTGAATTGAACCAACTCGAGTCGGTTCGGGTTTGTTTAGTTCGATTTCATCTAGGTTGTATTGAGTTAGGTTTATTTTTATGAAAAAATTAAATAACAATATATAAGCGTATGTAAGCAATAATAAAGTACAAATAACAATGGTTTAAAGATATATGTGCAATATATATAAATTTTTATTACATATATAAATTGGGTCTTAGTTCGGCTCGGTTCTCAAAGTGGTTTAGGTCTAAAAAATACAAATTTAGGAATCGAACTGAATTTATCGGTCTAATATTTTTTGGGCCCAAAATCGAATCAAACCCTCAATATATCCAAACCAAACCAACTCATAGAGGTCGGATTGATTGTTCTCGAATTTTTTGAATTCTTTGTGCACCCTACTTCCAACCCTGCATTGAAATTTGAACAGATTTGATAAATTGGGAAGGCTTCAATCCCTACATTTGCTCCCATGGTTGAATTGTTGCTGGAAACATTCATGTTGGAAAACATTTTGGGGCTGAGCCCAATAAAGAAAAAGAATACAAAAAATGTGTTACTAAATTTAATGTTGTTAACAACCATAATATCACGGCTCTAATAAAACCAAGGAACAAATTCCAACTTGGTCTATGTTAATGGGAAGGAAAATACTATTCTTTCTAAAAAAATTGATCAGAAAATTCCACTAATATAGTGCAGTTGTGGCATTTTGGTAATTAAAAATTATCATAATAAATTTTTTTATAAAAATAAATAGATCTTATTTAATCATATTATTTGATAATAAATTTTTTATAATTTTTTTTGATTATATGATATTATTCGAATAAAATTATAGGATTATGAGAAATCCAAGGTCCCAACATTATGCAACTCCCAAAGTGTCCGGTAGAAGAAGGTAAAGCTAGCGCTCAACCAATTTAGTTTTTTAGGGTAGGTGAAGTGCTCTACCGTTTGAGGTCTATCCCCTACGCTGTCCTATGTATATATATAATTTTTATTTTAAATCTACAAAATCTGTTTACTTTTTCCATAACGAAAGTTCTGTAGTTAAAACTTAAAATTAAACCAACGGAGTCTTTCTACGCCCGAGGCCTCGAGGCTCAACATTTAAAGGATTCCCTTCAGCTATTTACGCTGCTGCTTTCAGAACATAAAATCAAATACGTATCCTCCAACCAGATATCAAAACTGCCCCCAACCAGAAAGCAAGAAGCCAAATTTCCCCGAGCTTTTCCTTGGGCTTAATGAGACATGCAGTTGAAGAAGCTAGAAATTATGAGAGGAAAACATTTTCTATGTCAGATAGAACTTGATAGCTATAGAGAGAAGGACATCGCTGAGATCATCATCTTGCCCCTGGTAAGGTCTGCTAATGACCTACTTTAACTCATGCAATTTAGTGTTTGTTTCATAGCAGATTTTGGAATACTTTTTCCTGAATTTTTTTTTCTTTTTCACATTTCTCTGTTTCATATGTTCGATCGTATGGAATATACTTAAAACAAACTCTATTGATCACCTGAATTGTCAACTAGCATGAAAGTCTCCATTTTTGTTTTTCGTCATCAGAACAGCTCGATTGCAAGAACTGTTATCATGAGAGATTATTTAGTTGCCAATTTTAAGGAATCATTGCAGAAATCTAAAAGATACTAAAATAGAACAATTGGTAGAATTTGAGCTAACTCCATTCCTAAATTAACGAAGCTCATTGAGGTGAGAGAAAGTAGTTAAGCTGAGCTGAGAATCATAAATTTGAGCTTTGCTGAGTTGAAAAAGCCTAGTATCAACCAAAGCCTAACATCAGCCGCGATTGATACTTAGTCACTAGCTGATGTGTCAGCTAATGCTTGACACATCAATTGCGATCCACCATTTAATGGTGGGCCCATGCTAATGTGTCTAGCATCAGTCGAGGACTGATGCTAGACATTCTCTTGGTTGGGCCCGCAAGATAAGGCATCCCAGCCCACGAAGTAATAGTAGTTTTTTCTTTTTTGGTACTTTATTTTATTTCCATTTTCTCTCTTTTTGGTTACTTTATTTTATTATTGGGGTACTTCAAATCCTAATAATTCATTCAAGCATTAGAAGCAAAAGCAAATATTAAAATCATCCCTGTGGTCTCATGTTAAGCATAACATCTAAAGTTCGAATCAAGCCATATTAAAGTTTATGGTTTCGTGTGGACCATAACTCTAAATAAGCTCAACCATCCTATAGCTATATATATGTATTGGATAGAGTGAAAGGCAATTTGCTTGACTAGGAACATCGGATATTGACCTCCCTGACTTGACGAAGAGCCTATACCATGAATCAACTGAATCAACATAAGTCAGGTAAGGACCGCTTCATGTTCTCTCTCTCTCTCTCTCTCTCTCTCTCTCTCTTGTAAGATAAGGTCAAAAACCATGAGTTGTACATGCACCTTAATTAACCATATGCAATACATTTCTCTTCTCTCGTTGATTCTTTAAGATATAATTTTTCAAGGATAGCATAGCTCGCACCTAGAAGGATTTGAAAGTCCTCTCGTTGCCACTGGGGTCGTCAAATTATGCTGGAGAGTCGATACAAAGCAAAGCAAGGCCCCTAGGAATTATTAATAGCTTTGATATGCAACAAGCCACACAAATAGAACCCAACGTTAATGCCAGATGAAAAGCTGTCCGTCGACACTGTCGAATATTTAGCCTTTACTCGAAAGAGGGAAAACCAAACGAGTAAGTAATCCCTAACCCACCTAGCTTTACTTCGTCCACCTTTACATATGCCATTTGCTTTTTTCAATTCTCTTTCATGATCTCTTTTTAAGGATTCCCACCATAATAGATATATATATATATTTAAAGCAAGGGAAAAGAACCCTTGGAGTGATAAATTATTGGAAGCTCATTAAGGAAAAAGTTGGTTACTTTAAAGCAAATTCCACTACATAACATACCTTTCCTCCCTTGTAAACCCATCTCATCTTCTTTGTCTCCAAGTTTTGCATCCTGATCAATCTCCCTTCTTCCTTAAGAAAACTGGCTCCTTATATACACCTCTCTACATATTTGGAAAGTATTTTTCTGTCTTCAATTCTGATCTGCTGTACTTCGATCCGGAGTGAAATCAGGCATCCACATCCTCAGAGAGAGAGAGAGAGAGAAAGAGAAAGAGAAAGAAAAAGATGAGTGCTGATTGGGGACCCGTGGTGGTTGCGGTGGTTCTGTTCATTCTGTTGTCGCCGGGGCTTCTGTTCCAGCTCCCAGCGAGGACGAGGGTGGTAGAGTTTGGCAACATGTACACCAGTGGGATCTCAATCCTGGTTCATGCAGTGCTCTATTTTTGTATATACACCATCTTAATCGTTGCAATTGGCATTCACATACGTGCCTGATTTATACTCTCTACATACCTTCCTCCCTCCCATAAGCTGGGATTGCCTTTAATCTGCTGCTGCTTCTTTTTTTTCTTTTCCCTTCTTTGTTGGGGGGGCTCCTTGCTCCATCATTCTTAATTACATAAACCGGGCTTTGTTTGTTAGAATATTGTATGGTGTGTCTCATGGTTTGGTTTACATGAAAGGATACGTGTTGTTGAACTTTGTGAAGAGCCTTTGTTAATAATTACGAGCGAGTTCTATGTGAAATATGAATTGATTTAATTCCAACTCTGCCATAGTCTTATTTATCGACACGTATGGAGCCACAGGCAACAATAGTTTTTAGGACCATACTTGTTCTTACGATGTATCATTAAAATTGATCAAGTCCATCGAATTTTTTTTTTTTTTTTTTTTTTGTTGGTAAATCGGAGGCTGAAAACCCTAAAGAGGAAGACCTGCAGGGGCCCACTACTACTGGCTAACCTCCCTCCTCCCGGTATAGCAATTCTTTGTGCAACAGTAACTTGCCACTTCAAATTACTTCCGGATGGCAGTTCTGCCATGTCTTAATAGTGAGGGGCATTTTGGGTACTTTGACTTCATTTGCTTTTCAGAGACCTGGCAGATTCCCTGTCCATCCTCTAGCTCTTACAGTTTCATACAGGATATGGCATACGTTGAATGCAATGCAGCTGTTTAGGGCCTTACGCCACTAAAATCATAATATGGACTGTGGTCTGCCTATGGACTTGGGAACACTTGTTTGAACAGGGCCTTATGTGATCCATAGGCCCACAGCCAGTGGACGGCTAGAAAAGGCAAGTGGAGAGAAAATAAGAAAAATAAGAAATGGTGCCATCAAAGTTGAAGCTTCACAAAAGGGTTTGTTTTAATGGTCCTGTGATAGCCCCAACTAGTTGATATTATCTAAGAAGTTTTAAATCTGAGATCTTAAAAGGAGGCTTTGATCACTAGACTAATCCTTACGATTAATTTTACAAAAATCTAATAGATTACCTTCTAAAAGTAATAAAAGAAAAGGAGTTTAGCATTATATAGTCCCGTTGCCAATTTTTATACTAGGGATTCATGTTCCCTTGATACGTTGTCATATTGTGCAAGCTGTTAAGACTAGAAGCATGCAACAATTGTCATTTGAAGCAGTTTCAAAATTGAAAATAGATTTCCACTTCAGAGAAGCTAACTATGAACTTGAAGAGAAATAAGGACCGCTGAAATGAACAATTTTGAGATGGCAAAAGACTTGGGTTCCGCCAACTAGATTCTTAACAGTGATTCAGTCGATATAGGATGCACTTGAACTGGGGGTGTGCTGTCCCCGTTGGGCTGGGCCCTTCCCGATAAGGCCACAAAATCGGGGAAGGTCAGCTTTAACCTTTTTTTTATTTTTTTTTTATTTTAAGATGATCTATGGAAGGCAAGAAATGGGAAGTGGTCTCTTATGTCATGTTGGATCCTGTATTTAGTGTTGATACAGAAAAAGAAAACAAAATAAAAGAAGTTATTTTTCATTTGGTTTAAGTTTCAAAATGGGAAAAAAACATATATGTATCATAAAAAAAAATCCACTTTTTAACTTGGTTACCCAGAAAATAAAATATGACTGTCCATTTCCATTTTTTTCCACCGAGGTAAATCCAAGGTTAATCTTTCTTACAGATGATCCGTGAATCGCAGGCACAGTCATGTACAACATTACTACAAAACTCGTTGTACCCCAATAGTCAATTTGCTTGAGAATCGATTTCTTTTATTTTCTTTTCTTTTCTAATAATGAAACTTCTAGCTCTAATTGTAATGGAAGTATACTAATATCTTGAACTATGGTTCAGCCTAGAAGAAATCAGGAGGGACAAAAGCTACCAACAGTTACAGAGTCGCACGCTAAAGTCTGAACATGAATGTAATCGAAGGCAAAAAAAAATTCAGATTTGGTAAATTTTGTGCATTTTTCAACACAGAACATTAACAACTACAGCAAGTAGATATTCAAACAAGCGAGAAAGAGAAACAGAACACATACAGGGATTACAGATCTGTCTGTGCAATCTCTATTTTTATGATCTCTTCAGTTAATAATATTTCACTTGCCCAAAAAGGAAGAAGAAGAAAAAAAGAAGTGACCTGAGAACAATCAACCGGTGTAGATGTGGACGTGGACGGCAAGGATGAGGATGGCGTAGAGGGCGAAGAACAGAAGAGTGTGAAGTGCGATGGCCTTGCCGTTGGTCTTCATGCTCCCAAACTCCACCTGTCGGTTGTTCCCCGGTATCTGGAACAGCAGCCCCGGCTGCAACAGCACGAACAACACCACCCCGATTAGTACCGGCCCCCAGTCCGCCATTGCTCAGAGAGAGAGAGAGAAGTAGCTTTTGGGCAACGCTACAGCAGAGGAGGCGGTGAAAAGTTGAGTTACAAGGGTGAGAGAACGAGAGAGTGTGGAAGCCCTCTCACTTCCATTATGGAATATTTTGCAAGCACGAGAAAGACAAGTGGGCCCACTCGGAGTCTTGAAAGTCGAAAAGACTTGGCTCCTCTACACTCGAATCGTTTCGAAATTATACCAATCATCTAGCTGTCACTTACGACGATCAAAGGTTCAAATTTACTTTTGTATTGCAATCAACTATACACTAATCAAGCCTAGTCAACCAATAACCCCACCGGTATTTGCAGCCGTATTTTGGCGGAAAATCAGGGAACTTTAGTAAACTATACAAGTGATTCCTCTCACATTTGGGAAGGTACCTAGAAAACAGTGATTGTTTTTTTTTTTTTTTTTTTGTTGGGGCATGATTCTTCTATTTTCTCGTAATTGAAAGCACCATTGGTTGTCCAAAACTTATGATAAATATTGAACGCATCGGACGGTTTGAGATGAAGGAAACCCACTCCCCAAAAAGTTAGTACTCACTCCAAATCAATTCCCCGCACCTTTATCTAGTCTCATCCAAACCCCGTTTTGAGACTGACATCAAACAACCAGTTATGCCATTCCAGTGCAGTTTATAGACCAACTCTCTCAAGAGCCCGTTTGGAAGCAGGGAAAGGAAGGGAAGAGAAGGGAAGGAAAAGAAAAGAAAAAATAAAGGTAAATTATATATATTTTTATTTAATTTCGTAAAGAAAATGAAAAAAAAAGAAGAGGGTGATTAAAAAAAAAAAAAAATTTTCTTTTTCTTCTCTTTCTCTTTTTGATAGAATCAAACAAGAGAAAAAAGAAATTTTTCCTTTTCTTCCTTTTTTTTTTCTCACTTCTTGTCCAAGTTCCAAACAAGCTTAAAATGTGTTCTAAGGAATATGTGTTAACATTTATCTATATCTATCTATTTATATTATTATAAAACAAATCCATTTGATAAAACTTTTACTTCGGTGAAACCTCCATTTTGATGTGATTTTTTTTTTTATTGACAAAAATGACCAACAGCAGGAAGTTATCTACAACTAAACTGTTTTTTTAAATTCTATAACCTATGATTACTAAGTTAGTGATAAAAAAAGTAATTGAATGTAGTGTATGACACACACATAATACGTTTCACCTTCTAGTATATACATATATATATATATATATATATATGTTTACCTTCCCCATTTCTGGTGTAATCAACGACCAAGATTTCACTGGAACCAAGACCATTTGTCTTTCTTTTGGGTCCAAAGGATAAGTAAAGAACATCAATCAAGTGCTTAGCCAAGTGAGGTTAAATGAACAGTGATGGCGCATTAGCTACCAACCAACCAACCAACGAACCAACCTCAAGCGACCACATGGGTACTGCAATTAATTACTAGCTAGTCATATATTAATGATGAAACCAACCCATGCCGATTGTGGGGGCTTTTTTTATCTCCCTATAAGAAAATGAAGCTTGGCCTTATCCAACAAAGAACATAGACCAAAAGAAAAAGTAGGTGATTAAAATCTTCATATTATTCTTAGCTTTATGGGATTCCTATTCCCTCCTCTGAATACAGTCAATTCTTATGGCATCCAAAGTTCCTTTTTGAACTTACATGCTTTGTTCTTCTTCCTCTTCTCCTGTTTTGGAAGGGCAAGTTTTGAAACTTTGAAGAGGTTGGGAAGTCTAAAAGAATGAACGACTGGGCTGCTCCGATCATAGCCGCGGCACTCTTTGCATTTCTATCGCCAGGACTGATCTTTCAAATGCCTGGAAAGAGCCGACCCGTGGATTTCTTGAACATGAAGACTAGTGTAATCTCCATGCTATTGCACACAGTCCTTTACGGTTTGCTTCTCATTTTGTTCCTTGTTATTCTTAACGTTCACCTTTATGCCTGAGAAGCAATGGACATCTCGAGAGGCTCCAACTTTTTGTATTCGATGAAGTGAATTTTTATGGTTTTGTGTATTGCTGATGTTGCTTATTGCTTATTGTTCCTTCTTCTTACTAGTTAGATACTCATGCTTTGAAATCATCTCCGGTGAGGTACCCTGTATGTTTTAGATTTTGCATTTTTCTTAAGAGCTCGACCTAATTAAACCTGTTATGCTTGTTTCTTGATTCTATGTACATATCGTTTCCATGGAAATTTGGGAGGGGGAAGCCGGGGGCTTTAAGGTTCCGAGAACCCAACAAATGGTCTGATGTTTTTCAGTATCAAAGGATAACCCCAAAATCTATACTTTTTTCATTAATAAAGCAAAGAAACACCGGTGATGTGCCTATAAAATTGGAACAGTCATTTAAGTCTTAACATTGGAGAGCCATATAATTTATGGGTGAATATATTGCTTTCTAGGGCAACATATTTGCAACTGCTTTAAAAGTTGAAGCACCAGTTACACCAATTAATCTAAGCTGTGGCAGACGCCACGCCATAAGCTGTGGCGGCCGATCTAACCAGTAATTAATTAATGTCAATGAATCAAATGTGAAAACAAAGTCCAATAAAAAGAGAACGGAAATAAAAGAAAATTGAAAAACAAGTACTGAAATTACTCCATAAACTCCAAATTAAAATTTTGAAATTTTGAAATAAAATATGGGTTTTAAGTTTTTATCTTGTGAACTACAGAAAAAAGTCAAATCGGAAAAGTTCCTTTTTTTTTTTTATACACAATTTTGCAATATATGACCTACTGAATTGCAATGTTTACAGAAAAGAAAAAAAGATGAAATTTAAATAACAAATCCATACCTCAACATATCAATGAGATCACGGATCATTTACTCTGTTCAAATTTGAATGCCTAAAAATGATACACAGAACATGGAAACAATCCAATGAAATTAAAAGCATAACAAATCGGAGTCAGAAAAATATTAAAAAAAAACTCGTGGGAAACCCCAAAATGTGAAGCGAGATAGAATTGGGGGGTTGATGAAAAATTGGGGATTAAATTAAGAACCGATGTAGACATGGACCCCAACAGCTAAGAGGAAGATGCAGATGAGAGCAAAGTAGAGGATGGAATGAACCAGTATGGAGGCACCACTCGTTTGGAAGTTGCCGAATTCTATGTATCGGCTGCGACCCGGTATCTGAATCAGCAGTCCCGGCGTCAAAAGTACGAACAGCACCACCGCTACGAACACCGGTCCCCAATCCGACATCTTTCCTTCCTTCCTCTCTAATTCCAAGCTCTATATGAGAATGGGAGTAGCGGAAGGGGAGATGCGTGGGCCCAAAAGTGGGAGAGGTTATATAATGCAGGAAGGTTATTTCTTAAGGAGGAAGGATGAGAGTAGAGAGCGGGAGACAGAGGAAAAAGTGACCGTTTGCCGAATCAAGCTCTATTTGGATTCACATTTCACACCAAATCTTTTCCCTCACATGCTGATGCTGGGCCTTTACTGGGAAACTTTTTGGTATATGACACTAGCAAGTATGTGGAATCATGATACGTTTGCCTCCGACTCGTTATAATGTGGTGTTTGTCAAAGAAATAGATCCTACTCGTTCAAAAAAAAAAAATAGTTACAATAACATTTCTTAAATTATTCCTTAAATTATGACTAACTATGGTTAAACATCTTTTAATTTTAAAACATAACACATTAATACTTTAAATTATCAATTTATATCAATCAACACATTTTGTAAATAATCAGTTACAATAGTAAATGAAAATTTGTTATTTATCAAACATAATTTTAAATCTAAATTAACCTTCTCTTTTTTGTAATAATTATTTAATAACTAAAATACCTATTTAAATTGTTCTCATATATACATCTCATGACATTTCAATCATTATACAAATAATATAATAAAAAATATCAGTTTAAATATAAAATTATAATTTTATAAACATTTACAAGTCACATAACAAATTTTATATATTTTTTTAATAAATTACTAATAAAAATTATTGATTAATCTAAATTAATAATTTAGAGAATCAATGTGTCACATCTTAAAATTTAAGAGTTTAATAATATTAAGTCATAATACAATATATACTGTTGTAGTTACTCCTTAGAAAAAAAACTACACTATAAGTTTGTGTGATCAAAACTGCCCACAATTCAAATTGGTGCGAGTGCCAAGAAAATCACATGAAGAGAGAGAGAGAGGAGATTATAATCCTTTCTATCTTGGCATATAATTTTACATTTTGCATCATGTCAATGAACAACCGAAGGTTTCAAACAGACCTCAGGGAGTCAGTTCATCAACTATCCAGTCACAACAAGAAGTCCCATAATTCGACAACTGCTGGAAATTTGCATAGCGAACATCTTTCAACTCCTAACAGATATATAAAATTTAGCAAACTTGGTTTTTTAGGTCCTAGCCATTCAACCAAAATAACACACACTTCCCTATCGAGTTCTAGAATAGCCAGCCCCCTTCATGCGTAATTCAAGCGGAATATGTCATTGTGCACATAGAAACTCCCTTGTGGCGTTGGCATCAAATGGAACATCTGTTAGCCACAAAAGGAAGAGAAACAAAGGGATTAGATGAGGATATAGTCAGTAGTGTGAGATATATATCAACAACAATGAAGTAACATATCAATCTAAAATAATGTGGATTAAGATAAAGACCGGGTTGTAACGGATGTTCCCTTGTATGAACCCTATATCACATAAAATCGCGGAAGGAAAAATGCTCAAATTTTTAAGAAAGGAATCCATAGTAAAGCATTTCTAGTTCCCCTCCGTTCTTCCAAAGATTTAAACACGATTAAAGGTTACTATAATCAAAAGTATCAAAAAAAGAAACAAAGGTTTGCAGCAAAATAGTTGAAACCCTTCACCTGCTTAATCTCATTAATAAGGACAGGTGGGAGCCGAATGTTCCGTGATTGTAAACTGGGAATATAAAATATCCCTTCAAGTACTTGGAGAATTCAAGAAATATTTCACAAAGGTGTAGGCTAATGAAGAAATAAAGGGCAAGGGAACTATCTGATGGTCAAGCTGCTCATTAAACGAGATAGCAAATGAAAGGACTGTGTTTGCGTAGGTGGACCGAAAGCCTAGGATTGATTTACGTGGAGTTCGTCTGGGAGTCTTGACAGTCGCTGAGAGTGGCTCGCTTGAATCTCCTGGCTATGGAGGGGCGAGAACCAAAAGGGCAGACAAGAGACAGAGAGAGGGATTCACGAGCCTGTGATGGCTTGCGTAATAAATGTGATTAGGATTTATATATCTGTCATAAATGTGTTGAGAGTATTTATAGTAAGCAGTGATTGGCAGTGTGCGAACACGTGGCGTCCCATGACTGGGCAGACCTGAGTCCCGTCATCATGACCTGGTGAAGCCATGTCAGCGGCCGCGGCAAGCGATTGGATGCACACTGCCATGAAGTCAGGTACTTGTCCAACCATGGCTCGCCACGTGTCTGTTGCATTAAATGTGCATCGGGTCAGCATTTAATGCTTAAGATACGGTATTCAAGTGGTTCTGAGAGCAGAACTCTCTCTCTTAGCTGGTTGATGGGATTGGTCCCCCGCACGCTCGTGAAGCGCGCGGCTCAACGGTCCCTTTGGTTCTAGCCTCCGTTCCACTGCCTATGGAGAGGGGTCCCGAATGAGGGTAAGTTAGACGGTTAGGAGCCTGGGCATGTTATATAGTGAGGTGCAGGGTCTCGAGTCGTGCTAGGCGCGGAGCCTGTCTTGCACAGACACTCGTTTTAGCCAGAGCTGTGCAAGCGCGGGAGCCTGGCTTAAGAGGAGCTCTTGAAGCTGTTTGAACGAGACTTGGTAATGGGGCGCTGAGCCTGCTGCGAGGGCGAGGGCGAGGGCGCTACGCGGGTTTGCCCAGGTATGGTTTGACCCATAGTTGACTTTAGAGTATTCAAGGGGGCCCACGTGGTCTACCAGGCGGGCAAATGGGGGGCCACATGGCGCCCGCTGACTGGGTACCTACAGACTATATACAATAACTCTCATTTGATCAGGTCACTACATGAAGTTGGAAAATGAAAGTACATGGTCATTGAAACAACTTCCAATATCAGTTTAGTAACAGCTATGAAATAGTATTGTCCATTACCCATGCATGTCTCGCCTCACCCTGTGAGTTTTGTTAAACAGGATGGATATGCGAGTGACCTCAATAAAAACATAAACGAAGTTTGAGCAAGAGATCTAGCCAAAAAAGGACATGATGTTTTTCAATGAAACACACGGACCCCATGGCAGACAATACATGCATTACCCTTGGAACCATCCAGAGGTGCTCAATGCCTACCTATTTTGAAGGAAACCAAAATTTGATGAAAGATCCAGTTGCCCAAACAATTACCCTAAGAAGCATGGACACTGACATAGGTACAGAAAAGGACATAAGACACGGGAATTTTAAAAAATAGAAGACACGGATACGGCAAAAATATATTTCTTACGTAATTTATTTGCTATGCATGTGAATGTAACATCCATAAATTACCAAACATATAAAAAAATAATACTAATTCAATATGAAAAAAATATTAAATCCATAATTTAATCATTATTTAACATAAAATATGATGGAAACATGTTTACAATTTCAACTTGTAATGTATTTCATGTATATGTAAGTGATGGATACATGTTATTGGCATGTCCATTAAAAATGAATAACTAAAAATTCAGGACACATGAACTTATGTGTTAGAGGAGTATATGTGTCCAATGTGTGTCCGACATGGACACAGCACCCTCTTAGAAGTGTCTGTGCTTCCTAACAATTACTTGCTTAGGATGCCAGCTAAGGATGTCATCATAGTATCACTTGCACAGCTAAATAATGAAGTTCCTATGTCCATAGTTTATATTCAAAGCCATTCTCCTAGTTACAGAGCAAATTTGATTAATCACCCAGCAAAGGTGTGAGCTTTACAGATGCTTCAATATTCAGGTGGCAACAAGCTCTATACCATCTAGGTGCATGATTCTCCAGCTTGAGAACACTCCATAAACTTGCCAATGCATGGATTTTGCAGTAACAGAATAAATTTGAAAGCCCTAGGCTATTACCAAAGCAGATCTGGCTGCTGCAAGAGCAAAAGTTGAAAACTTTTGACTAATGTTGCCCTGGCAGCAGCAAGATTAGCCCCAGTAATACCGCTTCCAGTATTGAATTTGAATTATGTTTGCCGGTTCCAATTCCTTACATCCTCAGAAAAGAAGCATCCTTTTTTCCAAACTGAATCAGAGATCAGAAAATTGAAGGGAAGGGGGGACACAAATTGTTGAAAAGAGAAAGCACACCCTTTTCAACAATTAAAAAAGTTGTATGACTGGAATGTGGCCCTACTTTGCTTGTTGTGCTTGTCAGATACCTCGAACCGGCAATTAGACTGGTATATTCATTTATCATATTGTTTCATATGGCGGCGGAATTTTGGCTAAAAAAAAACTTCTGTTGAAAGAAGAGTCAAAAGGTAAAATTTTCTGAGTTTTGGAGAGCCAATACACTACATTTTATCTTAAACTTTCAAATATTTATAAGGGCTAAAGATAATTTTAAAAATTTTAGAGGGTCGTGGCCTCCACAACCCCACGTGGCTCCGCCAATAGTTTCATAATTGGGTGACTGAGATGGTGAATCCATCCCCTAATTAAAGACTCCTTTAAAAACTTCAGAGGGTTGCACCACGGCGCACATTATTCTACAAAGAGAAATTATATAACCTAATCAAAGACTATTTCGCAATCTTATATACCATGTAATACCGATCTTTTAATTTTACCCAATTATAATTCCTATTCATCTAATAATCTGTAATCAAAAGAACGCCAAAGGCACCGGAATAATAAGAAACTAAGAATCAAGTCGCAGGAACAGACCACCCAAATAACAGAAAAAAAAAATCAGAACACACCCACATAAACACTTAAATCCTGCAGAAGGAACCGCACATTAAGCAGGCCAATCGCTATAATAAATATATAAAAGTACAAAAACATCTAGACGCGCAGACATGTATGTACAAAGAAGGTGTTTGAAGAAAGACCTGACTGAATTTGAGGAGATATTCTTCACCGGGTAGCTTGAGATTGCCGCTGACAAAGACGAGCATACCGCCGGGGGTGCCAGAAGGCTGGGTGTCGACTGTGGATATTCCGTGCTGGCACTGCTGGAAGGCTAGGCTAGCGAGCTTGGCGGAGATGTTCTGAGCGCCCAAGAATTGTTCACCCTCAAAAGTCAACATAGATCCATCCTGGTACAAGTTAGCGAGGCCCGCGCGATTAGTATCGAACGTCGAGTAGTAGTGCTCGACAAATGCTTTTGCTAAAGTGTTTGGATCCATTTGGCTTCGTCTTTCTTCTTCGCCTTTTTCTCTCTCCTCCTTTTTAATTAGTCAATGCTCCCTCTCTCTCTCTCTTCTCCCTGCGTCTATTCCCTTCGCTGGATTCGCACGCACGCTAGTAAAGAGATAAGTTTCGTGGGCCCTTTTAGGATCCGGGTTAAGCTCCATTTTCGACCCGAAACTGAGGTACTGGAAACCCTTTTGTTTAAGGTAGGCTGAAAAATGATAACAGCTTGGTTGATACCGGCTAACAAAGTAAATAAGTTTTTAGCAACTCATCAAAATTTAGAAATGTAGCATAGGATCAAGAAGTATAGTTATTAGAACTGAATTGGACATTAAACCGATAAAATTATCTGTTTATGATTTATTAGTTCAATTAATAGTTCAACCGATATTATAAATTAAATGTAGTTATTTATTCATATATATTTTAACTTAAATATAATTTATATTGTAAAGTAAAACATAAAGAATCAGATGGAGCAGTGATAAGTATTACTTAATTCTACTCTCACTTCCTAAGTTCAACTCTTGAGAGCCACAAATTATTCGAGTGGAATTATCAAGATTCACTCGGTTCACATACATTTTCGATAAATTAGTTAAACTGTACAAGTTCATAATCCGGTTCAATCAATCGATCCGGTCCAATTCTAATAACTATGTTAAGAAGTAATTTTAAGTTTGGAGTTAAAATTTACAATTCAATTCAAAAGCATACAACATATATCTCAAAGAAATGAATTACCATTTCTTTCAATCCAATGAAAAACAAGAAAATTCAATTAAGATTGCTGTTTGGGCAAATTCAATCCACACCGAAACTAGATATTTGACCCGACTTGAGTCCAGGCTAAAACCAACTCAAGGCTAAGCCCTCTGTTTAAGCAGGGCTCAAGCTCAAAATTAGATATCAAAGAACCCAAGCTCAGATAAAGCTTTTGCACATGTTGAAATGTAACATAAGATTGAGACCCACTTTGATAATTCCAAAATTTTGAAGTATAAGATTGACGGTTAAATGATATACAGCATGGAGGTAGAAGATACCTTTCGACAAAAACCTTGAACCAGCCTTGGCTCAACTTATTTTGGGCCAAGCGGGTAATAAACCAAATGATATAATCTGTTACATGGTGTAATTATCAATTTTTTTTAAGAGTTCAAACTTCAGAGACATAGACGAGGACAATATTCTACCGAGATAGAACATGCTTTCGTGAGTGTCTTTCTTGATTAGAAGAACCAGCAAGCGTAATATGTGAGGGTATGGTAGGGACACTTCAGATTATATATCCAATAACTCAGCCATCTGTGTTAAGACTACAAAATCATAAAGCTAATCAATTCCTTTCCCCCTTCTTGCTAGTAGTGTCCAAAAATCATACATTTGATTAGAATATAAGTTGTCCCACCTCCCACATGATGAGCAATTAGTGATATTAAACTAACCCATGCCATATAGTATTATTCTTTTATTTTATGCCAACCATCAAGCAACCTCTCGAGTAAACAATATCCATTAAAAGTCAAAACATAAAAAAATATTATTTCGCCCACTTGTGTGGAATAGAGACAGATGTATCGTCATTATGAAAAAGAAGAAAACGAGGAGGAGGTATAAAACCAATGGGCGACGCTTGGTTACAATTTCGAATTCGTTATTATATGTTTGCTCTAGTTTTTGTTGTTTTTGATGTTGAAACGGTTTTTCTTTATCCATGGGCAATGAGTTTCGATGTATTAGGTCTATCTGTATTTATAGAAGCTTTAATTTTCGTGCTTATCTTAATTGTTTCTCTTGTGTTTTCATTATTGTTTTCGAAGTGTTTGCGAAAACAACTCTAAGAATTGTGGTAGGGAACTAATTGTAAAACTGTAAGGCTATATGTGGTACAAGAGAATGAAATGAAACAGGAATAAAAATGAAATGAAAATGAGAATGAGAATAGAATGAAATGGTTATTCTCGTTCCCTTGTTTGGTAAAACTAATTAATAGTGTTAGAATAAAATAAAATTTTAATATATAACATAAAAATTTCATGCTATATAATATATAATATATTAAAAATATTATATATTATTTATCAAATATTATCAACATGATAGTGGCAGGACAATGATGGTGGTTCTAATATGTTAGCTTGGCTCAATTTGCTTTTTTGTTTATTTCGTCTTGCATGACATTTATGCTCTCACACACATTTCCACGTAGGCTTATGTATATACATATATAAATATGTATGTGCTTGATGTTCTTTTGTTTGTGATTATTGAGATTGAGATATTGGTTTGGACTTCGGAGGATTTATATAGTGAGTGACCAATTTTTGCAAAAATTTTCTGTTTGTATGCATCTTGCCATGTTGTTACTCTCTCTCTCCCTCGTACATGCATTCATCTTCCCTTGTATACAAATTTTTGTAAAGGAAAGTTCTTCCTGGGGTAACTTATTTAAAAAAATTTCAACTTTTTAAAATGTTTTTTCTTAATTATTAAAATAAAAACAAACATGCTTTATTTTTTATAAAAAAAATTTGATAACAAAAATGTTATCAAGTTTTGTATTTTGTTCTTATTACATGAGATAATGAAATAATCATTTTTACTTTTAAAAGAAATAATGAAACAATCATTTTCAATAATATGTAAAAATAATTATTCCTATAAAATGATTATTTTAATTTTAAATAATAATACAAAATAAAAAAATGAGAATGCAAGCAATACTCATCATTCAATTTCATTCTATTCAACTGTATCGAACATAACCAGAGTGTCATGCATTTGTGCCGAAATTTGAACGCATCTGATTGTGACATGAATCCGAAGTGCATGCACGTCATATATATATATATATATATATTTTTTTTTGGATAAGAGGCAAACAAACACACACTATACATAATACAAGCAAACCCGCACCGGATGCAAACTTCACCACACAGCAACTCCTCCAAAATAATGAAGAATTTGGGAAGAGGACGATGGCAAAAGCTTGTCGGCGGGTGGGTCCCTCTGCGGCACTACTTCATTGATTCTTCAATAGGTTAAACAAGATATTGCTGGAGTGGAGTATGCATCATTGAAGAATCCAATAGTGGCTGGCTGCTATTAATTAGTCTTGGTGCTAGCTATTAATTACGCTTTGGTTTAATGCTCCACTTTAGAGATTGACCATCCTTTATATGATCTACAACACTCTCTATGCACATGGTCACCTTATGCTGTTCAAATTCATAAACGGTCCTAGTATTATATAGTGGCTAAATTTCATTCCATCATTCCTCGCGCATGCCGCTGCACATACTCCGATGCTACTGTTACTCCTATATATATATTGCACGTCCAATATAATCATACTGGGTTTTAACTAAATGACGTCTAGCTCCAGAGGAATCTCTGCCGGGTTCCCTATTAGCAGCAACATTTGGGAAGATCATGCTTATTTCTGAAACATTGAAATCTCAGGAGATACAGGTGAAATTTATCCAAAAAAAAAAAAAAGAAAAAACTCCTACAAGTACCATAGTTGTATTGACATGATCATCATTCTTAGGGTGATTGTGAACAATTCAATGCGGTGAAGTCAGAAAAAAATGAGATTAACATGATATTTCAAGAGTAATAGGTTCTTGGACTTGATTAGAACGTTTACAAGCTATATACTGTAAGAAAAAGAATAAGATTAACATGATATTCGAAGAGTACTAATGATTTTGCTATAAAGTCGTGAAGGGCGTGGGTTTTTTTTGTTTTTGTTTTTTATTTTTTTAAAATAAAAAATATAAAAAAATATTAAAATAGGTGTATTCTTTGTTTTCAAAATATTAGTTTAATATTATTAACAGAATGACAACCTACAAATACCATTATCAAACTATAAAAAATAAAAAAAACATATATATATTACACACAACAAAAAATTAAAACTGACAACATTTCTAAACGTGTATACAGTCCTTTTCCAATGCTACATGTTTGGCATGAGGTTTTTTTTTTTTTTTTTTGGAGTAATTAAGATAACGACAAAATTAATTGACACGGATGTTTAAATAAAAGTCTATTGGTCGGCTATTTATTGTAAGCTGTAGCAGGTGGACAACCTGGATCAAGTCCATAGTTGCGGGCTGAAATTTTCATTGTCTTTGGTTTATGACCGCCTCAAGCTCCAGATAGAAAACGTTCAAAATAATTATACAAAAAATTTAATTAAAATGAGGTGATATTAATATTTTTGTAATTAAAGTTACTATAATAGGTGAATTACTCATATCCATATATGTATGTAGATTTTGTGAATTGGTGATTCTGAACCCAGAAGATGGGCGATTCAAGCTTTTTATATTTTTAAAAATTAATTATTTCTTTGATGTTGTTTGTTGTGTTACTGAGCTAGCAAGCGAATATATTTCCAAGTGCTACATTGCAACGTGCGATAAACTTTTTATAAATAAAAAAAACTAGTCACATTTAGAGTTCATAATTGACTATGATTTGCAAACAAATAACTTAACTCCAATTTGGATGGTAAGAATTTCTACTGCCATGTCATGTCTACGTCTACCCCATCTGTCACATATAATTTTTTATTTGAATATCTTTAAAAGATAAAGTAATTGCATAATTAGTCAAAAATTTAGAAAAATAAAAATAATTTAACAACACAATTTTAATACGTAATTATCACGTGACAAAGTAGTAGCAATTCCTACAATAGGTGAAAATCCTTATCCAATAATAAAAAAAAAAGTTTAGTGGCACCAAGCTCTCAGAGATTAGAGCCTGAATGAACAAGTAACTGCAACAATAAAATTTAAAATAGGCCAAGGACCAATTGATAAGATTAAGGCAAATCTGTGACCCTGGCGGTAGCAACCAAAAGGTTCTGGCAATAGAAAATGGCATTTTCTATTCCGTATATACCTCAACCACGTTTTCATCTTGGGCTTTTACTTTCTAAAAATATATTTTAAATATGCTCCGTCTAATTATATATAGTATTAATAATTATATTTTTAATATTATTAATTATAAAAATATAAATTTTAACACTTTTGTACAACTAAATAAAACATAGCTCAAATTTGTCATCGGCCACGTTAGCAAGAACCTTACTATAAAAATCCCAAAAGCAACAATTTGGACGTAAGACAGCGCGTCACTTCAATGATCATTCTTGTCCTCTCCCCCAGCCCCAAGAACCGTTGTAGTCACTGTCTGAAATGGCAATTCCATAATTAATTCGAATATCAAGGTGCTATATACGTATATAATGTGTATGTATTGTTTCTGCGCACAACCGTGGCTGCTGGTCCATCAACGATATCATCTCTCCGCTAAAAATAGAAAACATAAGAAAAGTTATCATAGTTATCCCCAATATACGTTTCAGTCTCCCATCTTCAAACCCATTTTGAACCACCCAAGAAACACACACGTTTGATTAAGACTCTGTTTTGACTCAATGATGCGTCGGTTCGGAGAGAGGTTGAGGGCGTTTTTCAATAACAGATGGCTGGTTTTTGTGGCCGCAATTTGGATACAATCCTGTGCGGGTATTGGGTACCTGTTTGGAAGTATATCGCCTGTGATAAAGAGCTCTTTGAACTACAATCAGAAGCAAATTGCGAGGTTGGGTGTGGCCAAGGATCTTGGGGACAGTGTCGGCTTCTTGGCTGGGAGTTTATGCGAGGTCTTGCCCTTATGGGCAGCACTTCTTGTAGGTGCTTTGCAGAATTTTATTGGGTATGGTTGGGTTTGGCTTATCGTCTCCGGCCGAGCTCCAGCTTTGCCACTTTGGGCTGTGAGTATCAATCATTATTTCATCTGGCTTTCGTTTGACGACTTTTTAAAGTCTTTTTCTTCTTCTTTTTTTTTTTTTCTCTTTTCTTGAAATGTGTTTTTCGTTTTCTTTACCTTTCCTTTCGCCTCCCTTTCCTCCTTGAAAATTATGATAGGTCGTATACAGATTCGGGTTGTTTCTAGTTTTGTAAGATTTATTTATTTATTTTTCGCCGAATTTTTAAAGCGAGTTTGATGATTTAAGACTTTAAGTTAAATTCAATTGGGGGAATACTGTTCTGTCTGAGATGCTTTTGGGTTCAACAAATGATCGTGATTGGTGGAGATATGTTTTATGTCATTTCTCTTGAATATTCATGCCCATGAATCCTGGTTATCCCTACTCTTTGGAAGTGATTGTAGTATAAATTATGCTCGAATGAGTGATCTGTTTGAAGCATATCCTAAATGTCCCATGGGTGCGAAAGGCTGTAGAGAAGGAAAAAGGAGGGGGGTTGCATTTTATCAGATTCCGTAATTGATCTTTCTTCTTTTTCTCTCTTGATTGCCAGAAAAGATTTTTATGTTGATATTTACATAGGTGCATATGTACTTCTATGCTTTCTTGTCAAATGTATTTGAACCTTCACTTTTTCTTCTCTATGTGGGTGTTTCTGCAAATTTTCTTTAGTTATTTCTGATGCATTGATTATATTAGGCCTGGAATGAGTCAAAATTATGGTGAAAAGAGTTTAACAATTTATCAGTCAATATCTATTTGAGTGAATCATGTTCTGTTATATGATAAACCTATTGATTGTTCTGTTGGCTGACTACTATTCATCACGATTTTAATAGATCACAAAAATTGTTGACTGCAAGACTAGGTGAGTTTAACTTGCAGGGTTATATGATCTGCTATACCAAATGTATTTTTTCTACCTAGGCTTCTCAAAATGTCTATGGAATCAGAAATTTACTTTCCCCATACTGTCAAATTCATAAAAGGGATACAATATTTATTGGTAAATGTTTATGCTTGGAATGAGTCAAAATTAGGGTGAAAAGGGTTAACAGATTAGTGGTAAATGTTTATCCCTATTTCCTGAGGTGAGTCAGGTCGCCATTTTACGAAACTATTGATTGTTCTGTTGGCTCTACTATTCATCATGATCTGAAATTGTTGACTGGGAGAGTGAGTTTTATTTGCTAGGAACACATGATCTGCTATATTGAATGTATTTTGCCACTCCAATGTATCTTTTCTGCCTAAACTTCCCAAAATGTCCGTGGAATCAGAAACTTATTCTTGTCATTTGCTCTATCTAAACAGATAATAACTATTTTTTTGATTCCTTCCTGGGATGGCTTCTTAGGGTTTTGTTTACCTAGACCAAAATTATAAGATGGATGTGATAATTATAATGTAGGGAAAGATTAATTTGATCTGTGTTGTTTTTCCTCCTTCATTGGAAGGTAGGAGTAAAATTTGTTCCACACTCTCTTTCAAAGGTTAATTTTTTATGTCAGCCTGTCATAATAGTTATTAGCTAAAACCTTCAATCTCTTTGTTTAGTTAATTTTTGAAAAAAAAAACTTGCTGAAGGTGAAAAGACTCATTTTCGATTATAACTTCTTAGCCCATTTGTTATTCAGAAAAAATGCACGAATATTGATAGTTACACCCTCAGTTCATTGACTATTGATGTATAAGGAGCTCACTCATTCTTGATTATTGACGCATAAGTCTCTTTAGTGCAGTGAAACATATGCATTTATCATGATTGGTTCTGTAGCTCGATTGGATGATTGGCATCTCTTACAAGATTGAGATAGTTATCTAAATATTTAGCATTTGAAACTATAGCTTTTTTTTTACTCCAAGAGGTTAGCAAACTCTTGTGTACCATCTTGCCTTGTGAGATTGTTAATTAGTATCATTATGTAGATGTGCATTCTTATATTTGTGGGAAACAATGGTGAGACCTACTTCAATACGGCAGCTCTGGTCTCATGTGTGCAAAACTTTCCAAAAAGCCGGGGTCCTGTGGTGGGAATACTAAAAGGATTTGCTGGGTTAAGTGGTGCAATTCTTACTCAGATATATGCAGTGATCCATACCCCTGATCATGCATCACTCATATTCATGGTTGCAGTTGGGCCAGCAATGGTTATTATTGCCCTTATGTTCATTGTCAGGCCTGTTGGAGGTCACAGACAAATCAGATCATCTGATGGGATAAGTTCCTCATTCATCTATAGCGTATGCCTCCTTTTGGCTGCTTATTTGTTGGGAGTCATGCTTGTCGAAGATCTGGTTGATTTGAGCCAAACTGTGATCATAATTTTCACTGTGATTTTATTTATTCTCCTATTTATCCCCATTCTGATCCCTGTCTTGTTGAGTTTTTCCCTGGAGCCAAGTGATCCAGCAGAAGCAGCTCTTCTGCCTGAGTCACACAAACAAGAACCCAGCAAATCTGGACATGACGTAGATGAGGTTATATTTAGTGAGGTGGAAGATGAGAAACCTAAGGAAGTAGACTTGCTTCCAGCTTCAGAGAGGCAAAAGAGAATTGCCCAATTGCAAGCAAAGCTAGCCCAAGCAGCTGCAGTAGGAGCAGTAAGGGTCAAGAGGAGAAAGGGCCCACATAGGGGGGAGGACTTTACTTTGATGCAGGCTTTGATAAAGGCAGACTTTTGGCTGATCTTTTTCTCACTTTTATTGGGATCTGGATCTGGTTTGACGGTGATTGATAATTTGGGTCAGATTAGCGAATCTTTGGGGTATGATAATACACATATATTTGTTTCCTTGATCAGCATTTGGAACTTTCTTGGCCGTGTTGGTGGGGGTTACTTTTCTGAGATTATTGTCAGGTACAAAACGCGTTCATTTCCTCTCTTGGTGCTGATTAAAGTTCATTTTTATCTTGGTTGTGGCCTTTTCTCATTCTGCCTTGTAATGTTCTTGAATAGGGACTATGCTTATCCAAGGCCAGTGGCCATTGCCGTTGCCCAAGTCCTAATGGTATTTGGGCACTTCTTCATTGCCATGGGTTGGCCTGGGGCAATGTACATTAGTACTCTCCTGATTGGGCTTGGGTATGGGGCCCACTGGGCAATTGTGCCAGCTGCCGCCTCCGAGTTGTTTGGCTTGAAAAAATTCGGTGCTTTGTACAATTTTCTTACTCTAGCAAATCCTGCCGGTTCCCTAGTATTCTCTGGTCTGATTGCAAGCAGTATATATGACAGTGAAGCAGAGAAGCAAGCTCATCAGCACCATCACCATCTACAGGATTTGGGATCTATATTTTTAACGGGCTCTGGTCTGGATGAACCACTAAAATGTGAAGGTGCCATATGCTACTTCTTGACATCCATGATAATGTCAGGACTTTGCATAATTGCAGTTGTTTTAAGCATGATTCTGGTCTATCGGACTAAGATTGTTTATGCTCAGCTTTATGGAAAAACTCATGCTTGACTTGAGGGAAGAAAACCAAGATGGGCTTTCAAAGCTCAATTATTTTTAATCAGCATTATTGGTATATTCTGTGCAAGATGGTGAGGATTCCTCTGTTTCCAACTTAAGTTTCTACAAATATTCATTCCAATATGATGGAGGCAAGAATACCCCATAACAGCTCGCCTGTGAATGAGAACCAGACACACTTGGGGTGTAACCTCATTCTTCTAAGGCAGATGGGCACTATCTTGTTATTGAGTGATGTAAGACTTTCTTTTTTGATTGTCTCTGTATTGTATCTTGTCAAAGTTGGACACTTTCTTGGAGTGAACTTTTGATCATTTAAATTGGTTTTGTAAACCATTTCATAAAGAACATAATGTTTCCTGTTTTCAACCAAGGATTCCTTTTCCAGCTCAGACATTTTAATTTTTAGCATCAATGCTGTGGTTCATTCGAATTGATGCCCTACAGGGTAGGCCAACCAGTACCATTTTTAATTGTGTGGTGCTGACGCCCTGTTAGGCAGCATCCTGTCAAGCACATGTAGCCCAGTCTTGTTATGGGTTAAAAGAAGATTTACTTTGGAAGCTAATGCCATAGTTTTGCAGTGGGCTTGTTATCCACTACAGAATGAGAAGCAGTTCAAGCTTACTGTCATTTAAGGGAAGAGAACAAGCAGCTTAGCTTACTGATGTTTCAAGGGAAGAGGATTTTGTAGCGCGCATGAAAGGAATTTAACATCATACACCAGGTATGTAACCTGATCACCATTGTCAAATTTCAGAAGAGCCAAATTATGGCTGCATTTGCTTGATTGTAAGCACAAACGCAATCTTCTTGGGAGAAACAAACTTATTTCTGAATTCTGAGATGTGAAAGTGTGGACTGACCCACATCACATAACCAATGGAATCTCTAAAAATGAAAGGTTGTGATAAATTATTTTTCAGTCTTATTTCATATACGTCTGTGTCCTAAAGTTTTACTGGAGACGTGTCTTCATGAATCGAAGGTTGTGCAGTCTATTCTTATCTCTCCTTGGCTTCCAGTTTTGACTCCCACCCTGCCAAGCTTCCTCATTGCAGTGATAAAGGCTCCATTAAAGTCATTCGGGTTATTAGCAAAGTCTTGAACAGTTGGCTGAGATGCTGGGTTAGTGAAGAGCACTTCATCTGAAGTGAACAAACCCTTCCCTGCAACCAGATTCTGATAATAGACATTGTCAAAAGCTTGTGGGGTTACAGGATCCATGTTAACGGCTATGCTGGGATCCACATTCTGAGGACAGGCTTGCATCAGCTGCTGAGCATAGTTTGGGTCTAGGGAAGGGTCCACAGGAGAGGACGAGGAGAATGAGTAGAGACGATTTGCAAAGCGGTTGCAGTGGGAAAAGCCGACAGTGTGAGCCCCAGACAATGCAATCATATCGAGCTGAGTGAGATTGTTCTTGGCAAAGATGGCATCGAGTTGACTGAGATCAAAGAAGGGCTCTGGCAGATTTCCTGCAACATGAGATGCGAGAGAGATGAGTCCGTCACGACGTCCCAACTCTACCCTGAACGAAGGACCTCCAGCCTACAGATAGGTTTCATCACATCAAGCAAGAGGTAATTTTGAAATTTTGCTTTACAATAGATGTATGAAAGATTTCAGTATCTGTGTTTACCAGGACTACAACATCTCTGGCAGCAATTGCCAAGATGTCTGCACATGATACTGTGCGGGGACATGCTGCTTCTATTGCTTGTTTCGCTTTGATTACAGTGTCAAAGCCATCTCCAGCGAGGGAGAGATTATCTTGAGCATCCTTCTCTGCATCCCCATTCGGTGATGAAATCATAATTGAGGCATCACATCCCTGCAAAACGGTAAATTAGCAGGGGATGAATATATGAGAGAACAAATTATGGTCAAATTGCTATAACATAGCAGTTGAAGTCTGTCTATTAGGGGATGACCCTGCTTGCTAAATCATTAATTTCCATGATTATCATCATTACGAGTCCAGTTAAACAATTGAATTAGTCCATTATGGTGTTCTTGACATTTTAGCCCAGGTTGGTTGGTCGAAAGGCGATCAAACAAAAATAACCCCCCCCCCCCCCCCCCCCCCCCCCCCCCCCCCCCCCCCCCCCCCCCCCCCCCCCCCTCCCCAAAAAAAAAAAAAAAGAAAGGAAAAAGAAAAGAAAGAAGACAAGTAAGAAAATCAAAACCTACCAAATTCATGTGTAAATCACTACAGAAGCTTCAATTTCAATATGAAAACTAATCACCTTGAAAAAGCTTTTAGATTAATGAATAACAATGCAACCGTCTTCTATTTGAACGACCAATTGATTTGAATGAATACAAGAGATTCTCTCTCTCGCTCTCTGAGATAAATGGATAAACCCAGCATAGATGGGAAAGAAAGTGGGAGTGGGGGTGGATAAAGAAATCACCCATAAAAGCACATTAATAAAGATAAGAGAGTATCCATGGGATGCTAAAACATGACCTTAATTAGCAGTCGTGGAATGGAGATGCCAAGAACTGCTTCAAAACTTCCACCCTTTAATTGTCATGCATACTTATAAACTATTAAAAACCTCTGTTATTTTAAACACCTTCACATGTTTTCATCACAACAGATGATCGACGGTTGCCATAAGAAAGAATAAGTAACTCATAATATAAGAGAGAACAGAAGTTTTATTTAAACTAGGTTTACCTCAACAAAGCAATCATGAAAAAATAGTCGAAGTGTGGCCGGAATTGTGGTAAACGTCTGGCTAAACTTTGTAGACACAACCTGCTTCACGATGCTTTCCACGTTCGGGCAACTTGAGCTGTAGAAATTCTCTACCAATTGCCCTTCTCCTCTCCCTATGACCATGATCACCATTAACAAATACAAGCCTCTCCATGGCTCCATTTCTTTCTCTTGTTACACAATTTTCACCTCTCTCTCTCTCTCTGAATAGTTCATTGACAGGGTGAGATAGAATGGTGGCTCTTATAAGCAACCAGGTTTATTACTAAACAAAGTAGTTTTGCTCGGTCAAAGCCTATTAAGGATTCCACATCCTAGTAACCTTACTTTCAGCCTCTTTGTCGGCTGTTTCCGGATAAAATGTAATTCTCTAGCTGGGGGTAGCTTTTCTGTCCGAAGGTTTACTGGCCCCTATAGAGTCTATACAATATGCATGTGGTTGTTCTACAGTTCCTTAATAAAAATGTACATGGAAATGAAGACTTGATCATCTTCTAATTCGTGGTCCCCGCACTACCAATTCCATAACCTTAATTGCTCGTGCATCTAGACCTTGAAAATTTCAACTGGTTTGTTTATTGAAAATGGTAGTTCTTATTTGCTTTTTCCAAATCGCTGGTATGTGGAGGTGCTCGATCTACCAGGTCTTGGTCTCTTTGGAGTAATGTTATTCAGACAAGTGAAAATGGCACAATAACTAATCTAGACCTCCAACAACCCCAACGCTAGGTCTAAACGGGCAATGCTAAATGGCATTTTCATCTTAATGTCAAACATTGCAAGTAAGCAATGCAAGACTGGACAAACGTCTTTCCCCATCAGGGGTTGTGATCAGCATGCTTCAAATTGACTCTTCACAATAATTTACCTAGCTTTCGACCAATGAACATATTTACAAAACAGAAAAGTAAAAGGAACTTTTACTTGTTTAAGCAAATTACATTCATATAATCAATCAAAACATTTAAACCCGTTTGAAAGTTATGGGAAAACTCTATTCTTATTGAAAGTTTGTATAGATTGATGTGACAATGACTTTTTTATTTTTATTTTTGTAATCAAGAGTAAAATGATAAGTATTTTGTTTTAAACTAAAAGACTCTCATTTAATCACTTACGTTATTCTATACATTAATTTTGTATAAATTTTTTTGTTATATAACATTCCCCAATGTTACGGGTTCAATTGTTTCTCACTAGTTGCAAACGATGATTGCTCAAGGGGTCAAAATTGAGCCCTGCATATATTATAGGGTCGAAGACAGTGCCATTTCAGTCGTAGCCTCACGTTGCTTATTGTTTAATGCCATGCATCTCAGAGGCGGTTTTCCCAAGTATTTTCTTTATTTCATTTTGACTAACTAGATGCTCATAAGACTTCAGATCTCACATAAATTTAAAAAAAAATGCTTTGGAGTGTGCAGGTTTGATAGTTTCCACGGGGTTATTGTCGCTCTCAATCTCCTTGACCAAGTAAAGTATATTATCGGTTTTAGCAAATTGGAATTTAGTTTTAACCTTTTTTCATTAGATATTGCATTAAAAGATTTTCATAGGCTAGCAAGTCACCATTATGGGTTCTTTCCGCGGTGGTGCTGAGGCCGGTGTGTATTATATGTTGACCAATGTTTTATAAAGCAAAAATTTATAAGGAAATCGCTTTTTCACTTCTAATCACGCGCACAGAATTAACCTCACAATCAATTTTCGTAAGCATATGTTGCAAATAAGCACTTCTAATGTTAGTAGAGATGTTGTGCGGTTGTATATATATTGCTTTCATGCTACATATAATATCTACGATCTAACAGGATTAGCAGTAATAGTACTATGGCTTTCCCAACTTTTGTCTTCCTAGGCTTAATATATACACATGAAAATAAAAAAACAATGCATTTCATGAAAGGTTCTGTCTTATGCGCTTGCATTTACCTAAACAAGGATCAAATGAAAGGAATACAATGATATAAAATTGGAAATTGACAGTATTTCACAATCAGACCACTATTTTAGTTTGATGACTTCTAGAGAGCTCTTCTTTATTCTTATAACCTTTTGGGCTTAGGCTTTTAGAATTTTGAAAGGAAAATGTTAGATCGAATTCTCAAACAATAAACTCATCCACTAAAAGTCGAATAGAATCTTCTTTTGAAAACGTAGCTTTTTGTTTAGAGCAATACTGAATAAAAATTTTTTTTATACAAATTAATGTGATTATTTATAATTTTTTTATTTTAGATAAAGTACTAGTTACGCTGGTTTATAATATAAAAAATATTACTGTTATATAATTCTAGTAGCAATTTTGTACAAAAATTTGTAAAAATATTTTCTTTTAAAAGTTTTTAGATCACATGATATACAAACAAAATTTTTATACAAAATAATATGATTACTTGTTGTTGGTCATTTTGATTCAAACCAAAATACCTATTATTTTTATTTATAATTTTAAAAATGCTAAGACCGGTAAAGTTCCATGTAAAATTATTCAAGAATAAAATTTTCCCTTTTAAAAAGATTCCCAAATGCTATATTAACTTTTTTTTTTTTTTTTGCCCTTTCTTTCTGAAATGCTATATTCAACCTGACGACACCAAAATCTTAAACGCTTGAATCCGCAACGGCCCAAATCCCAATTTGCCAAGAGAAAAAAGAAAACCCTCGGGCCCTGATCGGCTAATCCAATCTCATTTCATATCTCATGCTGCTAAAAATTCAAGCAAAAGCAGAGCGTTACAGAAACAGACTCACAGTGACTTGGCGATGGATGTGGAGAAACGAATTTCGTTAGGGTTTCCGTACTGGAGTCCAGTTCGTCGACATTTTGGTCCCGACGCTCCCTTCTTTGCATGTGGCAACATTGAAAGAGAGCTTTTAGCCAAACAGGTCCCTTCTCTTCTCTTCTCTACTCTTCTTCTCGTTCTGTTTATACATGAATGCGCGCTGTAACTTCTCTTTCTTTCTTTCTTTTTCTTTTGGGACTGGTTTGTGAATCAGTAAAAATGATGCCAGTTTTTTTAATCTGGTTGATGGGATTTTTGTGTAATATGATTTTGTGATTACTAGGGCAATTCACCCTCTGTTTCGAACTCTCCAAGCGAAGCGGTTGTGCCTGCGTGTATGGCTAGAAAGAATATTTGTATCATTCTTTAATGTAAAACGTGTTGTAGCTAATGACTACAGTGCATAGGATCTTTTTTGGTTGCCCATCCGAAGATCACACAAATATTGTCTCACTCACATGAAATTTCAGGCTGCCCTTTGGTAATCTGTTGGTTTTATTGAAAAATAATGGTAACAATCTCTACACTTAGAAAGGGAAAATAGTAAACTCTTTAAAATTTTGCTTCTCAGGCTTCGTAGGCAAAACACTGGTAAAAGTTTGCAAAATAGCTGAAATTGACTGCCTGTAGGATTTTGCAACCACAGTTTGAAATAAGGCTGTACGCAAAATAGGTTAATCTATTTATGTTTAGGGCCCCATTTTTCATTTTCTTGTGTTCTATTGCTGTACAAATCTTCTCTTACATAAAGCCAGGAAAGCGTGGCATTTTCTTTTATTGCTTACTGGGGATTTTTTTTTTTCGTTTTGGCGAATGAATATTCTGTGCCTGATCCCACTTAGAGCTTAGCACCTCAAAGCTCAGTCTATCCTTTTCTGTGAAGTTTATAGAAAGAATTGGTAGATAGCTTTCCAAAACTCGATCCCTTGGTAGGCTCAACCATCGGGTTCCCAGTGATGTGTGTTAGTTTTGTTCAATACACAACATTTGAAGAAAGTTTGCATTAATTTCAGAATTAACTGCAAACCATAAATGCATAGCATCCTCGATCATAATCAAGTTATAGAGTTGATGTATAAAAGCACATTTTTATTGTGAAAATGGGGATGGGAGAGGGGAAACGATGCTCTTTCAATGGAGTGCATTCCCATATTCTGATATTTGTAGGTATAGTTCCACCTTTTTCGGTTCACTTCATACTTGGGTGAATTGTAGAGAAAATCCATCTTTTGAGTCATTTTTGGTTTGGTATAGAACATTGTCTTTTTTTTTTAACTTCATAAGATTCCTAGTTATTTGGCGCCTTAATATAGTACAATACATGTTGCCCAGAGCCCCCATACAGCCGGCGGGTGGATGCAGCGAGCAAGCATTTAGCCACTTGAATGTTGTTTAAAGATGCAAGGTATGAAAGTTTCCACTATGTCCTTTTGTGTAATAATTGAATGAATCATAACTAGAAAGGAAGTGGTGTAGCTGTAGGACAGCGCAAAAAACACTTCGCCATAAGCAATGAGCCCAAAATTGATGTAGACCAGCAGTTGAAGGGCTTTTTAGGTCTGATTATACTATGTTTTTATGGCTGAGAAGTTGGAAAAAATATAGGGGAAACGTTTGTATAGTGGTCAAACAAAACCTAAAGGTTTAGGAGTGAAAAGAAGGGATAGTTGGGGGCTGTTACAGTGGTTATTCTCAGTACTGTGAACAGATTCTAGATGAAGTAACTTCGCTGGTTTTGTAGTTTGTTGATTGTTTAAAGGAGAAGGGTTCAGATTAGGGATAGAAAAGGGTTGTTAAGTAATCTGATGCTGGTGTTCGAAGGCTTGATGTGCAGAGAATTCAAAGGAAAATAAGAAGAAGAAGAAAAAAGATACCTTAGTTTCTCTAAGGCTTTCTAGCAGTCTCACCAATTAAAGGTAGCAAAAATCTACAGGAATTTCATTTATTAAAACTTATAAAATTATCTCTACAAGGCTAGATTACATTGGAGCATAAAACTCTCCTATTGGACTTAGGATTTCCTAAAAACTATTACTAGGAAAGGGATTTCCAAACCACTCAGGACTCGAGCATAATCCAAATAAGAAAAGGAACCTTAGAATAATCTGGACAGTAAAATAAGGAAAGTAGTTAAAGTTAATCACTTCGCAGTGGCTCAAATAGGGAGTAGGTGCCAATGTGAATGGATTGTAATTTCATGTCCACATTTAATTTTTTGACAATTTTTTTAGTTGTCATCTGAGCTTATATTCTTGCTAAATCTTTGTCTGAAATAGTTTCTATAATCTAAAAGGCGTCTTTTTATTGAAGCTAAGGGATTTTTCACAATTTTCCTTCATTTGGATTATTATTCGCTCAGCACATCTGTTGTATAAGTGATTACTTTTTAAAATCAACTTGATCATCAGACCCTTTTTTTTATGCTTCTGAAGTTACATTGATAATGTCAAACCTTTGACGAGTTCTATTACTCTTTCAACCACTGTTTTTGCTTGCATGAAAAAATGAAGGGAACTTGTTTAATTTTTAACTTTAGTCTACTCTTAGTAGGTTGCATTGGACATAACTGAGGATGAAAAGCAGCAACTTCAAAATATGGAAGATGAGGAAAACAGGTAATGGTTACATGTTATTTTCTCCTTAGGCTGTCCTAATCAGTTTTTTACTGCATATCCTGTTTGCACATTTGTTTTTACTGCATATACAAAACAAAGTCATATTGTCATTGTGTAATCATAGAGATGGTTGCATTATTGGATGAAGTACCTGGTATCCTCCGACATGGGTGTAGCAAGAGAGATACTAATGGTTGAAGAGGAAAAGGTTGTTATTATTTCAAAGTTTAAGAAGCTATAGATCGGTGATTTGATGTGGCTGCTGTAAACATCATTTATTTTGGAGTTTGTAAAATCTGTTATTCCAATGTTCTCATGTAAAGGACCTCCCTCCAACACGTATCATGTATGCGAACCAGTTGCAGTTCTCATTATAAGTTGATGGAAGAAGATATTTCTTGTGCTCTTAATTTTAATTGATGTCATTATCGGGCTAGATCAAATAAAGAAATCAAGAAATTGCTATTGTTTTTTGAATGGATACGTTGTTTAAACTGAGAGTTAACTTTTTAAAGCTTTGAAACGGGGTGACTGACTCACTGGTCTTCTTCCTTTAATCCATAATAAGGAGCTGCCCTAACCTGAAGATATTCAGATATTGCTCTTGTTTTTATCAAATCTTGCTTCCATTAAATTATTAATACAGCCTAGTTTGAGTCTCCGATTTTTTTAGGCACTGATTCCCCTCCCCCAATTTGAACATCTCGGTTGGTGTTTTCCTGTTTCCTATTTAGTTTTCCTTCTGGTAACATGGAACTAAATGGAGAAGCAGAAAGTGTATGGAACTCATTAGAATGTGTATCCAGATTTTGTGGTAGCATAACCATCAGTATTGTTCTGGAGCTGGATTGATTAAGTGGAAGGCGTTACCCTTGAATATTGAGAATTCATTTCTGCATGAATTATAAGATCTTAAATAGAGGGATCCAGAACACATTCAAGCTTGTGTAAGCAAGTTTTCTTGTAAACAGAGTACCCTTATTTGTAAGGGTAAGCTTCCATGCTTTATCTAATCTCAGGAGGAGCATTGCCCGGTTTTTCTTCTCTGCTTCAATATTGACTCTCAATTAGCCTGTAGCTGAAGGTAAGGATTTTTTTTTTTATGGATGTCAGCCTGCAGCTACAGACTCAATTTTAATTTGTTTTTCACTGGTCTGGATGAGGTGGCAAAGTTTGACTAGAGTGTTTCAGTTTGACAATGTGGGAACTTATGGTTGAGATAATCAGTATTTTGGATTTTGAGTCTGCATCATCAGCTCAGGTTTGGACACCTGTGTGTGTATGTTATTACTGCCTTTTGGTTGCAATACGAGGTCTATCAATTAGGTCCTAACTTGAGTATGCAAATTCCTGTAATAATAGCCTGCCATTGAACACTTCTTTAAGTAGATGTCTAGTTTCAAAACTCACATTATATACAGTTTTTAAGCATTACTACAATGTTCATACTTCATAGTCATTGTGAGGCTATAGTTCAGTCGTTTTTTTTTGTTTTTTTGCATGCTACATTCACCAAAAGTTGTACATTCTATAATTTGAGAAAAATTAGAGCAAGTTCTGTTAAAAGAATATCAATAAAAAGGTATCATCTGATTGCAAGGAGTTGTTTTTGTTCTTTTCTTTAATCTGATTCCTCTTGCTTATATGACATACAGATGTATTTTGCTCTTCTTGGAAAGTAAGATATGGAGAAGATTTTCTTGAATCCACTTTAATTACTTACAAGATCTTTGTGTTCATACTAAATGACTAACCTCTGCTAAAACTGATGTCTGACCAGGGAAGTATTTTGTCCGATTGTTGGTTGTGGTGCTCGTTTGAATTCTTTGGATGTCTTTGAAGATCACTACAATGCACGGCACACTGCATCTTGCTCAGTTTGCTCAAGGGTGTACCCTACGTCACACCTTCTCAGTATACATGTGTCTGAAGTACATGATTCTTTCTTTCAAGCAAAAGTTGCGCGTGGATTTGCTATGGTAATTGTTTTCCATTATTTTTGTTGCAAAGGGTCTCTTGAATGCTCAGTTGACTCTGTATCTTGCATTTGAGCTTAGCCAGTAGCAAGCATGACTTATCCTTGCAATTCTTCTACTCTCAAAATTTCATACCATTTGGTGCTGCATGATTAATGGGCTTGTGCATGTGTGCAGAGTGTGTCATCATTACAGATTTATTTCTTGATTATATGTAATTTGCATCATTTCAACTGTAATATTTACAATTACTGGTTCTCATGTTATTAATGGATGATAATTGATAGCAAATAGAAGGCTCCAGTATTGTGTTCTGTTCGATATCTAGATACCCTGAATACTAACATCGATACATATTTCCATGCGACAGTATGAATGCCTTGTTGAGGGCTGTGGCATGAAGCTGAAGAGCTACAAAAGTCGGCAGCAGCATCTTGTAGACAAGCATAAATTCCCTGCTTCATTTGAGTTCTTTAAGAAAGCCCATGCATCCAAGAAACAGAGGCAGAAGCATCTACGTAAACAATCAGTTCAGAAGAGGGATGAGGCTTCAAGTGCAATGCAAGTAGAAGAAGAAACCATTGACGGCCTTGTTTCAGCAGTCTCTAAGTTGAGTACGTCAGACACTTCTCCGGCATCCATCAGCTTTGGCCGTCGCAACACCCGTGGTTTTGCATTTGTCCCTCGGGCCGTTCAGCGTGAAAAAAGGCCAGACTCTCCTGCAGGAACAAAGAGATCATAGCCAGCATATTTCCTGTATAGGTCTGGAATCTGGATCCTTCGAGAATCCCTGTGGTGTCGCTTACAAGATGAGCTCGCACAAAGCTGGGATGTTCAGCTTCGGACATATTAACCTGCCGCATGCCAGTGCGGTTTCTTAGTTTAAGCGATTCATCGGCGTTGCCCATGAGCACAACTTTGAAATTGGTCAATGGCGGATGCTACTTGTTACAAAAGATCCTGGATGCCGATTATGATGCTTTATTACTAACTCAAAACCGTCCATGATAAATTGCATGCCGTGTTGTAAGCCATTTGGACGAGTTGAGGGCTGCTTTTGTTTTGTGGTTGTCATCATTTGTGAATTGTGTTTCTGAATTGAATCAAGGGGATTACTTCCCCCAAAGTTCTCAATCGTTAAAAGCACAACTTTGATCGTTACTCAGGCTACTGACGACACCATGTAAATTTTAGGAGTCCTATGAACAATGGTTGGTCACATTGTTTGTTACTTGGGCGACTGTCCATACCAACTTTGTATACCAATTATTTAAAATTTTATGAGTTGTGTGAATAATTGCTGGTAATAGAAAAAGGCTCGTAGTGGGGGTATTTGCGTCAGAAAAAGTAACATTATCAATAAGTGCAGGCAAGAAAACAATATTTTCTATTTTAAAAATTTTAAGTTTGAAATTTCTTAAATATTGTTAATTGGCTATTTTCAAAGACTTTAATTCAATAATTGTCCGATTTAATTTAATTAAAATAAAAAACTACACAAATTCAAAAATTAGTGTTTTAATTGAGACGAAAAAATTACACAAACTCAAAATTAATTGTATGGTGTGCGAGCTGACCCGGGCCGGACACCCTGTCGTAAAAAATAAAAATTAAAAACGGACACGGGTTTGGGCATGCTTTGTCTCACTAGCGCAACTAGCGCGAATATCTTTCGTCTATTTCTTCGTCGCGTTTCTCTGGATTTTCGTTTTTCAGGTCTAAGCTCTTTTTCTCTCTGTGTTCTTCGAATTCTCTCTCTGCATTTAGAGAATGGATGCCTTGGACTCCGTATTCGATCCGTTGAGAGAGTTCTCGAAGGACAGCGTTCGCCTCGTCAAGAGGTGCCATAAACCCGATCGCAAAGGTATAAACAAATCTAATTACGATCTTCATCTTCGCTTCCAATCCGATTCTATTCGTTATTTCATGTTCACTGGATGATCTGATAATTGTGCAGAATTCACGAAGGTCGCGTTGCGTACAGCGATCGGATTCGTGGTGATGGGATTCGTAGGTTTCTTCGTGAAGCTGATCTTCATCCCTATTAACAACATTATTGTCGGATCTGGTTGAGGTAACATTCCCTCGGTTCTACGTTCCCTTCATTTATCGTCTTCAGTTTCTATATTTGATTATTCTGCATCTTCGGTGTATACATGCGACCCGTTACTATGATGATGCATTTGGGAGCACGAACTGCATACCTTGAATTTGGAGTTCGCATGGATTTCGAAGCCATCTTAATATAAAATTTGGACTAAGATGGCTCCAAGTTCAATTCCAAAGCGGTGATTCCACGCTGTTAAAACACTTCATGAGTCAATTTCTTGACAATTTTGAGGATATTGTTCCTTAGATGTGCACATTCTTAATCACAGCAAATGTGTGATAACCGTATATCAATGGATATTTTGAAATATTGAATTGTGGAAGTGTAGATGTTTTGATTGGACTTGTATTCTAACTCTGCTCTCATGAAATACTTAGCCGTTAATGTTGATGAGATTTAGAGCTATGAGTGTGAAATCAATCAGCGTATCATCCCATTCTGACAATTTTCACTAGTGTTTTTAATGTGGACATGTATTTCAATGAATAAAATGCATTTGTATCTTGTCTTTGTCCATAATACTTCGGAATTGATGGGCCTACTGCTTATTTGAATGTCATGTTAAAGTCTTACTATTTCAGTCTTTCTTCTACGAACCATGTATTGGCGATGATGATCATCAATTTGATGATTTACCGTATTACCTCACTTGTCTAGGACAGGCAGCCAGTGTAGAATTCCATTCATTTAAGGTTTACTATTTTTGGTTTTAGCTTTCCTACGAGATTTTGTGCTCAACTTGTGCCATGAAGTTTAGGGGGAGTTGTTGGCATAGGCATTATTGTCCCATTTAATATTTTCTTTTCTGTCTTTTTTTTTTCCCTGTAATATTTTGTGAGGGGTTTTTTTCCCAGTTTTCATCTTAATATCTCGTTGTTGCCTAGGGAGTCAAATCTGGGACGTCCTTTTGAATGAATGGCTTCATCACATAATTTTCAAGTATCCAGTGTCTTCATCCACCAATAAGCTCACCCAAAGAGCAAATAAATTAGATATTGTTTAAGGCTGCAAGCATACTGAAATAATGCCAGTCTCATTGTATGAGAACTGAGATGTATGATTGGATTTATGTTTAGGCTGTTTTAGTCCAACTTGTTACCTTATTTCTGGCACCTCTAGTTTTAGTTTATTTAGTTTTAGTCCAACTTCTTTTCAAGTATCCAGTGTCTTCATCCACATATTGCTATATTAGTTGGTGTGCATTAATTTTTGAATGATGCTCAAACTGAAACATAATTTTTTCCACTAGGTTTGCTTTATTTGCTGTTGAAAAGTTGGCCATGCAATTATATGTGGATCTTGGTTATCTTGGATTCACCTGCCTTTATTTGTTTCATTTTTAAAAAATTGCAGGTCAGGTGGAAATGTAAGCCTGCATGCAAATGGGAGCTGTGAAATGGTGCGAAACACATAAAGAGAGGAGATTGGTTTAAGCTCTACAGGATCTTTTTCACCCCAACCATTACCTGTGGATTAAATCCCGTAATTTGGGACTTTCTTTTTACTAATTTTCTAGTGTTTGAACAGAAATTTCCTTTTAGCCTGTACTCCTTTATATTTTGTGTTGTTGTTGTGGGTCTTTCTTAGTAATGCGGTATCAGTTCTATACAGAATATCGTGTCACTTTTGGGCGTTGTAGATATGACTTTTATTAGGCTGGTGCATCAAAACAGGCTTAGATTGAGTAAATGCCTTTAAAGTTTAGCTGGGTGAGTGGATGCTTATTTACTGTGACCGCAATAGGCCTAAATGGCCGAAAATGGTACATTCAGTGGACATATGTCAGGTCTTTGTACATAAAGGCCTTTTCTTGTTTTTTTTTTTTCCTCAATTTTTCTTTTTTTAATATATATTTTGACCTTCAAAATGACCAAGGAATTGAGATGCGGCATCTGGTGACTTTCAGGATTTGGCACAAAGGTTTTCAGCAAGTCACAACCTACAAGATGTGTGCCCCACAGAAGCAATTGCCTCTATCGCAGTCATGATAGGGGTCAGTCATTGCGAATGAGAGTTTCAGCCATTCTACCTGTGGGGTAACAATAATTTAACGCCCATGGAGTACCGCATGCCCTTATTTTCTCTCGCATAAACAATCCTTTCTCTAACATAAACAATCCACTCAGTAGCGGAACTCACCATTTATGTGACATTTATGTGAGACGATAAGCAAAGCCAAGTGGTGTTTGAAGACTACACGATCTATATCAATCAGAGTAATCCCCACCAATCAGACTCTGGTTAACTTCAAAGGAAATTCCTGACTCTGATAAGCTAAGCTTTAGGATATTAAACATTGCACAAGGAAACTACACACTTGAAAGCAAGAATTTTCAAATGTATACCCCTTTAAGGATCAACAACTCGGATTGATATCTGAGTTTTCATTGACTGAAGCCAGTACTAGCTGGGGTTGGACCACATTGCCTTCCTTCCTCGCTTTCTTGTGCTCACGCTGTAGTCTGAAAGACTCCCTCTTTCTTGCTCTGTAACTGTTTGGGTTCTCGGGCTGCACCACACGTGGATAAACACTCACCTGTTGATTGAAAACATAATTGGTGTTAGTCTGACATATCTTGTGGTCTGAAGCATAAACTGTAAAGGTTGCAGAACTTCGAAGTTAACCTTTTTCCTGTCAGGCCCAAACTTCTCAAATTTGACCAATCCATCAATCAAGGCAAAGATGGTGTGATCCTTGCCAAGCCCAACATTCTTGCCCGGATGGAACTGCAAACGTGATCAAGAGATATCAAAAATTTATAGCCATCAAAGAAATAATTAACAGACAGCACCATGACTAAAAAGTTTCAGCATTAGTGCTTCTACAGAGGACGATAATGCTCTAGAATTAGTATCTATATTAGGAAGGGTTGTTCAACTAAGCAGGCAACTTCATGACATAGCGACTGCTGAATTCAGTCACCACTTCCCAGCCACCTAATTGACCAAGTATGCAACCAGGCATTTCAAGAGCACTGCAGTCTCTGTTTAAAAATTAAGTTGCAATAAAGAAAGAAAGAAAAGAAGGGGGAAAAAAAAAAAAAGGGACAGATATGAAGGAAAAAAGGATCATTCTTCTAAATAAATCTGATTATCCGTTACATTTCTTAAAAATGCCTTCTGGCCTTATCATTGCCAGGTAGTTGCAACAGCTGCTTCATCACCATGGATTAGCTTTCAGCAAATCCAGATGCCTTTATAATTCCAGCAGCAATAGGCAAACATTTGAAACTCATCAACCAGTGCACTTCTTTAACACACCCAAGCCCACTGGACATCCTGCTTGTCAAATTAGGTTGGCCATTTGGAAACTAGCTCAATATTTAAGAAATTCCTTTTCTTGAGTACCATGGATTTCAGATTAGTTCTTGAGAGACAACATCTTAACAACTTGCTAAGTCCTTTGGTTGCAAGTAAGAAAACCACATGCTGAGCTCTTTATGAACCTAAAATTCCAATATTTACCAGCCTTAATTTCATGCAGGGGCAAATTCCACCAAGTTTCAAAGTCTGAAAGCACAAACTCAAATATCTTCTTTTTGATAAGTAAAAGTTTAGAAATCAAGGGGGTGCCACCAAATGCATCAAACAAAATGATTCAAGGATTGATCAACCACACACAAGAAACAATTATACAAAAAGGACAAAACTGTACTCCCAAGTATAAAAGAGGTTTCTCCACAGATTCTTCCACACCCATGAAAGTCCTCTGACTATGCACTCTCCAAATAATCCACATAAAGGAACAATAAATTGGGCCTTTTTCCTCTTTAGATAAGATCCATTGCACCCCTAGGAACTAGGAGTCATACCAAACATACAAAGAGCCATGCCCAAAGGTCTCTGAACCACTGTACAGTGAATATGAAGGTGATTGACCAATTTTCCATTCTGCTCAGACACGCAACACCAATTAACAAGAATTTGCCACCCCCCAATCAAATTATTAATGAAAACAATTTTATCATGTGCCACCATACACGCGAAAAAGGCAATCTTAGACGCTGTCTTTTTGACACCCAAACCCATTTCCATGGAAAAGAAAAACTTCTACAACCTTCCAAGGCCTCATAATAAGATGCCACCCCCAAACTATCGGAATGTGACCTCTTCCATCTCAAGATCCCCTCACCATCATCTATATGGGGAATAGCATAATATAAGTCAATAAGAGGTCCACCGGCTCCTTCACCTCCCAGTCAACTCTTTTTGAGAGGCAAAAATCAAATTCCAAATAGTCTTTACTGCCTTCTTTGTAAGACAACTCCGCCCCCAGCTCCTTCACCTCCCAGACAACTCTTTTTGAAAGGCAAAAACAAATTCCAAATAGTCTTTACTGCCTTTTTGTAAGACAAAACCAAATCCCCCCCCCCCCCCCCCCCTCCTCTTCTTCTCTTCCCTTTTTCTCTTCTTTTCTGTCCTCCTCTCTTCCCCCCAACAAAAAAAAAAACCAAAGATGACTCCAAAAATGCACCGCTCTTACAATTCCAGATAAAAAAACTCTCGTGTGACCCCAAAAATCATACCAACCTAAACAAATACCCTTTCAAAGGTAAAACACCCTCCCCATATATCATAGCAACCAAACCAATATCTCCCTGCACATAAGTACCAACTATGGGTTACTACGTATTTATTTCTCGAATGGTACAACATCAAAACTTCTTTACTCCAAAAGCCCAACTACAATAAGGGGATAATTTTGGAAGGGAACAAAAGTTATTGACCTTATCTTGTTAATCCACCCATATTCAAATGGGGAAGGAAAAGTAGAGTTGGAGGAAAAGAGGGTGAAACGCAGATTTTTATGCTTAGCTACCTTGTCATCCTATTATGGCAACTACTACTTGGCCCAAAATGGCTTAATCTATTGTGGGAACAAACTCATCTAAATGCCCAATAATATCTCATGAAAAACTTTCTGCACTTTCTCCTCTGTTATATAACAGGGAGGAACAGCTTTTACTGGACAGAACATACCATGTTTTCATTAATGTAGAATACATCCACTCTAACACCATTGTGGAAAAGAGGGCTTTTATTCTTAGTTACCTTATCCTCATATTAAGGCAACTATTGACGACTACTTTTTGGCCCAAAATGGAACGAACTCGTCTAAATGGACAATAACATGTGATGTAAAACTTTATGTACTTACTCCTGTTGGGAATTTATACT